>WBNO01021230.1:0-13644 GCA_013400575.1 Peucedramus taeniatus | reverse complement strand
GCAGCCGCGCCTGGAGCTGGCCCAGCGCTGCCATCTGGAAGCCACATGACGCCGTGGCCGAGGCACACGGAGCTCCACCGCGCCCGTCGGGGGGGCCAAGGCGGCCGCCCCCCTCCCCACGCTCCCTCTCGGAGCGGGGGGCAGGAGATGAAAGGTGAAACGGTGCAAAAAAGGCCGCTTGAAACCTGGGCTCGCTGCCTTCTTTCCCTCCTCGCTTTACAGTGGAAACAAAAGAAGGGGACACTTGTGATCCACAGAGGCTTTTTCGGGGGGGCTCCTCCTCTTTTTTTTTTGCTTTTCCTTGCTCCAAACTAATCACTTTTCCTGCTCCTCTGAAGGCGGCACGGCCGTGGGGCCCCTCACAAAGGCTTCCCTCTTCCAGGCTGCTAATTAGTTGCTGGAATTAAGCGGGAGCGTGCGGGAGCCAAACTCCTTGCAGATGTTGGCAGCACAGCCCCGGAGCACGTGCCTGCTGTCGGGGGGGGGGACTCGTGCCAGCCACCCCCTCCCCGCGCCTGGGACAATGCCACCGCTCACGGTCACAGCCCCGGAGCCCTCCGAGGTGACAGCAGGGAGCTGGGGATGAGCTGCTCCAGCCCCAGCGGGCTCTGATGGGATCAGGATGTCCCATCCCACCTCGTCCAAACCCCTCTGGGCGCAGGGGTGGGATGGAGGAGGCTCTTGGGGGATGCTCCGAGGAAGCTTCGCTCCCCAAGGGTGCTTGTGGGGTCAGAGGGTGCTCTCAGGGGATGCTCTGCTCTCGGAGGATGCTCTTGGGGGAATGGTCTTTGGAGGATTTTTCAGGGGGATGATCTTGGAAGATCCTCTGCGGGGATGCTCTTCTCTTGAAGGATTCTTTTGTAGGAATCCTCTGGGAAGATGCTCTTTGTAGGATTTTTTTGGGAGATGCTCCTGCAGGAGGCTCTGGGGGGAGATGCTCCTTGAAGGATTTTTTGGGACATGTTCTTTAGAGGATGCTCTTGGAGGATTTTTTTGGGGAATGCTCTTGGGGCATGTTCTTGGCTGATGATCTTTGGGGGATTTCTTTGGGGGGTGTTCTTGGCTGATGATCTTTGGGGGATTTCTTTGGGGGATGTTCTTGGCTGATGATCTTTGGGGGATTTCTTTGGGGGATGTTCTTGGATGATGCCCTTTAGGGGATGCTCTTGGGGGATGTTCTTGGATGATGCTCTTTGGGTATCTCTTTGGGGCCTTATTTTTGGGGATGCTTTTACAGGATGCTCTTTTGGGGGCTGCTCCAAGAAGATGCTTTACAGAGGATTTTTTGGGACAACGCTCTGGGAGGATGCTCTTTTCTTGGAGGAGTGGGAAGAGAGGGCAGCCGAGGACACCCTCACAGAGGCAGATCCTGCTCACAGCCCCCCAAAGTGCCACGGATGAAGAAAGGCACCTTGAGTGCCCTTTAGGGAATCCCACAGCAGTGACGACCCCAAACCCACCGCAAACAGGGAATCCATGGCGCCACTTTTGCCAAGATTTGGGGTGAAGCTGGATGTTTCTTAGGAAATGCAACCCCAGGGTGTTCCCCCGGGCTCTCGGTGCCCTCGGGGTGGTGGCACTCACCTGGGCAGCGGTAGAGCTTGCGGGCCTGGGCAATGTCCCCTTTGCTGAGCCGTGTCCTCTGGCCGATGGCGGGACGGACACCGTTCACGTCGTATTTGGGCAGGATGGTGTCCAGGAAGATGCCCCTGGGGCAGTGAAGGGATGAGCCGGGTGGGAATCTCCGGCCCTGCGGCCTCACCCCCGGGGAAGGATGCTAAAAACGGGCTGGCTAATTAAAAGCAGCCCGGCTAATTAAAGCCTGCGGGCCGGTGAGTCAGCGGGGACGTGTCCCCAGTGGAGGTGACCACGGGGACAGCAATTCCTTGCTCTGGGAAGGGACCTGAGAGGTTTCATCCTGCCCAGAATGCCAGTGCAAACCTTTCCTCGAGGGAATTAACTCTGTCCACAGCTGGTGACCATCCTCAGGGGTTGGGGACACCGTGCCATTGTCCCCAGGATGTGAGGTGACACCAGGGGACACCCCGGGCCGTACCTGGAGAAGGTGTTCCTGGCGTAGTGCATGATGCTGTCGAAGTCATAGGTCTCCCCCAGCGACTCCACCTCCTCCGGCTCCATCTTGAGGAAGTTGTATTCCTGCCCTGTGGAGGACAAGGCGGGGGCACTGCCAGGGGCACCCCAACTTCGGCAGCACCCCAGAGCAGGGATGAAGAGGAGGAGGAGGAGGAGGAGGAGGAGGGAAGCTCATCCCCACCTGGCTGGATGTTCTCCCGGATGATGGAGACGTGGTCATCCCGGTCAGGGCGCGTGTGCTCGTGCCAGAACCCGATGACGTGGCCCAGCTCGTGCACCACGATGCCGAATTTGTCGCAGTTTTTGCCGATGGAGATGGCCTGGGGTCCCCCTCCACGGCGGCCCACGTAGGAGCAGCACCTGCAGGGGAGGAACCAGGTGATTCCCGGCTCTCTGGACATCCCGGTGTTCCCCAGCCAGGAGTATCAGGGCGGGGGTCCCGCAAAACGTTTGGCACAGGGGAAGGATCCCTGATACAGAGCTTCAGGCGTCCTGCCCAAGCGAGGAACTCGAGCCTCAGCTCTGCCTGGAAACCGGGAGAGCTCAGCTGCTGGCACGGGGTGGCCCAGCACGGCATGGCACAGCCACAGCAGCCCCAGATCCCCCGGCCCTGCTCCCACCCGGCTCCCTGGAGCGACCCCTGCCCCTGCCCCGCGGCTGAGCCGCTCCAGCCCCGCGCTCTGGGCCCAGCTCAGGGTTTGCGCCCACGCAGGGGCTCCCATTCCAGGGGAAATCCTTCTCCTAACCACCATCTGCTTGGCCAGGGCCGTGCCCTGACGTGTGAAGATGCTGAGCTCGTCCAAACCCCTGTTTCCTTTGGCCTCGGCCCCGCTGCAAGCCCGGGCTGGTGCCGTGCCACCGACCTCATCCCCCGGCGGCGAGCGCCGAGCTCCGGCACCTCCCGGACCCCCCCCCAAAACCGCGCCCCAAAGCCCCGGGACAGGCCCCGGGACAGCCCCGGACGTACCCACAGGGCCGGTAGGTGAACACGATGTAGCTGTCCTCGTCGTTGCGCTCCAGGAAGGTGACACAGGTGTGCTTCTCCCAGTGGCGCATGGCCTGCCGGAAGATGGCTCGCTGGCTGCCTGCGGAGGGGCGGCGGGGGGGTCAGCCCGGCGGGGAAACTGAGGCACGGCAGGGACGGACACACTTGGGGGCTCGCTGTCACTCACCGCTGAAGTTGCCGCTGATGACGTAGGGGATGACCCCGTCCGGCCACACGCGCTCCGGCCGGGACGTGGCGGCGCGGCGGCTCCNGGAGGGCAGGCGGGTGACGGTGTGACGGGCCAGGTCCACCACCCGGTCCACCTGGAAGAGCTGCAGGTCCTCCTCGTCCAGGGCGATGTCGCCCAGGAAGGCGGCTGGGAGGGGAAGAGGAGGTGTGAACTCTCCTTTGCGGATCCCAAATCCCGGCGGGTGCCTCTCCCCAGACCCTCCACACCTGGCAATTCCCGAAGAGGAAGGCAAAGCCTTCCTTCCTCTCCTCCTCCTCCTCCTCTCTCTCTCCTTCAACTGAGCGTGGTGCTGGCCGGGCTCCCCCCACTCCCCATCAGCCACAGCCAGCCCTGCTCTCACATCTGGATCGCATAAAACCCATCCATCACTTTTTAGGGTTTCTATTATTATTTGCNCTTCTTTTCCCCCCCCCCCCCCCCACTTCTGCTGGCTTAAGGATCCCCTTCCTGCCCGGCTCTTGCCCCCCAGCCCTGTGCGAGCTCCGGCAGCCCCAGGATGCTCCAACCAGCGACCTCTGAGTCATCTGCCAGGGCCGAGCGGAGCCATCTGGGCCGGGAAGCTCCCGCTGCTCCCAGCGCCCGCAGGAACGGAGCCGGCCGTCTGCTGGGACCCCCCTCCAACACCCGGGAACGCTTCAGCATAGCGGGGCTGGGGGACAAAACCCTCCTCCTCCTCCTCNTGTCGTCCATCCCAGGGCTCGGAGCCCCGGGACACGCGCGGCTCCCGGCGCTTGGCCGGCCCCGAGCCCCGGGGACGCCGGGGCTGGCTGAGGTCAGGCAGCGGCTCCGGAGGTGGCCGCAGTGGGCTCGGGGTTCCTCAGCGGTTTTGGGGGTACCTGGGGAGAGCAGAGGCTGCCTGGAACCCCCCTGGCCTCGCCGTGCCTTGGGAAGGGCAGCGGTGGGGAATGGGGCGGCCGGAGCAGCTCGGGGGATGAGGGCGAGCGGAGCCAAGGTCGCGCTCCGAGCATTTAGCAACTGGATCCCAAAAGAGCCACTAATTATGAAGGCAAGGCGGGACAATTAGGATAACCCTGAGAGGTCCAGAAAGCCGGCACGGGGTGAGAGGAACGGCCATGGGATCAGAGGAGCAGACTGGATCCCATCCCTCTCCACGGCACCGAGCCCAAACCTCGCCGCAGCGGTGGCGTGCAGCGCTTTGGGGTGAAAGAGCCACGTTTTGGGGCTGCCCCCAGCGCTGACCGGTGGGTGAATCCCATCGGGGGAAGCTCCGGGGTGGAGAGCAGACCTGTGGCAGCGCCGAGGGAAGAACAAACAAGCCGGGGCCGGCACCTCCCCTGGCAGCGACCTGCGGCTGGCACGGCCAGGCTGCAATTTGAGGGCAGAGCAGAGGCAGGAGCCGGCCCCGGCCTCTCCACACCCTCCCCGGGGCCGGGAGAGACGTGTCCGAACGGGCAGCGCGGGGGAGGACCCGGGCCGGGGAGCAGGACGAGCATCCCGTGCCAAGAGCTGCATGGAAAGACAAGGGAAAGTAAGCTCCTTACAGCCCAGCAAGCGCCGGCCCAGCCAAGTGATATAGAAACCATATGTGAGGGATTTGGGAGACGTGAGAGAGCCGGGCAGGCCAGCCCGGGGACGGGGAGCTGCTTTTCCCGGAGGTTTGAGGCAGCTGGGCTCCCCCAGAACCCCCAAACCCACGGGGCACGGCGGGTGGGGGTTGCTGTGGGGTGATACACGCACGACACGGGCAGCAGTTTTGTTTAAAGTAAACTGAAAAACTCTTTTTTTAAATATCTGACTCCATATATATATATGTATATTTCTGAAATGCCAGTGCCATTGGAGGGTGACAGTGCCACCTCCTCAGTGTCACTGGGCAACCCAACAGTCCCTCAGGTTGCTCGTCCCCTATAAAGGAATGCAAAACAATCAGTTATTGACATAAAGTTTGCGGGAAAGTTCTGTGCAAAAATGCAAACATCAGAAGGTAAAGAAAGAAACTGAGAAAGAAAGAACTTGAGAAAATCAGGGTGCCAGGTGGGGGCTCCCAGAGGGGCTGTGGGGGTGCCCTGGCAGCGATCCCTGCACGGACACGCCGGGGCCAAGCCCAGAGGGTCGGATTGAGAAACCTCCAGGTCGGTTTGGGCTCCGGTCACGTCCTCCTCCCACTCGCTCCCCGTGCACCCGTGCAATGAGGGGGCCCCGGGGGTGATTTGGGGGGGTCTCTGCTCACCAAGAGCCCCCAGACACTGTTAAGCTCCCCCGAGGGGCTTCACTGGGGACGCGCTGCTGCCACTTGTGCCTCCCCTGTTCGTGTGGGAGAGGTGGAGGGGGCTCCCTGCAGGCAAAGGGGACCCCTGAGAGCGAGGGGGACCCTCTGTGAACGGCGGGGGTCTCTTGGCAGGAGAGGGCCCAGCCCCCTGCTGGGCACGGCCCAGGTTGGAACAGGGGGAAACACCCCCGAGGGGTGCAGCACATCCCCTCACCCCGCCAGGCACGGTGCCCGAGGGCCCCCAAAGCACAGGACACAGGTCCTGAACCATCCCTGGAGGTGTCCTGGTGTCCCTGAGCTGTTCCCAGCCTGGGGCACCGCGGGCTGTGCCACAGGGGCTGCTCTCTGCTCAGTCACTCGGGCCCTGGGGGCAAGGTCTGAGCTGCAGCGGTGCCAGGGGGAGGATGGGATGCCAGGGGGGAGGATGAGATGGCAGAGTTGAGGATTCGATAGCAGGGGGGAGGTTGTGATGCCAGGGGGGAGGGTGGGATGCAGAGGGGAGGATGAGATGCCAGAGGGGAGGTTGTGATGTCAGAGGGGAGGTTGTGATGCCAGAGTTGAGGATGGGATGCCAGAGGGGAGGATGTGATGCCAGGGGGGAGGATGGGATGGCAGAGTTGAGGATGAGATGGCAGAGTTGAGGATTCGATACCAGGGGGGAGGTTGTGATGCCAGGGGGGAGGTTGGGATGTCAGAGGGGAGGTTGTGATACCAGGGGGGAGGATGGGATGTCGGAGTTGAGGATGCGATGCCAGAGGGGACGATGTGGTGCCAGGGAGATGCCAGCTCAAGGCCATGCGTGGGGCACGGAGCAGTCAGGAGTGAAGAAGGGGAGAGGGGGATGGATCATCCCAGCTCCATCCCTGCCACCCCCCAGAGCACCGGCAGCCCTTTGGGAGCTGCTCCCACCGAGCTCTTCCCCCTCCACAGCCGGGAGACAGCTCAGCCCTCCTCTGTTGTTTGACTTTTTGTGCTGTGTTTTCTTTCGGCTTCTCAGAACTGTGACGTAACCCCGGGGCTGAAGCTTTAGACAAACAAGGTTTTTCACTGGGACCGGGGCCAAACCCCTCAGCACCCCATCCTGATCCTACAGGCACCTCCTGCCCGCTCACGGCTCCGTGGATCCCCTGTGGGGTCCCTCTCCTCCCTGCCCGGGATGCAGGAGCTCAGCATCCCCCCGGGCAAGGTGAGCCGTGCAGGGGGTGGCCACGGGCCCGACCTCTCTGGCGTGGCTGGGATTTTGGGATGAGCCTGACCTCGGGCCCCAGCAAGGTTGGGAACCGTGTTGCAGGAAAAATACGATAAAAAAGCGGTGGGAAGAGGCCGGGGCGCGAACGCGATGTTCTGGTGAGCCGGGAAAAGCAAACACGGCCCTGGGGAAGCCTTGGCAGGGAGGGCAGCAGATAAACAGCAGGGGATCAGATTCCAGGTCAGTCTGGGGCACAGGAGGCTCCCTGCGTGGTGCAAGGCAGGAGAGACCCTCACCCCTGCCAAGATCCCACCAGAGGGTGGCAGAGATCCTCGTGTGGGTCTCACCAGGCCTTGAAGGACAATGGGCAGGGAGAACCTGTGAAGATCCCACAAGAAGGTGGCAAAGATCCTCATGTGTGAGTCTTACCAGGCCTTGAAGGACAATGGGCAGGGAGAACCTCATCCCTGCCAAGATCCCACCAGAGGTTGGGAGAGATCCTCATCCTTGTGCGGGTCTCACCAGCCCCTGAAGGACAATGGGCAGGGAGAACCTGTGAAGATCCCACAAGAAGGTGGCAAAGCAAAGATCCTCATGTGTGGGTCTTACCAGGCCTTGAAGGACAATGGGCAGAAGGGAATCTGTGAAGATCCCACAAGAGCATGGGAAAGATCCTCATGTGGGTCTCACCAGGCCTTGAAGGGCACTGGGCAGGGAGAACCTGTGAAGATCCCACAAGAAGGTGGCAAAGCAAAGTTCCTCATGTGGGTCTCACCAGGCCTTGAAGGATGCTGGGCAGGGAGAACCTCATCCCTACCAAGATCCCACCAGCGAGTAGAAAGATTCCACAAGAAGTGTGGGTCTCACCAGCCCCTGAAGGACACTGGGCAGAGGGGAAACTCACCCCTGCCAAGATCCCACCAAAGGGTGGAAAGATCCTCATCCTCATGGGAGTCTCACCAGCTTTTGAAGGACATTGGGCAGGGGGGACCCTCACCCCTGCCAAAATCCCACAAGAAGGTGGCATAGATCCTCATCCTCATGTGGGTCTCACCAGCCCTTGAAGGACAATGTGCAGAAGGGAATCTGTGAAGATCCCACAAGAGAGTGGGAAAGATCCTCATGTGGGTCTCACCAGCCCTTGAAGGACAATGTGCAGAAGGGAATCTGTGAAGATCCCACAAGAGAGTGGGAAAGATCCTCATGTGGGTCTCACCAGGCCTTGAAGGACGCTGGGCAGGAGGTTACCTCATCCCTGCCAAGATCCCACCAAAGGGTGGAAAGATCCTCATCCTCATGTGGGTCTCACCAGCTTTTGAAGGACACTGAGCAGGGGCAACCTCACCCCTGCCAAGATCCCATCAAAGGGTGGAAAGATCCTCAACCTTGTGTGGGTCTTGCCGGCCCCTGAAGGACACTGGACAGGGAGAACCTGTGAAGATCCCAAAAGAAGGTGGCAAAGCAAAGATCCTCATGTGGGTCTCACCAGGCCTTTAAGGACAATGTGAACCTGTGAAGATCCCACAAGAAGGTGGCAAAGATCCTCATGTGGGTCTCACCAGCTTTTGAAGGACATTGGGCAGGAGGGACCCTCATCCCTGTGAAAATCCCACCCCAGGGCACCGGCTGGGAAAGACCCTGACCCTTGTGCAGGTCCCACAAGAGCTTGAAGGCTCCTGAGCAGGAGGAACCCTCACCCCCGTGTGGGTGCCAGGAGGGCATCTGAGCAGGACTGGCAGCATCCGCCCATCCCAGCACTCCCTCAGTGCCTCAGCAGCACCATCCCAGTCATCCCAAATCCTCGCGGGAGTCCCGAGCATCCCCCCCCCGGTGCGGGCAGGGTTCGGGATGCGGAAGGAAGCGGGGATTGAACCGCCCTGGCCCAGCCGGGAGCGGGATGGAAGCGAGATCTTGCATAGGTACAGCCCGGCCTCAGCGGTTGAAAAGCCACGGAGCCACCGGAGCAGCATCCCACTGGCTCTCAGAGCCCTTAAATATGTGAGGAATGCTCCTCGCACCGCCCCTCGCCCCCGCACGCCGGCCCAGCTGCTCGGCAAAACACTCCGGGGCCGCGGCCCGACCAGAGGGGACCCCTCTGCTCCGGGGGTCCCCCCTGGCCCCGGGGTCTGCCCTGCCCTGCCCTGGAGAGGGGTGGAGGTGGAAGGATGGGGAACATCGCGGGGTTTTGGGGCTGGGGGCAGCAGCCGGGTCCCCGCGGTGGCCGTGGGAGTCCCCAAGGATGGTGGGGACAGGAGGGAGGGGAAGCAGCCCCTCTCCTGCCCCCCGGCACCGGAGCAGCCCCTCTCCCGGTGCCCCTCGCCGGCGGCGGCAGAGAGGGAGCAGCCAGGCTGTAAACGCCGGGCCGAGGAGTATTTGCTTTCCCAGAGCACCTTCCGAGCAGCACAGCCGGCACAAAGCAGGAATTCAAACCTCGGAGGCCAGGCTGGGAGCCAGGCCAGATCACGGCCCCTGTGCAGGCACGGGGAAACTGAGGCACGGGAGGGGATGGAGCTGCTCAGCACCACGGGGCACCCCCCAAGGGCTCAGCTCTCGGTCACTGCCATCTCCCCACCTCCTGCTTCCTGGCTGGAGCATCCTTTTCCCAGCTGGTTATTTTGGGAGGCCCAGAGCTATGCCAACACCTGGCACTGGGCATCCAGCAGCTGGGGAGGGCAGAGAGGGGCTGCTTTTTTCTCTCCAGAGACCTCCAAGAACGCTCAGCAAAGCCCCAGCGCAACATCCACGGTGGAGGGATGATCCCAATCCCAAATTCCCTCCGCTGCAAGGCTCATCCTCCCTCCGCCAACGCTTCCCTGAGCACCCACAGCCAAATTCCCTCCCCAGCCCTGGGCAGCGGCATTCAGGCTCCAACCGAGCCCTTCGCCTGCTCCAGGCCGTGAAATCAGCACCGGGGAGCCTCTAATAAACATCCCGGGCAGGAAACAAATTCCAGGGACAGGAAACGTCCATCCGGGGCAGGTTGGGAGTGGGAGGGATGGCTGGAGCACTCCAGGGGAGCCTTTTCCTTCTGCTCCTCTTCCGTGACAGCAAAAGGAGGAAAAAGCCTCCTCCGGGGCTCGGCGTGGAGGATGCCAAAGCCGGAGCCCCGGGATGGGAGGAGCCGTGGGCAGGGAGCGAGGTCTCCCCGCATCCCCTCTGCAAAGCCAGGTCACCGAGGAAAACACATCCCGGGCCAAGAGCACCAGTGCCTGTGCGAGGGAGAGCTGCTGGAAAGGAAAATATTTGGGAATTGCGCTGCCAAGGGGATGTCGGGGGGGTTGTTGTCACTTTGGAGAGGAGCCTGGTGGCAGCAGGAGCAGGGAATGGAGATGGGGACGGGTCGTGACACCCAGCTCCACACCCGCGGGGCATCCCGGGCTCTCCTGTCCCTGGCTCCGCTCTGCCAAAGGGCTCCCACACCTCTGGGCATCCTCCCCAGGGCTCTGGCTGTAAACATCCCCCCTGTTGAGCTTCCTGTCCTCACAGTTCCCCCTCCCAGCGCAGCTTAACCCCTTCCCGAGGCTGCTCCCTGACAAACCCTGGGGATGTTCCCACTGCCTCCCCCACGTGCGTGGAGCGCGGTTTGCCACGCCAGGTTTGCCACGCCAAATATGCCATGCCAGGTTTGCCACGCCAGGTTTGCCACTCCAAGTTTGCTGTGCCAAGTTTGCCATGCCAAGTTTGCCACTCCAAATTTACAACGCCAGATTTGCCATGCCAAGTTTGCCACACCAAATTTACCATGCCAGGTTTGCCACACCAAATTTGCCACTCCAAGTTTGCCTCGCCAAGTTTGCTACTCCGAGTTTACAACACCAGATTTGCCACTCCAAGTTTGCCATGCCAAATTTGCCATGCCAGATTTGCCACTCCAGATTTGCCACACCAAATTTACCATGCCNCCAAGTTTGCCACACCAAATTTACCATGCCAGGTTTGCCACACCAAATTTGCCACTCCAAGTTTGCCTCGCCAAGTTTGCTACTCAGTTTGCTACTCCGAGTTTACAACACTCCAAGTTTGCCACACCAAATTTACCATGCCAGGTTTGCCACACCAAATTTGCCATGCCAGGTTCGCCACTCCAGATTTGCCACTCCAAGTTTACCATGCCAGGTTTGGCACTCCGAGTTTGCCACTCCAAATTTGCCACTCCAAGTTTGCTGTGCCAAGTTTGCCACACCAAATTTACCATGTCAGGTTTGCCATTCCAAATTTGCCACTCCGAGTTTGCTACTCCAAATTTACCATGCCAGGTTTGCCCCTCCGAGTTTGCTACTCCAAATTTACCATTCCAGGTTTGCCACTCCGAGTTTGCCACCCCGAATTTACCATGCCAGGTTTGCCCCTCCGAGTTTGCCACTCCAAATTTACCATGCCAGGTTTGCCCCTCCGAGTTTGCCACTCCAAATTTACCATGCCAGGTTTGCCCCTCCGAGTTTGCCACCCCGAATTTGCCGCAGTGACCTCCCGCAGCCCCGGGCCGGGTGATGAGCGGCACCTCCGCTTCCCACGGCTCGGCGCGATGCACTGGAAACTTCCTTCCCTCCAGACACCTCCAAGAACCCTCAGCAAAGCCACAGGCGAGCAGGAGGACACGTTGCTGCCCGGAAAACACCCTTCCCGGGGAGAAATTTCGGGGAAAGCCCAGGGCGAGCCCTTCTCCCTCCTCCCAGCGCATCCCCTCCCGGCTGCTTTGTTCTCCCCGGGGCCGCCCCGTCCTTGCCGGCCTTGTGTTTCCCAGCCCCGGATAAAGCCTCAGGAAGCGCCGTCTCCCCCCTGGGCACGACCCGCCGGCGTGAATCAGCAGCCGAGGCGTTTCCCAGGAGCCAGGGAAGGGAGGGCAGCGAGGAGCGAGCCCCCGGCCTCGCCGTGGCACCCCGGGCCCCCGGCGGAGGATGCCGCCGCTCCGAACGGGTGATTACACAAAGATAAAGCAGATCCCGGGATCGGCCTGGGATTTCCAAGGTTTGCCGAGCCCTGAACCGCAGGCCTCCCGCCGGCCCCGGCTCCGCGGGTGGATTTTTTACCCTGCATGAATAAGTGACATATAACGGCTGGAAAATATTTTTGGGCAGCCTGACAAGTGTGACTGCAACCAGTAGCCTGGGCTGGCTACGCCTGGAAAGTGTAATCTAGGTGAAATCCCAGCGGCTGGAGGACTCCAGGCACTGCTGGGAAGCTCCTACAGCCGGGAAAGGGGGCTCAGACCCCCAGCCCCACCCGGGTGTCCCGTGGTTCTGCCACGCCGGTGATGCTGAGCTCCCCGTGGGGGTTTGGGAGAGAAGATCCCCCCAAAGACCCGCTCTGGGGGGGCTGCGTGAGCCCCCAAGGGCTCTGCACCCCCGTGTCCCCCTCCCCACGGGTGATAGAATGCCGGACAGGGGGGTTTCACCAAGCCAAGCAGCCCAAAATGTGGATGTGGAGCTGACCCACGGTGCTTTGCAGGCTCCTGGGGGCTCCCGGGGGGTCCCGGCTCCCCTCCCCAAACTGCTCAGGCAGCCCCGGCTCCCGGGACGGGCCAGAGCTCGCCCTGGGGCCGCTGTCCCGGCACAGCCGGGGGTGCTGGGAGCCGTTCCAGCCTCCTTTCCCAACCGGAGATCCGACCCGGATCTGACCCGGCGGCTGCTCCCGGGCACCGGGACCTGACCGGGTGAAGGGAAACCGGGGCCGGTTCCTTCCCCTCCGGCAGCCCGGGGGCTGCTCCAAGGGCTGCGCTTTCCCGTTTTGGCATCCTTGGAAGGGACGCGGCGGCACGGGAGGCTCTTCCCCCTCCGCTGGCACCGCTGCAGACGGGTGGCATCACCGGGGTGGCCGGCGAGAGCCGCGGGCAGCCGGTGGCCTCAGGATACCTCTGGCATGAGGAACGCGAATCCCTCTCCCGGTGCTTTCCCTCCCCGCAGTCACAGCGGTGACAAAATTTCGGTGCTTGGCTGTTTCTGGCCATGCCCGGAGCTCGGGGCGGGGGTTTCAACACCCCAAAATTGACCCAAACCCCCTCATGGGATGCCGGAGGGGGGGATCAGGGTGAAGCCATTGGGGTCAGGGGGATGCCAGGGGGTTCAGGCTCCCCGAAAAACTGCATTTCATCCTCTCGGTGCTGTGGAGCCAAAGGAGGGGGAATCCCCGGCTCGCTCGATGCGTGGCAGGGCCTGATCCCCCCCCCCCGGTCCCGTAATTAAATTAATCCCATCAGGAGCCCCTAAAAGCAGCAGGGGAAGGGGAAGGGGGCAACAGGCGGCCCCGGGAGGCGAGGGGGGGTCTGGGGGTGCACAGGAGGGGACAGAGGCAGAACCCCTGAATCCGGTGAAGCCTCGCTCAGCTGGAGGAAGCGGGAGCGGAGGGAAGGCTCCAGCCGGCTCTGCCCGGACGGTTTTGCAAGCCTTGCTGTTTCAGCCCGGGAGGGCAGGAAGGGAAGGATTTTTGGCCAGAAAAAAAGCCCTCGTGTAGACAGAGTTATATCAACAGCCGCCTCGCAGCGCAGACAATGCCAGTACAGAGAAACGTGATCCCCCGCCAGACCCCGGCCCTCGAGCCGGGCTCAGCCCTGCACGGCCCTCCCGTGCCTCAGTTTCCCCCTCCCCAAATCCTTCCATCCCCTTCAGCTCGCACTGGCAGACGGGGGTTTGCCCCCCCCCGCAGCTCCCAGTTTGTTCCCAGCCCTTCCAAAAGCTGGGGAGCAGCTCCGAACCCCCCGTCCCGACACGGAGGGACCCCGGCCCGCGGTGGCACCTCCCGGGTGTGGCGGGGGGGGGACGAGCTTTGGCTGCGGGCTGGGGGAGAGGGAGAAAGGCGAGGGGTGCAGAGTGTGGGGTCGGGGATCGGGGTGCGCGACAGCTCCGGCTCTGGGGCGGCGAGGGATGGGGAGGGGGGCTCGGTGGGGGGCTGGGGGCTCC
>WBNO01021229.1:2672-73020 GCA_013400575.1 Peucedramus taeniatus | reverse complement strand
AAAAAAAAAAAAAAACACCACCACCAAAACAGAGGAAGAAAAGACTGAGTGTCCTTCTTTCTCTCTGGACTTTTTTTATTCTCCTGCCCTCACTTTCCAAAGGTACATATGCTTTTATTTTCCTCAGGAAATGTAGTTTATAATCACTTTCTAAGTTTCTTTCTTCCTACTCTCCTTAAGATGTACTTCGCACTAAAATCATCAGAATTTGACTCTGTGGACTTCTTGTTTAATATTTCCTGTGAAATATTTGTTACCAAAAGAAAAGTTGCCTGGTTTTAGATTTTTTTCTCTCTCCTCCCAGTCATGCCCATGAAAATTCTTTTTCCTTCTATAGCTGTGGACCCCCAGTCTGAAGGGGGCTGGACCTGCAGTGCTTTGACCTAATTCCACTTGGGTCTTGCCAGGTGCATTCCCCCACTTACCACTCTAGCTGACCCTTTAAATTCCTCCAGTGTGCCAGATGTTCCCGAAATTGTGTTCTCCCTGGGTGGATTTTAAGGCAGAGCTCTCCTTCCTCCCATGCTCAGCCACAGCTGTGAGCTGATGGAGCTGCTTCTCCCCACTGCTGTGAACTTTAATCGGGTTCTAAAGTTTCATTATCACAGTGATCCATTCTGGAAGATATTTCACATTCCCCAAGCCCCAGGCAAGTCCTAACAATCTTGTTTAATATTCTTTCAGTTTGTTTTTTTTTTTTCTTTCCTCATTTTTCTGCCTTTCTCTTTGATGCTGTTCTGCAGGTGCTGGAGAAATACAAGGCTCCAAGGTCTGCCTCTCCCAAGACTGCTGCAGTTTTTAGCTCTCAGCCACCATTCCAGGAGCCACTCTCCTTTTCATGGCCGACAGCTGGTCTTTTTCAGGAATCACTGGCTCACAGTCAGGGAACTCTGATCATATGCCTTGTAAGATTCTTAGTGGCTGACATAATTTGCCAAATGCCATCTTTCCTTCACAGATTTTTCTGGTCTTTCCAGCTCCACAGATACTTGGCTGCCAGGTATAACTCCCCGTCATTAAAATATAACTTTGGCCTCCCTCATCACACAAATGGGTGCATGAGGATGTAGATGGAGAGTGAAAAAGAAAATTATTTTAATTTTTTGGCTCTCTGCAGGATTTGTGTGCAGGTCATCCCCCTGAGATCATCAATTTCTCATATATGCTATGCCAATGGCTGGAAATATTAATGAATGTATGCTAGCTAGTGAAAATTCAGTGATGAGAACTGTAACTGACCCTATCACTGCAATTATTGCCCATAATAATTAGTTTACTGCTATAGGAATACATTAGGAAGCATGACTGCTGCTACATTTGTTTCAGAGCATGGAAGAGCTCCATAACACTGTATGGATTCTAAGAGCACTTGCCAAAGGACACAAGTCAATGGTTATTTCCTAAATGTCACAAATTCATCTTGATGACCCTGTATTAGGCAAGAAGTTAAAGTCCCTGTCCTTTCACAGTTGGAATCAGTAGTTTTTAGGTAGAAAACAGAGGCCAGTTAGTGTAGGCAGTGAAGAGTCATTACTTCAAAGATATCCTAAATTTAGTCCTTGCTGCTGTGATGACTCATCCAGACATATTGCACTGCAGGAAGTAATGAAAAAGCATTGGGATAATGCAAAGTAATTCACTACTCCTGTAACATCTCTCTGATTACATGTTTTCCATAGCTCCTTGGCCTAGAGACTCTGACCTTGACTTCCTTATGTTTTTACTGGGTTTTTTTTTTACTTGCACCAAAATATTCAGGATGGTCTTGGTACCTTCCAAGTAATCATCATGGTCTAAGCACACAATGAAGCACAAGAGCTCATTATGAAGAGCACACAGAGGATGCACAAGAGGTAGGAAAGGGTTCATGCTCACTCTGTAGGGCTTACAGTTTAAAAAAGGGGACATCATCTTGTCATGGTTGAATCCAAATCAGCACTGATCATAGGAGTGGGCTTTCCATGGCTGCAGATGAGCAGCTGCTCCTTTGCACAGTTTGCTGCAGTGAACAAAATCCCTCTGATGATCTTCAGAATGTTTAAGGCATTAACCACTTCGGTCTCCCACAGCATGGAGTTCATTCTATAAAGCTAAAATTTTGGTGTTTTCTTTGGTGGAATCAAAGTGTTGAAAATTTTATCATTTTCTAAATCATTGTGTTAGAACTGAAGGAGGAAGAAACCATCAGGATGTAGTTTGGATGTAGTAACTGGACTAGTCCAGGGCCTGCTGGTCCACTCAAGATTCAATTGAAGGGAAACCAGAGGCCTCCATTCTTACATGCTTTGACTGGGGAATGTTCTCTATCAAATGTTGGTTATGTAACTTCATTTCCTGACTCAGTAACCAAAGTTGCCCACGTAAACAATGACCATTCCAAAAGTACATTTAGAACCATGGAATCATAGAGTCATAGAATGTCTTGGGCTGGAAGGCACCTCTAATTCAAAATTCCTGTCATGGGCAGGGACACCTTCCACTATCCCAGGTTGCTCCAAGCCCCATTCAGCCTGGCCTTGGACACTGCCAGGGATGGGGCAGCCACAGCTTCTGTGTGGGAGGGCCTCACTCCCCTTCAAAGGAAGGATTTCTTCCAAACATCTAAGTACTGGAAGACCACGATGAGGTCTCCCTAGACCCATCTCTTCTCAAGGCTGAACTCCATTTCTGTGGAGTCAAACACAAAAATATGCACCAATTTATTTTAGTAACAATCTGTGAAGGAAGAACAATGGTTCAGAAAATGTTCTTCACAATAATTACAAATACAATTGCAAGAAGTACAGGAATAATTGTTCTTGAGAACAAAAGAGTGACTCCAATCTTTAACCATATACAAGAAGACTATTCACAGTTAAAGCTTCAGCATTCCAGTTCAAATATCTAAAAATAGCATCCCTTTCCTGGAAGAGAAATGTGAGCCTTGTGCATATGAGACCAGTTATCACCTAAATATTGCTGAAGACTCCTTAAAATGAGAATTCTGTAACAAAGGGGAAATTTGACTAGCAAATTCAATTCTAACAATTCTGACATTAAATCTTCTGCTCAGTTGTCACCAACAGTCAAATTCATTACAATGTCCCTTGTTATACTTCAAGCTGAAGTAGCTGACCAGCTTTAAACGGGATGTTCTTGGCTAAAAAAAGATTTATTTCGAGAACAAGACAGATTTGGATTAGTCAAAATTATTTGTTTCTGCTCAATGCACAAAATCATAGGATGTTTTAGGTTATAAAGAACTTCATGAAACTTCTAGCTCAACTTCAAGGTAGGGTCAACATTTAATTCAACCCAATTCCTTGGGGCTTATTCCAGTTTGATGTTAAAAAACTTTCAAGGACCAAGATTTCACAAACTCTTTGGGGCACTTCCAATGTTTCTCTGTCCTTTGATGAGAAATATTATATTTTTATCAAGTCAGAACCCTCCCTGCTTAGTTTATGGTCATTGCCTGAAATGCAAGCACCATGCCTCTTCAGAAAGACCCTGATACCATCTGATAAATTCCTTTATGATTTTGGAATACAGAGTTCAGTGTGGAAAATTGTATGCTTCTGCATAAAGCATTTAATAGTTTCAAACCAAAATGTTTTCATACTTCAAAATGTCATATTGTCACTAAAGAGATGGGGAAAAAATGGAAATTATACAGTTTGGGTCATGTGAAACATTTAATTTAGACCAAAACTAAGTGTTTTGTTTTGCTGTTTTTCTCTTGGACACTAAATTGAAAAAGTAGGTATTCAAAAACCTCTAGATAAGCTCTCTGTTTATGGTGATTTATGAACTACTGGTGGAAAATCGGTAGAAGTTATTTTCTGTTAGCTAAATAGAAAAATACAACCTTCAATCTACAACTATGAAGAGCTGTAATTTGAAAAACACAACATGTGATAGAAATGGATTATGGTGCTATTCCACTCAGTTGCATGACTTCACTGTTTCTCTAAGCTCTGTCCTTTTAATGTGGATTTAGTAACATCAGGCACCAGAAGGAACTAGGTCCTTTTCAAACTGAAGGACACACGATGTTTCCATAACTGAGCCTTTTAATTGCTGAACAAGGAGCAAAGCCCTTTTCTGCTTTGGGTTGGAAAGTGTTTTCATTTTATGTGTGTAATGACAGAATGTATAGACTTTGTGTCTGGGTGTAGGGATGGAAAGTAAATTCTGACATACTTTGAAGTTTATTATAGTGGCACCACGGAGGTTCCTCCTGCAAAACTGTGCTTCCATTTCCTCTTACTCTTTCCAGGATAAAGGGATAATCATTTTTGTTCCTACAAATATATGTTTGGATCATAAAGTGGTTCATAAATTACTCGTATTTATCCCAAAACTGGGATTCTTTAGTTTAGAAAATCTAAGAGCAATGACATCCTGGCCAGTTCCTCAGTACAATAATGCCACAGAGGCCATAGTAGCCATTGACTATGGAAAAGGGTGAAGCAAATGATACTCTCTGGATTTTCAGGAAGTTGTTAGAAAGAGTACAAATGTTTGCCCCACTTTGCATGTTTCACTCAGGGTCAATACTGGTGGGACCCACAGACAACAAAGTGGAAGAAATGAAGTGCCTAAATTGATTGAACTCAAAACAGAAGCAGCTGCTGAACAACAACAACAAATGATCTTCAGTCTGGATGTACTCACTCACACAGAAGAGCAACGGAAGGAAAAGGCCTTTGTTTCCAAAATGATGTGATGCCATGGGCAGACAGACATTTGGATTGTGGAAATCACATGTATTGTGGATTCAGAATAGTGTCCCAGCAATATTTTTTGCCCAGTTCCTACCGTGGTTGTTGGAGCCTAACACTGATTGATGTAGTCCAAAATTAGATCTTGGATGACACAAGGAAAGATCACTGTAGAAAGTCTCTGGGGACACACTGCTTTTTATACTTTTACTTATCATTTACTACCACCAAGTGTTAAAGTAAGGGGACCAATAGCAAGAGACCTTTGACTGAACTCAGTGTGACTATTAAGATTTGCTGCTCCTTTATCCCCTCTTGTCTCAAAAGTGCCACACAATTCTTGTGTGCTGTGCAGTTTACAGAATGTGTGACTGCTCTGTTTGTCAGCAGGAAAGAAGAAGGGATATGTTTGACAGCTTGCACCAATGGAGCACAATCCTGGCCTGCAAAATCAGTAGAAGAAAGTTGATTTACATGAAGCGTGCAAGCTCTGGAGCCCTAAGTGGGTGTTATTTAAGTAGCACAGAAAACAGGGTTTTCCAAATACAGAAAGTGCCCAAAACATCATGGTGTGGGGACAGCTGGCAGGACTGTTATCCTGGCCAGGTTTCTGTCTCCACTGACACTGCTCCAGCAGGGAAGAATCTGAGGCAGACCAGTGCCTTCTGCACAGCTGCTCTACAGGACCAGTGCTTCCTCCTGCCTACTGCCTGCAGCAGCCTGAAGTGACTCAGAAATTCCAGAAAAGGAAGCATTTTAATTGCGGCTGTGAAGTTTAGGAGGACACAAGCATTTTCCCCCCATGTTTGGGTAAAAGGGGAAAATTCATCTCAAATGCTTCTCACACTTACAAGATTTCCAATGGCTCAGCTCAGCAAGGCAGATTTTCTTCCATGTTCAGTCAGCTCTCTAACACCCCTCCAGAATTTTAGAAGTCAGTGCTCCATATAGTGCACAGAAGCTGGTTCAGCTCTGTGAAGAAATTTGAAGTGCCCTTTAACTCTCTCATCACCCTTTAGTGTGGTATGTACCCTGTGTGCTACAAAAGTTACTCTCTTTCCTTGTCTCCAACCCATCATCTCATCAGCTTCCAACCCAGGAAATACTTTTGTATATCCTCCCTGTATAAAAAAGAACTTGGGTTCTAGACAAGTACATAAATAAATAAATAAACAAAACAAATAACCAAACACCAATCCCTTCAACAGATCTGAGCTGTTCACTTTGAGTAAATGAAGATTTTATTGAACAGCAGAGGGCCCATGGCACTGATCCCACAGGTGGGGTCAGTCTTGGTCAGATGAAGGTGGTATATCCATCAGGCACTGAACAGTAGAATAAGAAGAAAAAGGTAGAGGAAAGATGTATGAATATTAGGAGTACTGCTAGGATAATGTGGGAGGCAAAATCTCATGGATTTTTCCTTCTTTCCACAGCAAGTTTGTGAAGCAAGGCATTCACCTTCTTGCATTTTGGCACTTCAGTTGCAGTTATTCAATCACATAGGCTTTCCCTGCATGCAGTGAGGAGGCAGGAGGATGCAGAGAATAACTTATCCTATCCATAATAAATAAATAAATACATTAGATCAGCTCATGGAGATTTCCTGACTCCACTGGTTATAGAAGATCAATGATTGCTCAGTCAGGTCAACTCACTTTTGTGTGGGTGAAATTAAAACCAATGGGTATTCCTATCATCCTCTTTCCAATTGCACAGAAAGTGAGATTACCATAAAGTGGAAATCAAGGGATAAACATTAAAAATTAAGGTAAGTATATAGGTAAGGTCTCACTGATGTGGAAAAAACCTCACCAAGGCTGGTCTGTGGAGCAGGATACAGCATAAGCACTGTTACCCACACTTGCTCTTTAGCCTAAGTGTATTGCTTAGTCTTTCTTGTTTAAACGTTATAGCCACAAAACTAGCTAATAAATTTCTGGCTGACAAGCCTGACAGAGCAATAAGTAAAAACAGGAAGGCATCTATTACATATTACCCTGAATTTATCAGCTTTGCCTTCGAAAGGGGAAATAACACAAAGCAAATTGTGGGAAGTTTTTTTATCTGCTAGAAAAATATGCCCTGTGCCCCAGTCAAAAAACAGGCTGTTGTGAAGTAACCATATTATTTAAAGATACAAGTCAAACAGGAAGAGGAAAACCAAACAAGTATGGCTTGAAAATTTCCCACAAGTGAGCTCTTACAGTCAGAATGCAGTGATGGAATTGCTGACAGAGCCAGAGCTGCAGGGTAGCTGTCAGGTTTTTCAGTGCCAGAGGGTTAGAGAAAGGGAATGGAAGGGAGTCTCTTCTAATTTGAATATTTGTCTCTGGCTATACACTTGTGATATTTGCTTTATTATTGTTTTTAAAGCCAAATCATTGTCAGCAACTGAGATTTTATCTTTCCCTTCAAGATGAGGTCACTTCTAAACATCTGAAGTTTGGATGTGTCTGAAATGCCACAAGTTACTGATTCAAGAAACCACAGGCAAGGAACCATGGATAATTTAGCCACATTCTTTTGAAGCATTTCAGTTCATGCATAAATTTAGGCAAATAGGACTTAAAAATGAAGACTTTAGGACTAATGGATATTTTAGGTTGGATGGATATTTTGGGGTTTGGATCTCTGTGAACCTGAGAGGTGGTGAAATGGGTTATATGAAAAATCTGTTGGCTGGAGCCATCAAGCCACATAACATGAACCTGCTGTCTGAGAAATACAGTGGTGGAAAAGTTGTCTGTTTAGCTCACCTGCTCCTGCAACAACCCACCTTTCACTCCACAATCTGTTCTTAACCTGACAACAGAGCTCATACTTGATGTCACACTCCTTATCACAGTGCCAAGGAGATTTTTTTTTCTGGGTTTTTTTTTTTTCATCTTCAAAACCCAATCCTTAGAATAGAAACATTTATAAGCAGAAGGCTGACAAGCACTAGCACTCTGGATTTTTGTTTGCTTTATCTTACCCAAAGACACCACTTTGCAAATCCCCAAGATTTGCAAACGATCCCTGATGAATCATCTCTATTCAAAAGAAAGATGTTAAAAGCATTTTCTTCAGCAGCAGAGCTGCCAGTTCACTTGCTACACATTTTCCTATGTGCAGAAGCCTATTCAAAGAATATATTCCAGCACATCTTATGCAAAGAAAATTAAAACAATAACATTACATTTGTAAGTATTTTAGGCCAAAAAGGTTATTTTAATCATCAAGTTCAACCTATGACACACACTAACCCAACTATATAGTTTTCCATAACATCCAAATCTACTGTATAACATTCCACTCTATAATGTTCTGTTCTATATTATACTCTATAATATTCTAATACACAGGATATTCTAGAATATATAATATTCTATAATATTGCCCAGAGATTCCTGGATTAGACAAAATAATTTCTCCTCACATGTTTTGGAAAAAACCAAAAAGTAACTTGTCAGTATGGCATATATTACATAAAAGAACCAGTTTGATTGTAGAGAGTGAAGTGAAAGGACATGAACTAATTTTTGGCAATTTACACTGGTTCAATAATTTAGACTAATCTCAATTCCAAAGTGAATGTCAGATTCCAGTACAAATTCCATTTTTAGTCTCATTTGATATCATAATTTCACTGTGCAGTTTACTATGCCTTTTTTTGTTGTACTAGGATATCACAACATTTATAGATTAATTTTAAAAGTATTTTCAGTACACATCCCAGTTCTGTCACACAATGAATCTAAATTAAAAATGAAAACAGGTATTTGGCCCAGGAGTCAAAGACTATGTATTAATATGACTACTAGATTATATTTTGTAAAAGGCACTGGAAACCTGAGTTTATTTTAGAACTGGCATTGCCAAGAAGTTATTTTATAAACCTATTCCTTTCTAGGGAGCCTTTCTGTGCTCCTAAACAGAAGTAAAGCCATGCAACACAGAACAAAAGGTCATAAATTACTTTACTGACAATTTTCTTAGTCTATGTTTTCACATTTGCCGGGCTGCTCTGACAAGATCTATAGTCATGTAGAACCAAATTAATACACAGGGAGGCTTTGTCATTAAAGAAATGCAAGCTGATTTCTTTCATTATGATCGTCAGGAGAGCTGCATTTGCTGTGCAAATAGCTACAGTGTTCTCTGAGCTAATATTGCTGTGGCACATGGCTAAACCGTAGCAACCTGGATCCTAAAACTGGGGCGAAGCCTTTGTTGAAATCCTCAGGGAAGAAACTGCTTCAAATCCAGGTGCTTAATGGCAGAACCATGTGTAAACTGAAATGCATAACATACATTCATCCTGCTATTAAAGCAGCACATTAAAAGGAAAAGAATGAGGAAAGAAAGTCATAAGAAACCTCAAGAATTTTCATCTTACTAACAATTCAAATATTGTGCCTGATGTTGCATGTGACCAGATTTTTACTCTCAAATTGAAGCTAACATAAAAACATTTCTTGGAGGAGAAGCTAAAGTCAGATCCTGATGTTAAGGAGTCAGTATAAAACAAACAATTTGGTCCAGCACCTCTGCTCTGACCCTGGCTCAGGAAGAGATGTAAACACATGCTTCACTCTGCCTGGGTGCACTAAGTGCCCTTGCTGCATATTTTCCTGCCAGCTGCTGTACAGAAACACACAGGCAGAAAGTCAGAAACCACAGAATAACATGCCCAGAGCAGAGCTAGCTTCCCTGCAATCCCATGGGGAGAAAGTCAGTGAATTCACAGCTAAACACTGTAAAACTGCAAGGTACATCAGAAACACCCAAACCAAGGAGTGCTGGAATTCTGATTAATCCCAGTCTTCTGAGACTTGCCAAATTTTTCAGCAGCAGTGGAAAAGCACACAAGAATTTATAGAGTTGTTAATGCAGTTTCAGTCCCAGTCTCAGTGATTCAGATGGGATGAGCTCCTTTATCTAGTGGATATCTTTGATTCAGAAACTTGGGAGAAAAACTGCAGATTTGATAACTAGAGTTTAGCTTAAATAAAGCCTCTGCAGAGACTGATTAGTGGTGAAGAAGAGTTCAGACCAAGCAAATCTCTAGTTTCTTTTTCACTGGTTTAATTCCTTCCTCCTTCTGAGGGAGGAAAAACAAGACAAAAATTCTTTTTTTTCATGGTATTTTGGCACTTCTGTTTCCTGTTGTGGACAGAACCTAGAATCTAAGAAACTTCTGTCTGAAACAATTGAAGTAGTACTGGAAAAATCAAACAGGAAATGAGACGTAATTTTTTTAACAGTGAGGGCAATTAATCACAGGAACAGCTTTGCCAATGGTTGTGGTGGGTTTACCACTCACGCCAGTCCTTAAATCGAGTCTGTCTTTCCCTCTAAGTGTGATTACTCTAATTTAAGGCACTGGTTTTTACACAGGAAACACTGGGTAGAATATTCTGGTTTAACAAGGTTGTTACAAAGATCCCCCTGGTCTTAAGACTAAGAACATTTTAACAAGACAGATTTTAGGACACATTCTTTCACAGACTACATGAATGTGGAGGACAGGGAGAAGAGAGGCGGATACATCCCAGACTTGGGTTATCTTCATAAATAGGACACCTCCCCGAGAAAAAGACCAAAAGATTCCAAACTTTGTTTCAGGTCAGGTACAGGCAAGGATTGAAACAAGTTCAATTTCTAAAGGACCTTCCTTGTCTGTGCTTAGTTTACCAAAGGGCAGGTGTCCAGTGTGGCACTGTGACTTTAGGAAAGGCTCTTGTTAGAAAAAGCTGAATAAAAATAAACTTTATTTTCAGCTCCACAGTTAGATGCCTGGCTAGTTACCTGTCCTTAAGTGCAGTTCTAGTTCCTTCTCTGGGCATTCATTGTGGTTATTTTAGGCATCTCATTGCTAGTTGCCACAGCAACTTACATTGAACCATTACAGAATGTTTTGGGTTGAAAGGGACCTTAAAGACTGTCTACATCCACCCTCCCTTAAAGACCATCTAGATCCAGCCCCCTGCCATGGGCAGGGACACTTTCCACTGGACCAGGTTGCTTCAAGCTCCATCCAGCCTGGCCTTGAACACTTCCAGGGATGGGATATCTTTCTTCAATACTTTTTAGCAGAATCCTGAGTTTCCAAGTCATGGCTGGATGCTTCATAAGGCACAGAACCTTGGATAATTGTTGTTGTTTTGAACTTTTAGGTCAAAAAAACACTAGAAATACCCTTTTGCAGGTATTTAAAAGCCAATTACTTCAATGGCAGTTCAGTGTCTAGACACCTTTAACGCTCTGACTTAGAAACCATAAAAACACACCTGTTGGCCTACAAAACACTGATTTTTTTATCTTGTGGTAATTGATCTTTATTTGTAGGGAGCAATCTGTTCAAGCTAAATATCTGCAAATGCACATAAGAGTTTGCATGAACTGAATAACTGGTTCACTGTGAATCAAAGCTACATTTGGACAGAAATTCTTCCCACATCTTAAAGATAGTTCCAGTGTAGAAATGTTCATCTGTGTAAAAGCACCTGCACCACAGGGTAATAGAGGAAGGAAAGACTTTCAGTTTCACTAGAAACAGATTTGCCTGTTTCTCCTGTCAGAGGAGGGAAAAAAAAGAAAAAAAATAATTGAGCTACTTTATGGAAACATCTGGGTGAAAGAGAACAGGAGGTGTCAACAGAAGTCAAAATAACAACTCGTATCACATGGTTTTGATGTGAATGTTTTTGACACATTTATCATACTTGTCATTCTGGAGGAGCAGGGTTAGATGTATGCAAGGTAAAAAAATAAACAGTGAGAGACCTCTCTTTTTAGAAGGAGACAGCTTCACTTAAGGAATCTAAATTGCATTTCTGAGCATTACAAATCAGCTGTAAATGCAATTTTACGGTTGTTCTAGGGAGAAAATGTGGGTGGAGCAGACAGTAAGAAGAGAGAAAATAGGCAAATTGAGAAATAAAGACACAGACTAGTTGTAACAAGGTCGGGAGTGCTCTAAAGTAAAAGTTTCCTCTGATCTCATTAATCTTGTATAAAAGGCACAGCGTTTATTTTCCACCAAGTCTTTGTGGCTGATTATTTTTTTTTCCTACCATCTTTGAAGCCAACATTTTTGTGAACACTCACACCAAAAAAATGAGCCAAATACTTGAACAAGCTCAATTATTTTCTAAAATTATCTTATCTGCATACATGGCTACGTAACACTTATATCCACAGTACCTAAACAACTGCCTAATATCAGAAATAACAGTATGTTGATGATATATGGGGAAGGAGGTATTTTCAGACTTAATATGATGACCAGTGGAGAGTATTGTAACCAAGTGATGTTCATCTGTATGACCTATATTTTAAAAATCCATTCTATTCTTCACTCTAGAATGACCCTGCTTGAGCAGAAGGTTGAACCAGAAAGTGTTCCTTCCAAACTTACCCATTCTGTGATTCCTCATCCTCAACATCTGACTTGAATAAAAGCCACAAGGCCCACCTTTACCATGAATTAAATAAAAAAGAAAGTGTAAGAACTAAAGCCACCAAATTGGTAACCCTTTTTTGACTAAGCCTTGGACCAAGGCAAGGAGCTTACTCCAAGACAATTTTGCAAGTTTGAAATCTCCAAGCAGCAGTGGATGTAAGCCACTGCCATAATGTCATAACCCCTGGGACAAAAACTGGTCCTTGACTCAGTTTATTCTGAGGTACAGATGTATCAATAACTCACTCAGGTGTGAATGCCTCGCAGCATCTTCCTTAATTTTCTTGCACTCATTTTTCTGTTAAAAAAAAAAACAAAAAAAAAAAAACAGAAAAATATCTTTTCATTATAGAGAAGGAAAATTAGTTTCTGTGAGAAATGTCTTTGCAAACTAAAGGTTACCACAACAAAAAGGCTTTGGCAGGGGACTCCCAGAAAGGGAGGCACAACAGTACAAGGCAGAGGACTGAGTGGAGGAGTGAAATGTCAGAGATGGAGATGAGGAGAGAGTGATACATAAAAAGAACACAGCAGAAAAAAGAATCANGGAAACTATTTATCAATGGGGTTTTTTCGGGAGTGTAACAAGGCCAGCATTTCATTCAGCATGTCTATGTATTTTCCATCTGGGTGCTATTCTAAAAAGAATGGGATTTATTATAATTTCACTTCATTAGAGTTCATTTATTTCATCACTACAGTATCCAGTGAAGAGCTGTATTTTCCTCCTGATCAAAGAATAGGTTTGAGTGTTGTTTCTTCCAAGTCCGTCTATGAAAAAAATCTTTCCCTTTTACTGTAAGTTTCCTTTCTAGGTTCATTCTACTAAAACTTAAAAAAAAAAAAAAAAAGGAAAAAAAAAGAAAAGAAATTTGGAAGCAGAATTTTTTGTTTTGCTTTTTCTGTTATTTTAAATTTTATTTAAAGGAGTGTAGTTTAAATAAAATTCATGAAAAAGAGTTCTACTTAGTAAAAAATTAATTTTTGCCAAATTCCTCTCTCCTACCTCAGTTGTCTACAATGTAGGTGTTCACATCTTACTCAACCATCCCAGAGATGCAGTCCATGCATCTTGCAGTGTCTTTCATGTGACAAATAATTACTTCATTGACCATATTTTCTTCTTCCAAATGTCCATGCAACCTAGGAGGGTTAAACCAGGGTGCAAAAAAACATCTACAGGTGACTTAGGCATCTGAGCTAAACCAGAGTCCAAACTCTCCTTTTCATAGGCTTCCCTCACAGATGTAGGGGAAATTAGAAAGATATTTGGAGCCCTATAATTTGATTTGAAGGTGCTTATCTCCTTTACTTCATGTTTGGAGGTCCTGCAGTAACTGTTCTAAGGCTTTTGGAGCTATAATTGGTTCCGCTTTTGGAGTCAGTGGTAACACTTTTTCTGGAAGGTATTTCTGGGAGTAAATCTACAGTAGCTGCAGAATCATGTATTCATTAAGTATGAAAAAGCCTTCTAACATCACTGAGTCCAACCACTAACCCAGCACTGGTTAAAAGCCCATCATTAAACTGTGTCCCCAAGTGTCACATCTACCAGTTTTTTCAACACTTCCAGTGGACAGTGATTCCTCCACTGCCCTGAACAGCCTGTTCCAGGACTTAACAACCTTTTCCCTAAAGAAAGTTACACTGATGTCAAATCTAAACCTTCTGTGGGGAACTTGAAGCTCTTTTCTCTTGTCCTGTCTCTTGTTACTTGGGAAAAGAGCTCAACTCCCACTTGGCTGTACCATCCTGCCAGGGAGTTGTAGGGAGCAATTGTTCAGAGAAGGATTAGGAGCACATTTATTCCTCTAATAACTACAGATCAAGAGCTTTGATTCACTTTGTTAAAACATATTAGATATAGACATCCTAGTCATCAGCAGAGAGAAACATGTGTTTTTGAAATGGGGATGGTGTGAGCATTTGGGGCCCTAAGGAATTGTGCGCACCAGGGAAAGAAGTGCCCACCAGTGTCTGAAGTGCTCTCCTGAAGCCCATGTACAGGATCCTCACTTGTAGGCTACAGCCTGTGTAGCAATTCATTACAGAAAAAATTCTCATTCAAAAAAATTTTAACAGCAGAAATAATAAAAAAACTCTCAGACAACTCCATCTTGCTTCATAACAGATGAGGAAACAAAGGCTCATGTTTCAACTTTCTGACTTTCAGAGTGATGGTGCCTCTGTGTATCTGGGATGCAATCCAGGGAAAACAGAAGGAAAAAAGTGCTGTAATACACTTAAAAAGGTGTCTTAGAAGTATTATTCATTAAGTAAGCAGCAGCAAGAATTACATTTTGCTAGAGAAGGAAAAGGAGTCCCACCAGTAGTTATTTAGTTCCCAAGGTCACCATTTGTTCTGTAAAGAGTGTCCATGCCTGGTTTTATATGTGTGTGTATATAAATACTGTATTTATTAAATTAAATTTAAAATCTACATTAAAACATACTGTAGATATAATGACAGCATATAATAAACACAGTATTATTATGTGACTACTATTATTATATGGAAGTGTTCAAAACCAGGTTGCATGGGGCACTCAGTAACCTGGGAGGTGCTTCTGTCCATGGAAGATTTTGGAAGTTGATCCTTAGGGTCCCTTTCAACCCAAACCAATCTATGACTTTATGTTTAGTTTATAATATTAATAGTGTATCAACATATTTGAAAATATATTAAAATGTTTTAGCCATAGGTACATATTTTAAAGTCAAGGTTGTATTGTTAAAAAAAACCAGACAAACAAGGCCAAACACTATTAAAAATACTGAAAGACAGAACATTCTTTTTCCTTATGATATTTGAGATGCTTTTGACCTTGCTTGCAAACAAGTGAGCAAAAAAGACACAGTCTCCTGACATTTGTTTGCAAAAAAAGTCAAGGTTAGGTTTCTAAGTGAAAGAAATGTACAATAAAATACAAATTGAATTTATTAATTAGCAAGAGGTCACAAAAATTGGAGTCTGGAGATAACTATTGTATCTCACAATGAAATGCAGGTCTAATTTCTGCCCCTCTTCCTTTGTCAATTGAAAACTTGTATTGCTGTGGCCACCCTTCCTGAGCTCAGGGTGGTATCTGTGCTTTATCCCAAAAACTTCTTTAGCTGTCAACAGAACAGAGCAGACAACAGACTTCAAACAGACATAAAACTTACAGAGTGTTACTCAATAAATTATATATAACTAAGTCAATCCAAGAGGAAAAGATGAAACTTCCCAAAATGGAAGTTTTTCTGTGAGACCAATACTTCTGCATTTCAACACTCAAATTTCTTAAGTGTTTAAATTGGATATTAGGTAAAATTTCTTCACTGAAAGGGTTGTTAAGTCCTGGCACAGCTGTCCAGGGCAGTGGGGGAGTCCCCATCCTTGGAGGGTTTTAAAATTTGTGAAGATGTGGCACCTGGGAACATGGGTTAGTGATGGCCTTGGTAGTGCTGGGGGAATGCTTGGACTGGATCATAGAATCATGGAATTTTTAAGGTTGAAAAAAGACCAAGTCCAACCATGATTCTATCCAGTTTGGTCCAGTCCATGATTCTATGATTCTAAGACTCTTGCTTAAAATAATTACAGCTAGGTTAGCTTTAGCCTTTCAGAGTGAAGTGTAGATGACAAGCTAACCAACTTACAGCTGTCTTCCTGTGATATTCAAACCATTTTAAATAGGACTACACACTGCCATGAATGTGACCTTCCTGGGTCTAAGTCACTGAAGAAAATTATTTAATGCTAGGGAATAAAGGTAAACATAGATTCCTTTCAAGTGCAGAAAAATAAGAGCCATTTTCATGCTTAAAAGTATTAGCCTGGTAGCTATGGATGAGAGAGAATCTCCACTAGGAAAAAAACAAGTGAGATATTATGCAGTTAGAGAGCAAAATATACATATATTTTTTATTTTCCACCATTCCTAGATGCAGCAGTGAAACTTCTTCTTTCCAAGGGGACACTCAGCCATACAGGGTTAATGTCTCTTCCGGCCACCTGACTTTACAGCTGAAAACTTGGGAATTTCTGCGCACTTATGCATGCAACAAACAAAGAGACCGCTTGCATTATAATCTCCTCAGGGACAGCCAACTGGGAAAGACAAATTTAGCAGTGTACTTCTGGTTTTTTTACATAGCCTAATGCCAATAAACTCGACATCATGTAGACAATGAATGCTACAACAAAATACTGCTGTTTATTAGCTGCCTGACTTTTTTTCTTTTTTTCTTTTTTTTTGAGAGGAAGCACATGTCACATTTGTTTCAGACAACTGCATTGGGGTCCCACAGCTCTGATTAAATATGTATCATTTGTTCAGCTGCATCAGAGTCAGTTTTGGTCTACATACACATTTCGTTAATATTTTAAATAGGAAAAACAACAAAGAGAGGAGAAATTAACAGTTGCTGAACTTCTCCAATTACCACTAATCACATTTACACCCTGGGGTTTGCAGAATTAGAAATCAATTGGTGGCTTCCTCTTTCTACAGCAGGCAGTAAATGTGACAATTTAAGGAAAAGACTAGAAGACAACTCAATTCAACCTGGATACCCTTGTAAGTACCACACAGTGAATGTATTGCTCTGTTGTTTGATGTGACACAAAGATTATATGGCATCATTTACTAAAATGATAAATCATTGTGTGTAATTGATACCAAAATAATGTGGCACTATTCCTTTTTATATAATAATATTTTTTTCTTTCCTTTCAGACGTTTAGAAATTGCAACCCAAGCAAAACTCTGCAGTGAAGTCTTTCTGGATCATCTGATGGTGGTCCACCTTTTCCTTTCAAGATTGTGAAAAATTACTTCTGAGAAAGAGCTGCTTCAAACATGATTCTCTCTTTTTTGTTGTTGTTTTTTTTTTTTTTTCTGATGAGGACTTTTCCCAGCACCTAGCGTTGATTTAACTGCACCGCATTGGTTAGAGAGTTCCTGTCACTGTCACTTAGTATGATCTTTAAGAGCTTCTTCTTACGTGTTTAGATAAACTCAAATTGGCCATGTACGTGTTTCTGAACATCATAAATGATGAACCAGCAGGGTCAAGTGGTCCAAAGCTGCTTATGAGTCCTTAATCTGGGAGAAGCCTTGGCGGGGCTGTCAAAGCAGATTTTGCCATGAGCGCGTGTAAACGCACACACACTCGTAAAGACATCGCCGCAGAGCTAAACTCACATCCACTGCTCATAATTAAAGGTGGAAAGAGAGATTATCTGAGCAAAAATCAGTATTTGGGGAAAGAAAACAACCCTGCAGGTAGTTCCTTCTACAAGCAAGCTCAAGGTAGAATAAACTAATATGTCTGGCAAAAGGCATTGATGTGGAGCAAAAGTCTCATCTAGTTTAGCTTCTTGATTTTTCAAAATAGGGATGAAAATCCTGTTTTCTAAGAGAATATACAGTCTGAAAAGCTTTTAGAGTTTTTTTCTATACATATGTTTGCACTCTTTCCTGAAACCTAGAAGCAGAACGGAATAAAAAATAATGATGAGGTGAGGAGGAAGGATGACTCAACCAAACCTTCGAAAACTTGAAATTCACCTCATGGATGTACTGACTTGTTTGATATAAAAACAAACAAACAAACAAACACCAAAAATATATAAAACAAAAAACAGACAAGTTCTTTGTTCACTTGAACCATTTAATCTCCTACTCAAAAAAAAAAAGAGAGCTTATCTTAAACTATTCCGTTAATAAACCAACTGATATAATTCAATGGATTTGATTTAAAAATTATGGCATGAAATTTTTAGCCAGTTAACTAGTTCTCATACTATTTATCAAAAACTCACTCAAGAAGCAATAATGATGTCTCTAGTAAAAGAAGTAACATGACAGATACTGCTCTGCAGTTTAAGCAACTCTTAACAAGATTGTTCTTATTTTGAAGGCCAATATTTTATGTGATTACTTAAAAAAATATACAGCTGACCTTTTGCAAATTCAGAGAATCTGAGTGTCAATTTCAGATAAGCAAACGTTTTATCACCAGACCTATTTCCTTAAATCAGTCAATTCTTTTTTCCTTAGACATTATGCAAACTAGAACTTTTTTGACCCTTTGGACCAGAATAAGATGTCTGAAAAATAATTTGTCAATTTTATTTTTTAATAGCAATTGAATAAACTGTCATTGAGTGATTCTTATTTTTAAGACTACACACTGGATTCATAACATCTTAGTAGCAGATGCAGTTACATGATGTTTTTAATCATGTGCAAAGGATAAAATACATGTCAGAGAAACTGCTGAATAATTTAAAGTTAATTATGTGATTGAAAGTTCAGAGGTTTACTCAAATTTAAGAGAGTTTGTGGTTCTCATTCTTAACAAGCCCTCTCTGTCACTCATACTGTCTGTGAGTCAGGCACACCATCTAAAATTCAGGTGTGAAGCAAGCTAAAGATACCAATACTAAAGCAACCAAGAGAATAGTTGACTTTCTTCCATAACAAAATGGTGAGAAAATACAGATGCTTTGCAAAGCATGTTTGTAAGTCACCTCACATTAGCTATATCCATGACTTTTGTTCTCAAAAGAGGTGGCATATTCTACCTAAAAATTTGAGCCAAGCTCTGTGAATACTTTTCCTATATTTATCAAAATGTTCGTGAACATTTTTGAATCTTTCAGCAAACCTAATCTCATCACAAAGCTTACTCTTCCTGGGGAGGACAGTGATTGTGCAGACCACATTTTTTGATATTTTTTCATGTTTAGATAGAGTTTTGGATCCATGATATGATACAACACACCTATGATGATCATCAAGAACCTTTGTCTTGCTGTTTCAAATAACAGCCAGACACCTAAACTCAGTGCTTTGCAAAACATATAAATACAGAAGGTCAGGACATGGGTGGAAAAAACTTCTGATTCCACCCCAGTAACTGTGTGACATATTCCTTAGAGACCAGGATTCATCTCACCAAACTTTGGATTCAGTATCTATTTGTCTAATCCAAAGTCTGACATCCCAGCTTTTTCTGCCGTCGTGGAGGAAAAACATCAAAACTCACACAGGCATCCTGCTGAGGTGCAATAAACTGCTCTATAAATGTCTCATTTTTATGTAGGATAGTTTTTCCCCTCAAATTTCTTTCTGTTATTAGTATTGAGCCTGGAAGCATATCCTGCATCACATCTGACAGCAGTGAGATTTTTGGCTTTTCTTACCTAGGAAGTGAAGCACTGGAACCAGCGGCCAATTGTCAAGGCGAATCCTTTGAACTCGTGGGTTTGATCCTGGAAACTGGCAGAAATCTGAATGAGCTCACAACCCCTGTGGGAGGAACACTCTTTTACAAAGCTTGGGCTGGTGCCATTGAGGACCATAGATGTGATGACTGTGTTTTGTTAATGACCCTACTATTCTCCTAGGAGCAATATTAGTGAATATTATGAGTCAATGCTTTCTAGTAGTAGCCTTACTATTTGTATTTGGAATCACACAAATGAAACAGTCAAAACTTTGAAATCCAGCTAAGAAAATAGAAAGCTGGGAGGAAAAGTTTTTACCTAAAGTAAGATTTTCTTTTTAGTTATGTTTGTTTCAATACAAGGTGATGTGTTGTTCACAATGTGTGTGTCTCCAATGCTCTCTTTTCAGTTTATGATGTTGTGTCCCTGACCAGAGGTGACACTTTGGCAGGATTCTCATGATTTTTTTGCAGTAAGTTATGGAATGGCCAATAAATAAAAATAATTATTCTCTAGAGATATTAAACTGGCGGGTTTTACAGGCAGTAACTTCACACACAATCAGAACTGAGTCAGTGCATGGAGTAACAGCAACCCCTCTTTTCAAATAATTTGAACCAAGTTTCCATGATTGTGGTACATATCTCTCTCCTCACCTTTTCAGCTTTTCTGGTCCGACCCACCTTGAGAGAGTGGCTGGAGGCACAGAGGGCATATGTTCATACACAAATCATTGGAATAAAATTCAGATACCTCCACACCAATGCCAACCTCAGAAATCACATCCTTGGGGCTAAAATAACTCTGACAGTTGTCCTAGAACTGTCTAATTGAGTGATTACAGATATGTTTTAGAATTTTCAATATAATTGCAGGCAACTTCTCTGTTTGCTCTGCTCTGCATTAGTTAGAAGGCATGTTTAAAGGTACAATCCATATCCTAATAATATCACAGTCCAAACAGACAGGTTACTTGAAGGATAGTTCAGTACCTTGCCCTCTCCACTTCATCCAATCAGCCCCCATTCCCCTGGTAAACTGAAAACAGGTTTCTTGCCTGGCTAATTAGCTCTTAACTGCCTTCTACCATCACATCTTCAAGATTACCCCCTAAATATTTTAAGCATGTTAGTGAGATAATGAGTACAGATTTCAGATTCTCTGCACTTTCCAGGTGGAAGAACTGAGGTGGAGAAATGTTAAAGTTATGCCTTTCTAGCTTTAAAAGTCTCAAAGTCAGACCCCTGACTAATTTCAGACCACCTTTACAGTCCTAAAGCAGCTGCAGAAAGCAAGTATTCAACCTGCCTTATGGTGACATGCATTGTACCTCACTTTTATTAATTACAAAAATCTATTTTCATCACAGTGTAAATGAACACCTATATTGTATGTAAATAAAAGTCTCATCATAGCAAGTGTGTGACTGAAGTGATAGCTTATATTACTTGACAGTATTTCAAAGAAGGCAATTTGCCATCTGAAGTCTTTCTGTTAAATTTTACCCATCACTGTTATTTGGGTACAAAAATATACTCCTGAAATATATCTTGAAGTGGGTGTATCTGCTTGGGTTAAGCCAAGCCAAGTTATAAAGTAGGTGGGATAGCTTTAGAAGTTGGTTTTTTTATTGTTTGTTTGTTGTTCTTTTTTATTGTGTTGTTGTTATTATTATGCATAAGAAAGGAACAGAACTGTTGGCAGTTGCCTGGCAGGAGACGTGGCTTTTGTGCTTCTGTGAAGACATTGCATTATAAATAACAACAAATATCACACAGAATCACTGGGTTGGAAGAGATCTTAACCATGACACAGAGTGCCACATCCAACCTTTTCTTAAAAACACCCAGGGATGGTGACTCCACCACCTCCCTGGGCAGACCATTCCATTTCTTTAACCCTCTTTCAATAAAAAACTTTTTCCTAACATCCAATGTAAATTTCCCTTGGCACAGTTTAAGATTGGGATATCATGGGATTTACCTGTAGAGGAAAATAATGCACACTCAGGACCACACTCTGGCAAGGATGGAGGATGTCATGAAGGGTCTACACATATACTGTTAAGCTCTTTTACCTTCCAATCTAGAGAGATCACCAGCTCTCTTTTTAATTTTGCCCAATAATAGATAAAAATCCCAAATTTCTAGGAGGAAATGACAATGACCAACACCAAATCATGGAAAATTCCAGCAGCGTGCCAATATAGATTTCCTATGATTTATTCTAAATTAGCAGGAACATATTAATGAGAAAGTAAAGTAAAAATGCAAGCAGGATTTTCAAAGAATTTGCATTATCTAAGTAAATTGTTCCTATATCTTTTCATTATCAATTTAAATTTTTAAATTACATCTCCAATAGAGTATTATTGTTAGTGGTACACTTCTTAGAGATGAGGAACTGGTCACAAAGATAAGACACAATAAAATCTGGAATCTAAATCATACCTCTTTCAACACAAAATATATTTTTAATCAAACTATTTTGCTTTAAATTTATTATAAGAACCAGAAATTAGTCATGCTTGGGGGACAACATACCATATTATGCTGACTGCTGGTCTAATAATACATGAGGCAAAAGAAAATGAGGGAACAAAAATATCTGAACTGGAGAAATGGTTACTGAAAGTGAGTAGAATGTGATTGCCCAAAAGACTAATAAATAAATAAATGAAGCTGAGAAAGTAACAGATTCAATTTAAAAGATTAGGAATTTCAGGTGAATAAACAAGTGATAAAACACCACTAGAACTAGATATAAACATCCTCAGGGTAATCCAAATTGCTGGAATAATAGGCTAGTATAGAAACAAATAAATAACATCACTCAGGGAAAAGATTAAAAAGAGAAGGAGGGAAAAAATGTATGTGGAAAATCATAAAGACAATTAGGTTGGAAAATACCTCTGAGATGAGAGTCCAGCCTATGACCAAGCACCACTTTGTCTTCTGGATCCAAGCTCTGACCATCACATCCAGGCTTTCCTTAAACACCTCCAGGGATGGTGATTCCTCTCCCTGGGCAGCCCATTCCAATATCTAATCACTCCTCCTGTGAAGAAATTCTTCCTAATGTCCAGCCTAAATGTCCCCTAGTGCAGCTTGAGACTGTGTCCTGCTGTGGTTTTGCTAGCTGTTAGAAGCCACTGACTGTAATCCTTGATGACAATATTACCTGAAAATGAGACTCCAGGTTTTAAACATGAGGTTTAAGTCGATGACTTTGTGTATTAATGATCTCAGTTTTCTACCTACATTAACTGGTAAAAATGCATTCTAAAGCGATACCTTTAAAGTAAAAGATGTCAAATATTCACACAACACTAGTAGGACTCTTCCAGAAGATGCTGTCTTTGTCAAGAAAATATAGACAAAAAAAGTCACAATGTTTTTATATGTGGATAAGAACTATATTGTGTGTTAGAGACACATATTAAAGCACTGCTTCTCTGGAGGATCATAGAAATTCAATAAAATATCTATGTGTCTTAATCCAGAATGCATTTATTTCCACCTGTTTACTCCAGAAAGTTTTGGAATAGATCCTGGATGGAATAATTTCACACCCTTTCTAAGTAATTAATGAACAAAGAAATGAGAGGCAATTCATGAAATCACTTGTTACAAATAATTCATCCAAACCTACTTAAAATCTCATAAGACTCTCTTAAATCAATGCTAGAAGTGTTTAGCTTGAGACCTGAATTTCAATGGCTTCCAACTTTCTCTATTGTTCAGCTTCAGTAGAAAGCAGGAGTGAAAATTAAAATGAACTGTTGATGAAAACTCACTTTTTTTCCCCCCTCAGTACATTTCTCTGTTGTACAACAAAAGAGCTAAAACTGACTTCGGAAATGCTTTGTTGAACATGGAACAGAGAGGCAAATCCTGTGTGAGATCTTCAGGAATGGAAATGACCAGAAAGGGTCTGCACCCTTTAGCCTTTAGCAAAATTTAGAAACAAGTAAAGAAGCTTTGATTGTGGCTACAGAGGAGGAAATTACTGCAATCTAATGCACAGGAGACAGGGAAAATGAGAGACCAGCAGAATGAGAGGAAATGGCCTCAAGTTGGGTCAAGGAACATTTAGATTGGATGTTAGGAAAAAATTCTTCACTAAAATGGTGGTCAAGCATTGGAAGAGGTTGCCCAGGAGAGTGGTGGAGTCAATATCCCTGGCAGTGTTGAAAAAACTTGTAGGTGTGGCATTTGGGGATGTGATTAGATTAGGGGTTGGATTTAAAGGCCTTAGACATCTTTTTAAACTTTAATGATCCTATGATTCTATGTTACTGGGGAAAAAAAATCTAAACCCAAAATAAACAAACAACAAATAAACAAACAGAAAAACAAAACTCAAAAAAATAAAAACAAAACAAAACAAACCACAAAACCCAGCAATAATCAAAATTGCTATTTAAAAACACAACAAACTTTAGAAGTAATCTTCCTTCAAGTCAGTTCAAATAAAAAATAACCTACATCTGGACTGCAAAGAGTAGAAGTGTATAAGCTAGATCCTTGGTGTCTTTACTCCAGCAACATATTTTCTATATTTGAACATTCTGCAAAGAGAGAGAGAGGGTATGGTACTCACTGCTGCCTTCCTGGAAATAGCTTTGAGGCAACTGTAAAAGTTCCTTAAAAATTTATGTTGGAGCTTCCAGTTCCCATAGCTCCTTTCTGATCCCTTGCTCAAGTACTGTGCCAGAAAATACACTGCACTGTCCCCTTCAGAAGCAGGTGCAGCAGCCGGACAATAATCCAATAAAAATCCTATTAGCTGCGTCTCCATGACACTCCTGGTATCCATGGGACCCACAATATCTTTAATGCAGACAATAAATCCAGACCATTTCCTCCTTCAATTGCTCCCAATATGGCTCCACTTCTAGCACTGTTCAGCTAACCATTTTTTGCCACATTTCCCCACGAATGCTGAATCACTCTCTAATCTTTACAACGGAGTCCCCACTAAATGAAACACATCACTCGGGTTTAGTTATCCAAGCACAATTGCATCCAGGTGCATTCCTGTGGATTATGACCAGCAGAGACTCAGTGCTGACAGTAAAAATATCAGTTCCATGTCTGCAAAGTTTGGGGGAGGCTTTGAGGCAATTATTGCCCTACCAAAACATCCCAGCTTAACCCTTAAGTGGCCAAAGGAGGGAAAAAAACATCACTAGGTTAAAAGGGGGTCAATGTATGGGTGTGAGGTATAGTGACAACTAATACAAAATTAAGGCTGCCAGGACAACAGCTCAGTCAAAATTGTGAATAAAAGCAAAGCAAGGACAAGTGTATGAAGGAGAGGAATTGCCAATCACTTGTCTTCTTGGACCCCTTTGGAGCAATGGATGCTCACACAAGTTTTCTGAGTTACTGCTTTGTTAATCACAGCAGCTCAATCCCACACGTCAGTTAACTCCTCTTGAGTGGGTCTGGAGCCCCAGGAGAAGCTGAGGGAGCTGGGAAGGGGCTCAGCCTGGAGAAAAGGAGGCTCAGGGGGGACCTTGTGGCTCTGCACAACTCCTGAGAGGAGGGGACAGCCGGGGGGGTCGGGCTCTGCTCCAGGGAACAGGGACAGGAGGAGAGGGAATGGCCTCAAGTTATGCCAGGGGACTTTTAGATTGGATATTAGGCATAAGTTTTTCACAGAGAGATCTATAAAGCATTGGAACAGGAAGCCTGAGTAAGTGGTGGAGTCCCCATCCCTGGAGGGATTTAAAAGCCATGTGGATGTGTCACTTGTGTTAGTTGTGACCTTAGCAGTGCTGGGTTAATGGCTGGACTTGATGACCTTAGAAGGGCTTTTCTAACCTCAATTATTCTGTGATTCTATGAGGCTGTGGGACAGTGTGGTATTGCTAAATGAGTGGGAAATTTATCATTTGAACATAACCCTTCTGATAGTCCAGCTGCCCTGGGCACATCACTGTGGCAGCTCTGGAGGTAAAACTCATCCCTTTTGAGAACAGAACAGCTGAGCAGGCAGTTCCCATGGACACCAAAAAGTTCCATCCACCACTGGCTGCCTGCATTACTAAGTACACAGATTATCTGCATGTAATCTGTATGGCCAGGTAGAGGATGGGAGGCAGAGCCAGGAGGACTTAGAAACTGTTTCAGAGACTGCTCTTACACAGCAGGAAATTATTACCCTTCATCCCTGCAGATCCTGAAGAGTCTGTGCCTGGCAATATATCTGTTGAGATGGAAAGTCAAGCTGCAGCTTGGCTATTTGCAGACTGCTCCCATCAAGAACTTTAAACCAAAAAGTTTAGGGAGAATGGACTTGATCTCTGTGTTTGTGTGAAAGCTTATTCTGTAGAAAAGATAGGTTTTAATGTGTAGTTAAAAGAATCAACAAGTTGATTACAAATGACTTAGCTGGAGGGCAGGAATACATTTAGGCTATTTAAAATTCTGTGCACTTTATTGTGATTTAGATGTCCTCTTTAATTACTTTTCCTAGCTAGCTGCTTAGAATTACACATTGTTTATAGACCTACTTCCATACAGGCTTTGTCATATGATCCCATTTTGAGGGGAACTAAACAACTTTTGTGCCTCTTCTTCCAGCAGAGGCTCAGCAGCAGCAGCAGCTCAGTGTGAGAACAATCACCTGTGAATGAAGAGGCAGTGGAGAATGTCCTGCTGGGGCACAGGTATATTCCCCTAGGAACCCCATGTGTTTCATAATACTCATTATATATGGTCAATAAAGTTGTCTCTGAATGCAGGCACGTGAGCAGTGAGGATGTGACCAGTGAGGCTGCCTTGTGCTGCTCCCCATCCTCCCATCACCCAAACCACAAAGAAAAACATGCAGGAATGTCATAAAGCTCCTTGAAAATGAGTGCAGGGCTGATCTTGTGGGGTCCTCCTATCCTCTATTTGAACACAAATGTGTACACAGAGAAGATATAAATTGCAGCTCAGTGCAGGAAACCAAATTTTCCCTGTTTGGAAGAGAAATGTTATCTGCATCTTCCAAGTCCCTGTATAAAACAGAGCAATTGACTGGTTTAGTGAATTGAATTAAAACAAAAAAAAAAAAAAAAAAAAAAGCAAGCAGCGTATGAAGACTTATAATTTAAAACTTGCAAATCATTTGCACAAGAGATCAGAGTAATTCTCATGGAAGGTTTTCATGCTAATTTTTTACTGAGTTCAGTGTATTCAGTATTCATTTGAGTATTCACTGCAGTCATTTAATGTAGTACTTAAAGCAAGACTAACTGGCTGAAGTCACAAAAGATGCTGGCTAAATATCTAAGGGAACAATCTCAAATCCAAAGACCTCTATAAGCTGGGATGGTTGGAGGGACAGAGAAGGAAGAGACACTAGCAGTGAAATTGATGTTATTTAGGTGCACAGTGCTCACACTGCTGAAGTACCAGATGTGCTGTGTTGTGCATCAAAGACTAGACCAGACATTCTTGGTTATGAAGCAAATTATTTTCATGCCAGTAATCATCTCAGCAGGTCCTTTCTGAGGGTGTGAGGGTCCCATCCTTCTCCTGTTAGAGGGCACTGCTAAGCTCCTTTTCTTATCTGTTGTTCCCATTGTTTAAAATAGTCTAAAATTTATTTGTCAGCTCATACTCATTCCCTGAATAACTGCTGTCTTGGAAATCCTCATTCTTGGCTCCCAAGAGACTGCAGTAATTTCCCTGCCACCTTTGTCTTCACTGAGATGAGCAATACCATGAGATTTCATCCCAGTTCAGTAGTTCCTTTTCCTGAGAGCTCCTGTGGTCCCTCCTCTTTTTCTGACATCCTCCTCTGCTTCACTTTTGCATTTGAAAGGCCTCCTTTGGCCACAGATAACCAGAAGCACACACCCCTTCAGTCCAGGCTACACAGACATCCTGCATTTAGTGCAATTTGCAGTTATTTCGGGATTTGTCTCAACTTTTTACAAAGAAACCACCCTCTACCTACAGTATGTGCTCCATACATCATAAAGGCAAGAAGAAAATGAAGGAATTTATATGGGAAGATAGGCTAATGGAGTGTAAAAAGTAGTTCTACTTTTTAGAATATTTTCAGATAATGCAATTACCTTTAACTAGATAAAATCTTAACACATTGAAATGTATCCATGAAGACAAGAAGAGGATTAGAGGGACAGGGCTTCTCCACTGTGAGGAAAGGTTGAGAACCATGAGGGAGAGGAGAGGAGAGGAGAGGAGAGGAGTGGAGAGGAGAGGAGAGGGAGAGGAGAGGGAGAGGAGAGGGAGAGGAGAGCCCTTCCAGGGCCATGAGAGCAGGAGAGGGACTTTGGACAAGGACATGAGTGCCAGGCTTCACACTGACAGAGGGCAGAGTTAGATGGGATGCTGGGATGGGCTGTTTTTTAGAGAGTGCTGAGGCCCTGGCACAGCTTTCCCAGAGAAGCTGTGGCTATCCCATTCCTGGAAGTATTCAAGGCTGGGTTGGACAGGGTTTGGAGCACACTGGTCTAGTGGAAGGTGTCTCTGCCCATGGCAGGACCCTTTTTTAGGTAAGGTCTCCAAATGTCTGTTACTCAGACCTTCACATACTCACAACATTTGAGTTTGGACGAAATAGTACCTGTTTGTGCTACCTTAGTAGTGTACAGGGATACATGTGGACACGTGGCAGGATTTCCACAAACACACACATACACACACACACACACACAGAGTTACTGTGTCAAGTTCTTTAAGAAACTTGAGGATGAAAATTATTAATTTGCTGTAAAATAGTATTATTTATCAAATGTGCAGAATGAGTACACGTGCAAAACTTAATTCCTCTCATATCTTCCTGTCCTGTAATCCTGATGTCTTTAATTCAGTGTTATAGGTGCATATTTAAAAAAAATAAAAGAATTCTTTGCTTATAAAGCTTTGTAAAAGTTGTAAGATATTAATAATAATAAAATACTCTTTCTGACATTTTTGTTCTCGATGTCATTCATTCTGATTATTTTTTAAGTTCCTGATTCTTCCCTTTTCATAGCTGTCTTCTCTGAGTCCCATCTTTTCCCTCCTGGATATAGCAGAAATTAATATTTTCAAAAAGATAGTTTTTCAAACACCCTGCCAGATATTCTTCAATATCTTTCCATTATTGTTATAATTTATTATTATTGCACTTTTTTTTAGGCTTAGTATAATCTTGGGATTCACAATTTCCTGTGCCAAAGGTGCATTTTGTCACTAAACCATCTCTCCGACTCAGTCCACACCTACCCAACACTTTCTGGTTTTCAAAAAACTAATTTTTGTGTGTTTTTCTGCTCTGTTTACTCTTAAAATGCTGTTCCTGTCTGTACCTGAATCACAAAGAGAAGATAAACAATTAAATTAGTACACACAAAATATACAAGTTTTTAACAGCTGAGTAAAAAGAATATGACAGAGCCCAATCAGAGCCAGCCAGATGTTTAACTGATCTTGATTTGTGAGGGAAGGTCAGTCTCCCTAAAATCTATAGTTAGAACATCTGGGTACTCAATAAATTACTAACAAAATTCTTTGAGACTGAGTGGTACTGAAAAAGGATTGACATATTTACTCAAAGTATCATTTAGGTTGGCAAAGCCCTCCAAGATCATGGAGTCCAACCATTCCCCCAGCACTGCCAAGGCCACCACTGACCCGAGTCCCCAAGTGCCACATCCACAGGGCTTTTAAACCCCTCCAGGGATGGAGACTCCAACATTGCCCTGCCAGCTGTGCCGGGGCTGGACAACCATTTCAGTGAAGAAATTTCCCCTAAAATCTGATTTAAACCTCCCCATGCCCAGCCTGAGGCCGTTCCCTCTCCTCCTGTCCCTGTTCCCTGGAGCAGAGCCCGACCCCCCCAGCTGTCCCCTCCTGTCAGGAGCTGTGCAGAGCCACAAGGTCCCCCCTGAGCCTCCTTTTCTCCAGGCTGAGCCCCTTCCCAGCTCCCTCAGCCTCTCCTGGGGCTCCAGCCCCTTCCCCAGCTCCGTTCCCTGCCCTGGACACCTCCAGCCCCTCAGTGTCTCTCTTGTCCTGAGGGCCCAGAGCTGTCCCCAGCACTGGAGGTGCCTCAGCAATGCCAGCACAGGGGACAGGCACTGCCCTGGGGCTGTGTCACACCCTGGCTGGGACAGCCCAGGGGACATTGGCCTTCTTGGCCGTGATGTTTGTCCAAAATATCTCCAGAGAAGTGGCGTACCTTCTAATCCAGATTAAATATTAAAGAGCTCATTCAAGATTGGTAAAAAACAACCATTTGGTGCATTTTGTCTCCTCTGCATGTGTATATAAAAACACACAGAAATAACTGAAATAACCTCTGAGAGAAATATTCCCCCTTTTTTTTGCTCTGTGTGCTCCTACTGACCCTCTTTCTCAGTCAAATACAATTTTGTCACTTTAACCACTCTATTATGATCATTCCCATGCAACCATGTAAAAAGATGTATATATATAAGAATATAATACGAAATGTGAGGATAAGTATTCATATCATAGGCTTATTTAGCCTGTATCTGTAATAGCATTAATGGCAGATACTTAGGAAAATAACTTAGATCTGAGTAATGAGGTAATGGAATAGCACCCTGCTCTTGGTATAACCTCCCTGTTTCACCATCTTATGAACTTTACAAGCAGCAGCTTGTTTCTCAATGACTAAATTTAATAATTAATGTCTGACCTCCACAATATGTTCTGGCATCGAGTTAATAGTTTAACCATGCATTTCATTACAAAGCAATTCATCATCAGATTTGCATTAAAAGTTCTGCCCGAAAATTTCATCCAATGCCCTCTGATAATTATTTCTTAACTGTGAAAACACTAATTATTATTTCCAATGTACTTTCTCCATAAAACATTCTTGAGTTTCTGGACATCATGGACAACCCTGGTTGTTTAATTTTGAAGCTGTTACAACCACAGCCTTGCACCTCCTCATGGAATTCAGTCTTCACCACTGTACTTATTGTATTATTTTCCCACATCCTTTCTGAGAATAATTTCAAATATAGACTATCCATGAACCTATAAAATAACTGCTATTTCTAGTTTCCTTGTTAGTTTGATCTTCTCTGGTAATTTCTAGTGTTTTATTCACATTTTTCACCTCTTCTAGACACAAAATATTATTAATTATGCTTAACACACCCTTGGAGATGTTTTTCCTAAGTATTACTTTGAATTCATGCTTTTATTATGCACTATTTTTTCCCTCCACATGCATATACTTTGAATGTTTCAACAAATTGAGAGTTTCATTTTGGCACAGGACACTTTGAATGTGGGGAGGACACCAAGCCAAAATACTTCTCAGTGACCAGAAATATTTCCACAGCTGAGCACAATATTCCTCCATGTCCTATGCTGCATAATTAGACAAAATGTAAACCCAAAACATAAACCCTATGGAATTTTTCACGTATCAATACATTCAATCTGTTGTTCATGTTAGCTCTTTTTTTCTTTCCCCGAGGTTGTTGTAATATTGCGGTGTGGAGGAAATGTCCAACAGGACCAGAATTATCCTTTTCACCCTATTGTTGAAACAGCACCATTCAAGCATCTCTATCTCTTTTAGGACAAAGACCAAAATCTGTGCTGACTCATTTGATTAAGTCTTTATGATTGTGGCTCATTAGGAAAAATTTTCAAGGTCACTTTCAGACCTGCTGTGAGCTTCAGCTTGAGTCTGAGTATATCTGTTCAGATTTTCTGTGGAAGATGCAGAAACTATGCAATCCCTTGGAGATCTGCTTATTAATTTCATTAAGACAGTGGGTACCATCAGAGTCCTGAGGTATTCTGTCTCCTCCTGTCTCACTCACACTCCTTAGAAGTCCAGCTGGAAGTTCTAAAACATTTACTGGCCCCACAGGGCACTCTTCACTACACAACCAGAACTGCTTTTGACTTTTGAGAGCAGTAAGGTAATGATTTCTGAGCTGAATCCTTAAACAGAGCTTTAAATGAGACACCACTCATAAAAGATAAGAAGATCACAATAGAAAAGTCATCTGAAGAATATTGACTGAATGTTAAAAGGAATAGAGTTAGAGTCTCTGGTTTGTTTTGTTGTTGATGGGATTTTTTTTTTGTTTGTTTGTTTGTTTGTTTGTTTGTTTTTTGGTTTTTTGTTTTTTGTTTTTTGTTTTAAATATACAAGCTGGAGAATTATGCAACATGGATATTTTCCTCCATTGAAACAACTCTTTCTTCCAGAGTGTGAACTGGACAGAGAAATTCAAGCCTTCATTACTGATGGATTGGGTTATTTTCCTTGCACTCTGAATGAACCCAGATTTACATTGCATTTACACTGATCACTATGCACACCACAGGAAAACACAGGCAAATAAAAGCTGTGGTGAGATTCCTCCACCATGACTGAAGATATCTGTGGTGTCATATCTGCCTGTAAAATCTATTTGGGTTACCACTACAGGTGAAAGAAATCTTAGAGTATTATCAATAGTGTTCAAGATAAATTTTTCTCACCTCATGAGAAATTAGACACAATTTCTGATGAGGAGAATCACACCCTCAAGTTCATACTGCTCCCAGATCAGACACACACATGCAATACAGACATTTTAAGACAGGTGAGAGAAACTGCAACCCTCCTGTCCAAGAACAGGCTCACCTCTTGGAAACTCATGGGATTCTGAAGACCTTGATGGAAGAGTGGAAAGTCATCATGCCATGAAGACCTGGCAGAGGAAGTGGTAGACAGGGAAGATAATGAGGTTGATCTCCTTCTGTCACCATGGCACACAGTATTTAATCAGCCCAGTAACAAGCAAATCAAATGCCATCTCCACTATTAAAAAATAGGCCAAATTGAAACATACATTCTCACCGTGGGTTTAATGTGTGGCTAAATACAGACAGATGTTCTCTAAGGAGCTGAGAACTCCTTTTGAGGAAGACCTGATTCCCTAAATTTGGTTATGGAAAGGTTTATTTAAACTACCAAGCAACAGTGCTGGTAGTTTAATATAGTTGGACATGCATTAGTATTTATAGGACTCCTGTAACAAATATAAACTATCAGATGTTTTATACAACAAGTGGAAACAGCCAGATGTATTTTTCTTCTGTTTATCCAATTTACTGAGCATTCCCTGAAACGTGTTAATAATAAAGTCCTATTCTTTTCCCTCTTCCCATGTGCCCCATTACTAACAAATAATGAGATTTTAATACTTTAATTAATAACTTCTGGTAAGTCATTTAACATAACATTAAATAGCACGAAGAGCTAATTAAGCTGCTCAGTGAAAATCCACTCTAACAGATGCCTACCTGTTCATACAAAAGTCACCCAGGTTCTTAAGAAATTACTAAACATCTTGAACATCTTCTCTTAAACAGCAGTTTTGTTCTGGGGTGGGTTTGTTTTTTGTTATCATAGGCAATTCTGCAGTAATAAATAAAGCCCAATGAGTTCAAGAGAAAGCAACTGCTGAGAAAATTAACTTTTTTGGAATGAAAATATGGTTCAAGATTTTAATTTAAAATGTCTCAGCTTCCATTTCTGTTTTCTTTCAACAGGAAGTGAAATTTATCAGCATCTTATAATACTCTATCTAAAGTAACTTCAATTTTTGAGTAGGTTTGAGAGCCAGAATTTCACAGCTTCAGTTTTATTAATGTGCTTCTTTATCTCATTTTGTTTTGACCTGAAATTATTTTCTTTTCTTTTTCCTTAAATTCAAGACCAACATACTCAGAGGGGAATCCTGTACAATTCTCCCTATTACCATACCAAAGCAATCCTTCCTGCCTCATGGCTTAAACTAATCTTTTAAGTACTTGGAGTTGAGGAGGAAATAGTCCTCAGGGTTACTGCTGCCAGCACTACTGAATGCAGCTACCATGTTCTCCTTCTCTTTGAAATTATATCACCTTGGTCACTCCTGAAGTCATGGAAAGAAGCAAACATTATGTTCTCCAGAGCTCTCTATATTTTTAGAGAACAAGAATAAGAAACAAATTTGGTCTAACTAATTGAATTCTATCTGGATATTCGAGTTAGTGAAAGAAACTATAATTTTTAAGGGGTAGAAAAAAAAAAAAAGCAACTGTAATAGTTTCGCACCTCAGCCACATTATGAGCTTTCTGTAAGGACTTTTCCATTTCTGTCTTGAGTCAGCCCCTAGGTAAATTTTGCCCACATATCAACAATGTTCAAGATACCCAGGCTGGAAAGTACTAAATCAAATCTAGGCACTGAAAATGGAATAAATCACCTAATTTCATGCATCTGCATTTACCCTGGTCTCACTTTCTCCCTGGTGTAGAAGAAACTAGTATTGGTTTATGCAGTCCATAATGAGGAAAATTTTATTGTGATCTTTTAGTACATGAAGGGGACCTATAAGAAAGAGGACAAACATTTTAACAGGGTCTGTTACAATGGCACCTAACAAACTGAGTGGTTCACAATTCAAGCTCAGAAATAATGTGCAAATTAAGGTAATTCAAGGGAAAAAGCCTTACTGTTTTATTCATTGCTTCAGCAGAGATTTGTTTTATCTGATCTCATCAAGTTGTCCTTTGAGCTGAAGATTTGACTTCCAGAGGTTCCTCCAAAACTGTATTATCCTGTAGGTGATTCCTGTCTGCCATTTAATTGTATGCACTTGATAATTTTGCTTTTCATAAAACACAAATTGTAGACAGGATTACAGTTGATGACACATAATTTTTCATTGAATTTATTAATTAGCTTAAGAAGCTCAAAAAGGCCCCTTTATACCTGCATTGAAGTATGAAAGACAGCTTCCTAAAGCATGAATTATTACTTTTTAAGTCTAAAAATGATAGTTGATTTCTCTCCTCTATTATCTATATGACTAAATGTGTCTCTCTGGATATAAATTACTATACACAACAATTTATAGGAGAATAATAATTTGTTATTTCTCATTTTCAGTTCAAGATCTTTTTGCCCTTACTCATGACTGGAAACAAGATGCAGCAGCAGTTACTTAGACAGGTTAAACAGCCTAATTAAATGTGAAAAATATCCACTGCCTTTGTAATAACTCCTCCTATATCCAGGGAACTTCTTGTTTTGTTCAGAATATGCCCCAAGATTTAGGCAAAGCCAGTGTCACAGTCAGTTTAAGAACATATCACTCTCCCTCTCATATAATTGTCACTACTATTAGCACAAGGAAAAAGTAATACTTGTATACAGAAATTCTCATATGGAGTACAGGGAGAACACCCACAGGTCACCAGCTACAAACAATTTCACTTGTTCTTTAAACTAGTGGGTTTTGGGTCATCCACCCACAACATTTGAAACAATTTGAAACAAGCATCCGCAATGCCTCTGCTCTTCAAGAAGGGTGAATAAAGAGGTAGAACTTGTTTTTTTGTTTGATGGGATGTGCAAAAGCAAATGGGAGCCCCTCCACAAGCTCTCATCATGCTTGTGTTAGGACAAGGAATGACCTCTTGTCACTTCCACATAACAGATCTTCTCTTCTGTAGTCTTCTGTGATGCACAACAAGGATCAGGCTGTTGGCCTGTTTCTGGTGGTTAGATATACATGACTGTGGTCCAAAACCACAAGTTTTGTACCTGTAAATTCCAACTCAGTGAAAAATTGCATCAATTTTTTTTCACACCTCCACTTTCCTCCCTCCTTTTTAAAAACATAACAAGGAGAAAATGAAAATTAAACTACTATTTCTACTTTGAAAAATTGGATGATACATAGCTTTGTTACATAGGAGGTTGAAAAAGCAGATAGCTTAAGGTCTATTTCTGGTCTTAAAATCTGTTGTTTTCTGGTTCTGTCAGAACTGTAAATGAAAACTTGGATTCATTCTCACATTTTCCTGACTATTCAATTAACGCAGAATCTATTTTTTTTTCTACATAGCATACTAAATCTCTGATATTTGGCTATTATTCTTCGTTACTACTACAATATTGTTTAATAATAGTGACAGAATTATTATGCAGTCAAAAGATACTATGAAAGCAGCCAGGCCTGAGACCTTTATTTTCCTTTAGTCATCATATCTCCCATATATCCAATTGCACTTTAAGACATCAAAAATCTGAAGTCTGCAAAGTCTCTTGTCACAACCCTTAGGAAAATAATTTCATGGTAGAGCTCAGAAAAGGGGCAGAGGAAGCAGGGCCAGAGAGTGGCAGGAACACCAACCCTGGGAAAAGATAAATCAGTCTGATTGAAAACAGACTTGAAAATTCTTCATGGACAGCTTCCCCACTACCACCACCTTTTCTTTTTTTTTTTTTTTTTCCCTTGGTGTGTGTGATCAAATGAGCTGAGTGTGGAAGATAAAAGTAAAATAGAAAAGTCCCATTGCCCTTCCCATGGGGTGAGTTCCCAAATGTATTGCACACTTGACAGCCAAACATCCATGCTCAATGGTGCTTGTCATCGCCGACCCTCAGAATTAGCTGGAAACACTCTGGTTTTGACTTGAGCCTGATTGATCCCTCCACACTTGCAAAGGCTGTGCCCCACTTCCTGGCACTGCCAGACAGGTTGCAAATCTTCACCACAGTAATTAGTGACCAGGTTTCTGGCTATTAAGCACATTGGGGAGGAGGAGTCAGATGTGACCCCAGAGAGGGAGTGTGAGGGGCAAGGAGAACAGAGGTGAGGCCAAAATGGGGCTTGGGGCAGAATATGTCTGAGGGGAGACCTCATTGTGGTCTGCTGCTTCCTCTCTTCTCTCTGGTGACAGTGACAGGATCCCAGGGAATGGCCTGAAGCTGTGGCAAAGCAGGTTTAGGTTGGATATTAGATAAAGGCTCTTCCCCCAGAGGGTGGCTGGGCACTGGAACAGGCTCCCCAGGGAATGGTCACAACACCAAGCCTAACAGAGCTCAAGAAGTGTTTGGACAACATTCTCAGGCACAGGGTGTGATCCTTATGTGTCCCTTCAGCTCAGGGTATTCCGTGATGATGGGTCTGCAAGCTGTTGCTGAGCAAATGCTAAATTTAGCCTCAGTATTATTACAACACATTTGCTGCTCTAGAGAGAAGCACATTTTTATTTCAATTCCTTTCAGGGTTAGGGAAATGCAATAGGTCTTTGTGGGAGTGACCTTCAACTGCTTCAATAGGGCTGTCTGCAGCAATAGAGTCTGTTTAGATTCTGCCCATTACCTAAATGCACAGAGGAAAAGTCTCTTTTGTGCCTTCTAATCTCTGCAGCAAGAGGTGAGTGAGCTTCCCTGCTCTTTCTGCGTGCCCAGACATAGGAAATCATGCTCCATCTCACAGTGTTTTCTATTTCTGTTGTGATTACTACAGGTTCAGAACACACTGGCAGTGGCTGGCCTTTCTGCTCTAATCACCCTGCACACACACAGCTCCCCGTGCTCTGCAGAATAAAGAGCACTTTGTTCAGCAGACCCTCCACTCTTCCCCTGCTGCCTGCCACCAGCTCAGGGAATCTCCTCTGCTCCTCTTTGCCATTTATCTGGATGTTCCTCACCCAAGGTATGTTCATGATCCAAAAAGACTGAGAAATATTTCATGCGGGTTAATCGTTGGACTCAACAATCTTGGAGGGTTTTTTTTAAGGCTAAATGATTCTATATCCCACCTTCCCTTTTTCTTATCTAATGAAAACTAGTAGGGACCAGACTAGAAGCCAGAAGTCCAGCAAGAAGGGGGGAAAAAATCCTTATCTCAAGGAGGGGTAATTGATAATTAGAAGGTTTTAGCTCAGGGAGGATACTATGGTTTCATTTTGCTGTCTCCCAAGAACAAAGAAGTCTATTTTAAGAAGGAGTGCTGAAAGGTTACTGAATGTCTCTAGGAGTTATCAGTGTCTATTTACAATGGTGATCTGCATTGCTGAGCTCACAGACCAGACAGAGCTCCACAAACCCCCTCTCCCAGCTGTTCTCCCATACCATCAATGGCTAAACCCCAACCCTCTCCCCCTTACCACCCCAAAACCAGAAGCTGCTTTCAGGGGGATTTTTTTCAGCCTCTTCTTTCTAGGTAGCACCACATCTGCAGTGGAAGACAAAAAGCAGAGTCACACAGACCCACTTGGGTTTACAGAATGGCCTCAGAGATTCCTGAAAGATCATTATTACCATATTTCACAGCACTTGGTGTCACTGTGACCGAGAAGCTCAGATATTCACCTTTGACCCAGGCCTGATAAGAGGCATAGACAGCATTCCTCTGATAGTTAAGGTGGAAGAGTTATGATGGTGCACTGAGAGCAAAAGAAAGGGTGGCCCCACTGTGATTTAGGATTTGTAAGCTCCTTATGATGAGTAGAATTCACAATGAAAGATGTTTTGTCATCGGGACCTAAATCTTCCTGACAGTGCCAGCTTTGTGCAGCAGTGGAATGGGCTTCCTCAAAAATAAACCTAGCAGGATGTGTCCCCTTGGGATCCTGGGAAGAAAAATCAATGGTTAACACAAGAGCTCTTAATTTACACACCACGCAAGGGGCAGCAGCTGGAACAAGAAAGATGATCTAAATATTGAGTTGCCTTTGTTTAACTGAAAAATATGGTGTGCCCCTGATCTAGTTGAATTAGGGCAATGTTTCTGGTTGGGATTCTTCATCCGTGCCAGTGGGGTGACACACAGAGGGCTAATTTTAAATAATGGAAGGGATGCCTATAAAGAAAGCAAACTCAGGGTAATTAAAATGATATATCACACACAGAGACATTGGTGTGTGCTGTTGAGATCCAGCCCTCTGTAAACAAGCAGCTGTACTGTACCTCCTCTTACCAAGATGCAGAAAACATTCCTTACCCCTACAAACCTTCTAAAGCCCTAGAAGAAACTCTGCCTACCTTCTTAATATCCTTTACTGCTAGGCTAGGAACCAATGGCATATTTAATTACCTGTGCTTCAATTTCCCTCTCTGCACAATTAACATGGTATTTTGTGTTTGAGATTTGAATCGTGGCTCTGGGGACATGGAGAGAGCAGCAGGAGTTGCACACCTTGACTCCAGCAAAGATTTTGCCACAGTTTGTCAGAATACACCATAGCCAAATTGCCAATTCATAAACTGAATAAACATTCTGTGATGTGATGATTGTGGAAAATTAGCTGGGTCGTAGAAAATTAACCATACTTCCTGGGTTTTAGGGTGGTGGGCAGTGATACAGAGTCCAGCCTGTAGCCAGAGTCTGTGCTCTTTATTAAGAGCCTGAAAGGGGGGATGAGGTACATTCTCACCAGGTTTGTAGATCATGTTGGACTGGGAGGTTGACCAAAATTCTTATTCAGAGGGACTTACGTGGTCTGGAGAAATTGGCTAGCAGAAACTGAAATCTCACAGAGTCCATTATCTGGGAAAGACTAGCCCCACCAAACAGAGTTGAGCAAATTTTTACCTGGGCACTTAGTGATAGAAAAAGGAGGAATAGTATTAAACTAAAAGAAGAGAGATTGAGATTAGATGCTGGGAAGAAATTCTTCCCTGTGAGGGTGGGGAGGCCCTGGCACAGATTTCCCAGAGCAGCTGAGGCTGCCCCATCCCTGAAAGTGTCCAAGGCCAGGTTGGATGGGGCTTGGAGCAGCCTGGGACAGTGGAAGATGTCCCTGCCCATGGGAGGAGGGGGTTGGAATGGGATGGTCTTGTGGGTTCTTTCCAACCCAAACCATTCTACGGTTCAAGGAACAGGAGAGTTGGGGGTAGATGTCCCTCAGCAGTCCCTTTTAACTGGATTGCTCTGTGATCCAGCTCACAAGTGGCCTTTAAGCCTCTTATGAATAATAAGCAAGAAGAACCTGTCCAGGACAACCTGTTCCACCATCCAGATTGCTGCCTTTTTTTTTACAAATTCAGCTACCTGAATGGTTTCTGCTCTTTCAGAACATATAATGTGAGAATATTTGTCCCCAGGTACCACACAGCTACAAGTAATAACAATTAGAGTGGATAAAGGACGTTGAGTCCCAGGCAGAGTTTTCTCTGTGAGCTCAATGTACATTACAAACCTCTGCATTTTATCAAGGAACAGATTGTATCTGTACAGTGATTATTGTAACTGATGGGTGGCAATACATATTGCACTGGATTTAACAATATTGTTTGAGTAATTACATCTCTGACAATTTCCTGTCAGGAGCATAAGCCTTGCTGCCTTCAAAGAGCAGCGTGCCACGCTGTGTGATATGGATGGGTACAGCTGCTGGGGGACACCTGAGCTTGCTGTGGCTTATGCAGCCAGCCTGTCTCAAAAAAAATATACATATATTACATACATAACACAAAATGCAACATTTCTAACTACAGCACCTTCCCCAGCTCAATGGGCAAAGCCTCAACCCAACCCTGTTTTTTCCTGTCACATCCAGAATCCCAGAAGACACAGTGTGCTGCCACATGGCTCTGGAGACAGGTGATTCTGTTTTCTACACAATATGAGCACCACTTGTGTCTTTTCTGTTGCCAGAGGTTTAAACCCTTCAGCTAGGTCATATATTGGATCACAAATCCAGGTTCTTGCAGGAGAGCTGGGACTCACTGTCCAAAGTCAGGCTGCAGCAGAACCAGGAGCTCGAGAGCATCCTGCTCTCTGCCCAGGCTCCTGCAGGGCCATCATGGGTGTGAAGGTGAGGCACACTGAAAGGAAGAGCATTTAAAGATACAAATAATCCTCATGTAGCTCTAGTACTGTAAAAAACTTTTTCTTTTTTCTCTTCTGAATCACAAAAAAAGACAAAAAAAACAAAAAAAAAAAAAAAAAAAAACCAAAAAACCAAAACCAAAAACAAAAAAAAAAAAAAAAAAAAAAAAAAAAAAAAAAAAAAAAAAAAAAAAAAAAAAAAAAAAAAACCCACCCAAAAAAAAAAAAATGAAACGCACAGGATTTCAAAAATATCTTGTCTTCAGGGTCCTTGGGACCCCAAAGAATTAACTTTTGATGGAATAGAATTTTGTATTTTACATTTATATAGAAAAGGTAAGAATATACTATACACCTAGATATTTATGTGTGTGTGTGTGTACACTTCATGAGATATTATGGCCACAGTACTCTGCTTTAAAAAAATTCACTACTAAAAAAAATTGATAATTTATTTAAGAAGTCAAGAATCTATTTAGGATAAAAAAGTCAGAGGAAAACATTTTTTCCTTCTTGAAATGAAAAATTTTACCAGACAGAGACAACTTCAACTGATGCCTTTCCACTTCACCTGCTGAAAATTGGTTGGGAATTCCAACCTCTATAATATTTTTTTTATCACTCATCATGGAATGGTACTTTCCAGGACATATCATTGGGTTAAGAAATTAATTGAGAACAGAAACAAAATGAGAGGCAAGGAAATGGTGGTGAATAGGGTGAAATCACAAAGGATTAGTAACTGTATTTTTCTTGAAATGGAGGCCTTTTCTTCACAACTTAGGCCTACGGATTTAGTTAGATACCTGTAGGTTTGTGGCTGTGTTTGTGACATCAGAAACTCCTTCTATTGCCTTTTCAGTGGGGCAAAGCTGTCCTCTGGTTCATCCAGAAGCAGAACTTCTGATGTTCAGACATACAGACAAACAGCTCACAGGCTCATGAAAAGGTTTCTGCATCTCTTGAAGGCAGACTGGTCATCCCTTGGCATGAACACATTATTTTATTCATGGGTTATTTAATCATCATAAAATTGTTGTTTCTTTATTAAAAAATAATCTTTGACAAAGATGCCTTTACATAAATAACCATGTAATTCAAGTACTTGCATTGCTTATACCCACTAAATAAAATAGAGACTGAGATGAAAGCTGATAATTATTTCCTATAATTTGCCTATTAGATTGCTGGGAAGTCTCTTTTAAAGTTAACATAATGTCATTATAAAGAGGCACCTGAGCCACAAACTCAACTATCATAGCAAATCTGAGTCCCACCATCTGTAAAGTCTGATGCTCTGAGGTTTTGCATTTATAATTTAAGTCCAGCACTGTTTATTCTTCTGAATGTCTTCTGAGTTCACAACAGAGGAGAGTTTTATAATCTAATAAGTAATTCTAATACCTAGAAGAGACTAGGTGACATTTTTAAGTATGAAATATTCCTTAAATGACAGTTCACTTTTTAAAGTGCCAGTGACTATTGGAAAACACTTGATATGGAATATGCAATACAAAATTTATTTTAAATCATAGAATAAGAGAAAGAAAAATGTCTTCCTAGACCTGTCCACATATCCCAGTTTTGAGGCTGCCCCTGATCCCCATTGAAAACTGGAATATTCTCTTCACATTTTCTTAGTAGTACCAGGTTTGTAAAGGAAAAGAGGTCTTACTGAAAGAAAAAAAAAAAAAAAAGCCCTACTGATTTCCTTACCAGATTGCCAGGAGGAGAACTAACCTCATCAGCTGCAGACACTCATCAGAAACATTTGACCATCCTGCAGATACAGAACAGCCATCTGTGTCAATGGAATTGCTTCAGCAGTGCTTTGGGATAAAGCACATTTCTGTACCAATCCAGGAGCTGCATTTACCCTCTCAACCTGTGACCTGCACTCAAAGTGTTCATATGGAAAAGCCATCTTTCAACTTCCCTCAAAACATCATTTTAATAACCCTCTAACTCAGTACCCCTCAGTTAACTTCAGGTGTTATTGTGGGGTGACACAAGAAGGACACAGAGCAGTTCTGTTCAAAGCAAACTAAAAAGCTCTTTATTAAAACATCTGACTCCATATATATATCTTTTTGAAATGCCATTGTCATTGGAGGGTTACAGGGCCACCTCCTCAATGTCACTGGGCAACCCAACAGTCCTTCAGGTTGCTCATCCACCATAAAGGAATGTAAAACAATAAGTTATTTACATAAAGTTTGTGGGAAAGTTCTGTACAAAAAATACAAACATCAGAAGGCTTAATAAAACTTAAGACAATCAAGGTGACATTCGGGAATTGAAGAAAATAAAAAATAAATTTTAAAACATATGTATTTTCTTATATAGATCCACATATACATGTTTGTGTGTACCTAAATACCTATAGGTGTATGCATACATATATATACGTGTGTGCAGATGTGCATAGCTGACAAAACAAATAAAAACCTTAAGACTAAAAAACACAGAAAGACTTTTTTAACCTTTGTCACAGGTTGTGGTAGGAGGTTTTGTTAATATTATTATTTTTGTGGGTGTTCTATTCATGACTGTTTCAAAAAAAAAAAAGGAAAAGTGATATAACAGTCAATCACAAACTGAGTTAATCAGCTTTCAACAAGAGATGTCATGAACTGAAAAATTAAATTAATCTAAAATAGCCCAAAATGACCTGTGTCAGTTCCCTGCTCACCTGCATTAAATTACTTGAAAACCCAAGAAGTTGCAAGATCACAGTTTTATAGCAAGTAAAGCCAGCTGGAGCCTGGAGAAATTGTGCTGTCCTGTGTTTCTCAGACTGCAGTATATGGACTGCTGGGTGTCTGGAAGGTGTCAGAATGGCTGAAATAACTGCCAAAATCCTTGAAAGATCACACAAAAGTGAATTCCCAGGAATTAATAACAAAATGCAAAACAAACCAAACAAACAGAGAACCCAGAAACAAAATAAAAATAAACATGCACAAAGCCCCCAAACAAACAAACAAACGGAGAGACCTCATGAAAACTCAAAACAAGCAAACAAATAGCAATTAAAAAAAGAAAAAAGGCTGAGTACTCAATGTCAAACCCTCCTCCTTAAAAGTTTCTCTCTAAATAGAGTCTGTTTCAGTAATGCTGCACAAGATTATCCATAGATATGCTGGTTTATTTTTTTTTTCCATTTAATTTTGGTGTTTTGTCCAAAAAGATTACTTTACCTGGATTTTTGAATCTGGGAATTATTGATCTCTCCTGTCCTCAGACCAGTTTGTCTAATTATGTCACCACACTGGGAACATTTTTTTCACCCCACTATCCATAATCCAGCAATGCTTCTGGCCTTTCCTCCTACTTGCACTCATCAGGGTATCCTCAAAATAAAGTTTCATTTCTCTTTTATGAACTTTGCCCCTGAAATTATACCAGCTTGAGAAAAAAAAATTATACTGATTGGTTGGGGTTTTTTTACCCTTTATAAATTAGAGGAAGCATGAAAATTATGATCCTTCACTAGGAAGCTTCAGAATAGCTGTAACCACGTAATTACTACCGTGAATGAAATGGAAACTACCAAATACAGCAACTGATTTGTGATGCAAAATAAGTGCTTCCTGCTTTTCTCCCAAACTTAGTGCCCATGAAGAAGTGAGATACTGTAGCTGCAGGCATGAAAGCTACCCAAAATAAATTCTGTGAGTGGTGTGTGATGGGAAACATATTTTCTTCGCATTTTTGCTATCTTCCAAAATGCCTTTGGAAGAGGGAAAGATGGTTCTAAAATAATGAGAGATTTTCCTGGCAAAGCCATGCCTTAAATAAATTATTAGATGCCAGTGAGGAAACATCACTTCACAGCCAGTAAATCAATGCCCTTTTGATTCAGGCTTCATTGAGGAAGGTCATGTTATGTTAAGGAACAGTAACTGTGAGTATCTAATAAAAGCCACTAGTGCCTCCTTGGTTGGCTTGGCAGCTGTGGAAACAGGGTGACCTTGCAGAAGAAGGTGAGAGCCCAAGCTTGCACCCTCACAAAGCCTCAGCCATAGGTAGGTTTATCCCCATGAATATTTCATTGTGGACTCAGCAGCATTACTCACAGGAGCAACACTATTCATGTACTTAATAGTGACTGAAGAATCATATTTTGGTACACTCACTCAAGTCTTAAACCAGTTCCTTGGCCTTCAAAACTTCCACCCTTTATTTTGTTCTGTTTTCCAAAACATGAAAAAGTACTAGTATTAACTGGAGGAACTCCAGATGCAAGAGCCAAATTTAAATGGACAATTCATTACCAACCAGCAGGACTGTGAGTATTTCAGAATGTAAATGCCTAACTAACCTTAATGTGAAATTTGAAATTATGCCATGGAAAACCAAAGGGCTCTTTAAGCACCTGTCAGGTTGGAAGCTGTGAGTAGATGGGCTACACTCCTGGATGTGTCTGTACTGCTACCTTCTCCACATCAAGAGTGCTAGGAAATTGGTTAAGTTTAATGACATCCTCTCTGATGGCATCAGTGGTGGGAAGTGTTGGGAAAACCGTGGCAGTGTGGTGGCCAATGCTTCTTAACAAGTGAAGTTGCTTGAAATGATATCTGCCTCCATCAGCCTATAAAGCAGCTCAATCAAAAACGGTGTTGAAATTATTGGGAAAATTCATGTTGATTTTCCTTGACTTTGGAGCAGGCTGTTAAAATGGCCCAGGGCTCAGAACAAGGCTGTCAGGTGATCCATTTCCAGCAGGTGCCATTAAAAGAGAGCAAACATTGGTTGTTACCAAGAGCTGACACAAATCCTCCCAATTGAATTTAGCAGTCTTCAGATCAAAACCTCTTTGCAGTGTTTTCCTTTTCATCTGCAGGGAGATACTACACACACTCAAGTCTTGTCTTGAGAGGTGTGGAGTACCTATTTCTTTCTACCAATACAGGTAAGACAATGGAACTTTGCTACCCTCCTTCCTCTCAACTGCAAAATTACATGGAACAGTGGGAAAATGGCATCATGAGAGATAGCACTTTTTCCAGTATAAAGCAATTTAATTCTCTTGGCTCCAACAAAATAATGCAAGTTTACACCAAACATTCTGTTATTTAAGCCTACCTAACTGAAACAGCTTTTGAATGCAAAAGAAACCCACCAAAACCAAAAAAGAAAAAAGAAAAAAAAAAAAAAAACCCCAAACCAAACAAACAAAAAAAAAAAGCACACCAACAAAAATCACAAAACCTTAAAATGAAAATGTTAAATCCAAATTCCTGCACTGATGGGATATATTTCTGCAAGTTTTCCTCCATTTTGCATACAGATATGCACTTAGAGTAAGCTATTCTTTTCCCCTTGATGTCTTGTGCACAGAAAATGCAAGGCTCAGGCATTAACAATAATCATAAAAACACCAAACCAAGCAATAATAATAATTATGGTACTGATTCGACATAATAACAGCAATAACTGGTTTTGAAACCCTGCGAGTGTAAAAGTCTTGTTTGCTTTATGAGCCTACACATAGTGCCAGTCTTAAAAGTAAGAAATGCGCTTTCCAGCTCAGATTTCATAAAAAAAAAATTACATCTTTAATTAAGATTTATGGCATTCAATAGGACTCAGCAAGGATAAAAAAACTGCTTCAGAGTGTAAAAGAAATAGCAGTTAAAAATGGGGAAATATGATTAAGTGTCTTTAATTCCTACTGCCTCCTTTACGGGGTTTCCGATGGCCTCAGGCAGAAATAGGCACTTATTGTCTTTAAAACGGCATTATTCTTGGCATAAAATGTTTATGGATCAAGATGAAACTCGTTTTGAGAAATAATAACACTGGCATGAATTGAAAGGACCTTGCCTTTGGAGGAGAAAAAAAAAACTTAAACATATATTTGGTTTAATGGAAAAATGTACTTAAAGGGAAACACTTTAAAAAAAGAGAGAGAGGTTTTCATGATGAAAAATATGATTTAGACATATAATACTTATGAGACTAAAGTGATTTGCATCTCAATAATGTAAAGTTATATTTAAATCTCAGTTCAGCCTTAAAATGAAGATAATGATGACCCTTAAAGGAGAATGGGGCTTTGCAAGGAGCACCATTAAGTATTTCTAGGCAACTGTGTTGCCTTGGGCAATGAAAAGCTGGGAAAGGTTGGATCCTTTTAGGGCTCAGGCTCGTAAGCACTTGGCATATATTTCTGCAGATTTAACTGCAGGAAGCAGTAAATACTGATAGTCAAGCCTGGTCTGAGTCTTTGCAATCATATTCTTGTTGACACTGCAAGCCACAGCCCAGAATGATCTGAAATGCATGGCATTAAACTCATGACCCTCTCATTAAACCTTTCCCATATCTCAAATCCAGGAGCCAATTTGAGGCATAGACCTGCCTGATCTCAGCTGGTTCTGCTGCCTAGAGGTGAAAATTACATGAGCTCACTTTTGCCAAAATTTGGAGCTGTTTAAGGGTTTATAAGTTCAGCTTCCAGTGCAGCTTTGTTTCTTTTGAAGTTGGAAGGGTGACAAAAACCAAGAGTATTCTTGCTGGACCCTTGACCCTGCAGTTTGTATTATCAGCTTGCATCATCAAGGATTGGTGCACACTTGAGCAAGCATGGTTACCCACACAGTTGCATGCTGAGAGATCTGAACCCAAAACCTGCATTAAAATACAAATAACTACAGCCAGAAAACAAGGTTAAACATGATTGAACCTGGAGGACTGATGAGGTGCTAACAAATTCCTTTTGATCTTGCTAACTGTTTGCAAGGCAAATGGTGTTAAGATATCCTCTAACATTCTGCCTTGTTCCAGAAACATGGTTGGACCCCTTCAGCTCAGGAAATGTTGCTGGGCTAAGATGGGAACCTCATTGCAGTTGAGTTTGGAGATTGGGTTATGGCTGTTATATAAATGGAGCCTGAGGGAAATGCAGAAAAATAAAACAGCAACAAGCAGCATACATTTTCTCCCATCTGGCAAAAGCTTGTTCCATTAAAAAGTGTTTCATGCAAGCAGTTAACATCTAAACTTCACTGAAATGACACCATAAGATCCTAAGGACCAGACTGCATCCTTTTATCACCTCCTTTCCTAACCAGTAAAGGTGAAAAACACTGGATCCTCTGTTACTTCCCCCAGGAAAGAGGCAGCCTGAATACTTCTTTCTAGCCTAGGAATAAGATATAAAAGACAGGAAGGCTCAGCTGAGACCTCAGAGAGGTTTCCACATCCCAGATCATCAGGATCCCAAAAACCATTCAACGCTCCTCAGTCAGGGCTTTTCAAGAAGGGCTTTCTGCATGTGTTTCATCAAAGAGATGATCTGTACTAAGCCTCACACAAAAGTCCAGGGGTAAGGAGCCTCTGAAACTTCAGGTCACATTTAATTAGAAGCTACATAACCATGAAGAAAAAATAATCAAATAAATTTTAAAAAAATTTAAAAATCATTTGCATTCACAGAATGGTTGTTTAGACCAGTCACAGGGAAAAGGGAAAGATACTCATCTCAAAATAATATTAGTGTTTTGCACAGAGTAATATTATGATTTTGGTTTTATGGATTTTAAATTAAAATGTCAACAGCAACCAGCTGCAGCTGCCTAAAAAATACAAATTCTAACAGGTAGAGCAAAAAAAAAAAAAAAGTGAGTTTTACTTAACAAGTATAACTCATCTGAAGGATGATACACACAAGGGTCATTCAAACCCCACAGCCAGCATCATAGAGCTGGACTATTGATTAATACTGCCTTTTACTGACAAGCAAGTCAATATTTTACCTGACTTTCCATCTTCTCCATCTAGGTGTCCAAATACTGAGCTTAGTAGGAGCTGTAAAAATACTAAGGCTTCTGCTGAAACTAATCTTCCTATAGTCTCTGTGGGACTGTGCTGCTCAGCACCCAGCCCTTAATAAGGTGATAATCAAATTTTTCATTCTTACCAAGAGACATTAATTTCCTGGGAAGATAGGTCTGAAAAAGAAGCAAGAAAGCAGGGATATTTTCTTTGGTTCTGTAACATCAGCCCCATCTCTAAACTAAGTTTCCCATACCAAGAGCAGATGAGATCCTGAGTGCTGCATGATGAAATTGAATCCCACAGACAGTTTTGGAAATTCCAGACCTTCAACAGCACAGTGACAGAGATGTCTTCAAACACTGATCCAAGTGCTCCATGGGCCTAGGAGCTGCAAGTGGAAGGTTAACCCAAGATATTTTACATCATTATGGTTTGCTGGGACACTCTCCACTAAACCAGGCTGCTCCAAGCCCTGTCCACCTTGGGCACTTCCAGGGATCCAGGGGCAGCCACAGCTGCTCTGGGCACCCTGTGCCAGGGCCTGCCCACCCTCCCAGCCAGCAATTGCTGCCCAATTTTCCACCCATCCCTGCCCTCTGGCAGTGGGAGCCATTCCCTGTGTCCTCTCCCTCCATGTCCTTGTCCCAAGTCCCTCTCCACCTCTCCTCCAGCCTCTTTAGCTTCTTCTTTGGTTTCATCTTTCTAATATGAATAATAAAAATTTACACCACTTAGTTGTGAGTCAAAATAATATTTATGTGTGCAGGATATTCAGCTAAAACCATGGATAATTTATGAGTTCATGTTTGTGTGAAAAGGAAAGTTTTGAGACATTTCCAAAATATGACTTTATTTTGGGATATTTTAGTTAACATATGGTTGCATCCAAACTTTGAAATACTAAATAATTCATTACCAATTTCCTTTAAATTAACCTTTTTGAACAAGTTACATTGTATTTATCAAAATCTGCTGCTTAATTTATTTTTATTTTTCAACTTTTTTATTATATTCACATATACTTTCTCAAAGTGATTACCATCCTTAACATCTTCTAAGGAAACATAAAACTGTTTATGAGGAGAAACCTTAACTATGTCTCATAAAGACTACCATCATTTCATGAAGGTCTCTGCTGCTAGATTCACTCTCTAAACTTGCCATTATATGGTAAATGCTGAAACAAAAAATTAGTGAGTGGAAGGATGTCTTTCATCTTCATCTAATTTTTAATTTATTTCTTTATGTCTAGAAAATATTTTAAAGCATTTGCTTTTATTGAGTAACCTAAATATTATAACTTCTCTAGGAATTTTTTTCTTCCATTAAGAAAAATAAAAACTTTTTAGCCCTTTTGACAAGGTTGAAAAGTTGAGCTTTGATTCTAAAAGTGTTTGGGGGGGAAAAAAGAAAAGGAAATAATTTAGAGGCGTCCAAAAACCAATTTATTTTTCAGGCTCTAAATGGGAAAATATTTTTCTAGAATCCATACTACATGCAAAATTGAAGACGTTCCTTCTTTAGTAATAAATTCTATCTCACACTTCCAACAACACAACTCTCTTACAGATTAATTTTATTTTTTCTCTTGCCTTTCTTGACCTTTCTATTTAATAAACCAAGCCAAAACAACTCTGCTTTGAAAAAAAAATACACTCCAGAAATAGCCTCTACTTCCTGTATCTCCTTTTTTTCCTAGCTTTTAAGATTCTCATATGTCTTTTTTATATATTTATTTATTCATTTATTTTTATTTCTAAAAGACAAACATGCTCCACTGGCACACAAACATACATAAAAATATACAAAATTTAGATTGCTACCTATAGATTGGTAAATTCCCAGATGATGTTGCTGATAACTTTACCTCTGCAGTGCCCAGTCACTGGATGCTGTTTACATGTGCAAAGACCTCAAGATATAGAGGAGAAAAAAAGTCCATCACTTTAGAGATACTGAAATTAAATTATTCTAAAAACATGGTTTTAGATATCTAAGGAAGAACTTGGATTTGTATGTCACAGGTGAAAGGACTTTTCACCAAAACTGAAGTGGAAAACACAAAACTCCTAAGTTTGATTTTGCTGAGGTAGAAACTAAAATGGAAAAGAGGAGAATGGAAATCAGGAAGTGAGTAGATAACAAAAGGAAGAATAGTGAGAGGTGAGAAGGTCTGCACAGAGGCTCTCCTGAAGCTGTTTTTCCCAGAGCCCCCCTGAAGATAGTGTCAGTAGAGCTCTGGATTTCCCTCTGAGGGGAACTGTGCTGGACACAGAACCCAGGGACAGTTTGGGAGGGAAACCTCTCCTGATCTACAGTCACTTTCCCATCATTTTGGGACTTGAAGTAGAAGATCTTTCTCATCCCTGCCCAGCCTTGCTGCCTCTTGCTGTGTAGCCTCTCTCTGTGCAGCCTCTCCAAGCACCTACTTTGCTCCAGAAAAGGAAAGGGCAGCCCTTTATTGATGCCATATGGCTTGAAAAGTGTTCTGCAGGTATTCAGATAAATGAAGTTCACTTTCTCACATGGAAAGGTGTTTCGTGTCACAGAGGAGCCAAATAGGAAGAGAGTCCCTTCCTTGTTTCTACACTCACTTTTATGAAGATTTAGCCTTTTGAAAAGCAAACCTGAAAGATAAAGTCACAAGTACTCACTGAAGGGAAAACTACATCCACAGAGGAGGCTGTTCATAGCACACCCCCTCTCTTGGAACTGACTTGTTTATCTGGGACTGGATTCAAGTCTTCTGAGGCACTGAAAATCCCTGAGAGCAACCATCAACCCACAGATGCATATATGTGAATACATATGCAGTACTCCAAATTCATATTCTGTTGCCTAATTAATTGAGTAATGCCATCAGGAAGCAGCAAGACAGCCAGGTGAGGAGTGTAAATAATAGAATGTGTGTTTTGGAGCCTCAGCAGTGAATGTCCTCCCCAGCCTAGTGTGAGCTATTCATTACTTTGTAGGTTGTTTGCAATAACAAATAGATGTGAGAATGTTGTGATTGGCTCATCAACATTTCATGAACCCAAAAAGAGCAATCCACAAGCAAATAAACCTTCCATCTTAAATGATTCACTCTGATCTGCTATTTTATATGAGCAGTTTTAGGGAGCTGGGATCACACCTCTTTTGTATAAACAAATATCTTAGTTCATGGCTACTTGGTTTGATTTATTTTAATAGTAAAGAAAACTGGGGAGAAAATTAGATAAAATAGGGAGATAAAGGAAAATGCATTGGGTGATTTAGAGTAACTGAAATTACATGACTCTGCTCAACCAACATCCATATATCCAGTGCAATATGTTTCCCAAGATCATCCCTAACACCATGCTGGAGAGTCTCTGGCACACTGTGCTTCTCAGCCTGGATGTAGTGCCCCAGTAAATGATGCCTGACATTTACACAGCACCTTTCACCTCCAAATCCCAAAGCACCTGACAGCCTGTTCAAACTGATTACAGGCTCAGGGCCAGGTTCTGCTCTCTGATGCATTAAGGTAGAGGGAAGGACTCTGCCTTGGTAGCCTGGCTGTAACCTCAATTATATTACTGCAATTCGACTGACTTTGGCCAATTTTATTAAAGGGTCATTTTACCAGGCCATGAAACCCCACCAACAGCAATCCTTTTTGGTTCTGCACTGTGAGCATGCAGGTTTCAGACAGCCCACCACATTTGTGGATAGCTCTTGTCAAAGAGGCAATGATGGTCATACCTCTGCAAGGATTTCCAGTAAAGAGTATTGATCTCAAAAACAAATCCACCTCAAGGCTATAAAAACACTTGGTTTATGACTCGATTTACAATACATGAGCCCAGTTTAATCTGAAATGATAGGAGCCCATAAACCTAAACTCTGACCAGTGCCAGCCATCCCACAGTCAGCAGTGGATGTGAAGGTTGTCAAAATCTTGTTCAGCTTCTGTGGATCTTGTTGTGCTTTTTCTGTGGAGATGAAGTTGTGAGCATTGCAAAGCAAAAGCAATCCCACTGGTCTCTCTGAACTCTGAGAATTATGCTGTGCAGTCTTGCACACCACCTAATTTAGCCTTTCATTCTGCAGAAGTAGAAAACTTATTTGGTATAACTTAACAGGATGCCTAAAAGTATAGCTTACACATTACCTGGAAACACAAAGAATAAGGTTGTGTCAGGCCACCTGATAGAAACATGCATCCAGGCACAGCAGGATTACAAAACTGAGAGTAGGGTACCACTATCTGTGTGAATGAGGATACAATCATTTTGCACAAGCACTTGTAAGCACTAGCTGGATTTCCCCATCCTTCTACTCACATGTAGAAGCAGCTCACCCACATGCCAGAGAGGGATCAACAGAAGCTACCTTCCTCAGATGTGTTCTTCCACTTAAATGGCATCTAGGTGAAAAACACAGTGTAGAGGAAGGTATCCCTGCCTATGGAAGGGTTTGGAATCAGAAGATCTATCAGATCATTCTGTGAGTCTATGATTCTGTGAAAACACACCTGATTGACTGCACAGGACCAAACACATGCCATAAGTGGGTAATGAATTAGACTTAAAGCCATGTTTTTAACTAGTCCAGCACAATGATTCCTACAGGGTAGCATTCTTCCAGGCTTGTTCTTGGAAGGAACACTTATCACTCACTGCAAGTCCTCATCAGGGTTTTATGAGTAAATACTTCCCTGCTAATATTCAACACACTCATGAGCAATTGCCAGTCACCACTGCTCTGCACAGGGCAGCAATTGCTGCCTTAGGCACCCTGATCACCATGAGGTGAACAGTGCATCTGTAACCACACTTCCTCACAATTGCTGTCTCTTCAAACAGCCCTGGAGCTGGGGCTGAGTTGGGCTGATGCACCACATGGCATGCAAATCTCTTCCTAAGATTAAAAAAAAATAAATAAAAAAAAAAAGATGATAGAAAAAAAAATTTAAAAAATAAGTCCAAAGGATCAATTCCAAAGGGCAAACGAACCTTAGCAGATAAGGCCAGATGGCACTTAAGCCTCTTTACATGGTTGCCTATTTACACTCAGATGCTGCCACTTAATAACATTGACTGAGGAATAGTTAACAGAGCCAAGTGATTAATTAGTAGGTCAAAGGTTATTTCCACTTCGCTCCTTTTATTTATCTGAGACAAGATTAAATCAAATAAGAGCTCATAGAAGGAGACTTCCAAGGGAAGCTGCTAATCAGCTCCTGTAGTTGGTATTCACACAGTGCACTCAAACTCTGGGGAAAGAAAAAAAAAAAGTTTGGCTGAAAGGATTGCAACAAGCCAAGCAATCTATCCTAAGAACAGGGGCTCCTGGCTCGCTTTCCTGGGAGCTTTTATTCTTTGAATTGGAGAGACCTTATTGAGCCCAGAGTCCCACAGGTCTAGCACGTGAAACAAAACAGATGCTGCCAGAACTTTATGTATTACGTTTGACAAAGAGGAAAGTTAGCCCAATTTCACGGGGACATGTACCCAGGAATAAATTGGTTCACAGCAGTTGCAACAGAGAGTATCCTCTGTTCTATCAACATGTTCCACCCTCTTAAAGGAATATTGGATTTATACGTTCCTGTTCTCAGCCTTGAAACAGATTGTGTTATAACCTTGAAAATGTTAGCAAAACTGCCTGTAATATAGAAGCATGTTTTCTCCTTAAGAATATTATGTCTTTTTTTATTATTTTTTTCTTAAGATATCTTAACTCGGAGTATAGAGGGGCCTCATTCCTGTTAGTGCTCTTGTAACCCCATTGCAATTACAGCCATTAGTGGAATATTGGAATGTCAGAGCTGGTACTAGATGCAGAAATGGATGTACCCATGAATGTCAAACCTCTCCTGAATGACTGGAAGTTGCCTGTTTTCCAAATGTACATTTCTACGGCGACTTCATGCCTGTGGAATGACAAATAATGGAAATCCTGGACTCAGACGTGCTTGGAAATATGAATCTTGATCCAAAACCAAGTTATGTGGTTTGGGACCACCTGTAGGTTTTACGAGATGTGGGCACTGAAGGTAACCTCTGCCAGAGTAAACACAGGAGGTGTGGGAAGCAGCTGGGCAGGAGAGCAGAAGCCAGGTTCCCTTGGGCTGGGCTGCAAATCCAGCTCAGGGTCACTGAGGAGCTGGTCAGGGTCTCATGCTGGGCTGGTGGGCACTTCCACATGATGTTGCTGTGCAAGACTTGTGAAGGGTGTTCAGTCCTGGAGCTCCAACCCAGCACTGGAGGCACTGGAAAATTGAGTTCAGTCTCAGAGTGAATCTCAAAACCATCGTGTTCACCCTGCCCTGGAAGAAATCAGGGCAATGTTGTTTCATTCATAAAGAGAGGCAGCTTTTTGCATGCTCTGTTTGAGCTTCTTGAACCTTCAAAATACTGGTCTGAGCACAGAAAGATGAATTACAGATGAGAAGAAGGCCTCTGTGGGCCAGGTAAGCTTCAGGCTTATTTTCTGTCTCTCTCACAGATTTGCTATCGGATATGGGTAAATCCAATGGAGATTACACAGCTCTCTGTGCCTCCATGTTTCATCTGGAAATAATACAGTTATCTGCATCTGTCTAAATATAAAAGCCAAGGTGCTCAGGTATTGCCATCAGAGAGCACAGAGAAGTCCCTCAGGCTTTGAGATGTGAATGCAGGTCTGGCCACATGTTTTTCCAAACTTCAAGATACTCATGTCCCATCACAATTACGTGGAGAAAACCACTCAGATTAACTCCCACTGAGAGGTCTCACATACTTCTGGTCCCCAAAAGCCTTCGTTAATAGCTTGGAATTCTTTTTTTATTTGATTTTTTTTTCCTTCTTCCTTTGTTGTTTTTCTCTCTCACAAATCACTCGGTAAATTAAGTCAAAAATGTTTCTGTTTTAGAGATTAGCAACACAACAAACTAAATCAAGTTCTGTAGGCTAACTATGCTGAACCAGATCCTCAGCATAATCAAGCTGTCCTGAGATGAGGTGTGCCATGACAAACATGGTTTGAAATGTCACCTGGACCTCCAGCCAGGAACTATGACCCTGGAGAAAAAGTCCATGAGCCTTTCTTTCATTTTTCCTGCTTATGCCCCATGCCTTTTCCATATATCTGCCTGTTTCCAGACTAATAGAGGTTTCCCTGCTGAGGAAAACTTGAACCATTTGGCACCCAGTCTCTTGGCAGTGACAGCACCAAGGAAGCTACCACTGCTTCATAGCCTCATGCTTTTCAGTGTCTGAAGAGGACAGGAAGTAATTCTAAAGGACAGTTAGCAAAAGTTTAATCAGACAATTGTGATAATGTTATCAGTATCTAATTGGCTCTATAGAAGGAAATGCAATTATCCCACTAGCTGGTGATAGGCTGAGATTTCTAAGAAGCCTTGAGTGTTTGAGACAGCCTTGTTACAGGGGTGTTTGTGCTTTACACACTGATATATCTGTCATTAGGCAGAGGGTAAGGAAATGGAGAGGGTGGTGAGATGTCTGAGGGAAGCACAACAGCAGGACCTGCAGGCCACAGAACCGTTCTGGCTATCCCTTCACCTCAGTGTGAGCAGGAGAACTGGTCCCCCTTTTAGCCTAGCAAATGAGCTTTGTTGGCAGAAAAAGAGGTGCAGAACTGGTGTCAGTTCCAGAAATTTCAGTAAAATTTCACCAGCTTACAGTTGTGCTAAACTGGTCCACATAGAACACTTGAGCTTAGAAGCAAAGAGGAGGGTGGAAGGGAGGGAAGACGAGGAGAGGGAAAGAGAGAGGGAGAGGAAGAGGGAGAGAATATTTCTAGTGTGGGATACCAAAGTCCAGCCATCTGAGAGCATGTGTATCAGGAGATGTTTTCTAGGGTAGAGAAATGAGGCCATGGGAAGAGCAGTCTGTGCTTCAGTCTCATTTTCTACCTTGAAAGGTCATGTTTGACTGATATTGTTGGGTTTTTTTTTAATCCTTTCAAAGCAAATGTAGGCTGGAAATGACATCATCTTGCCTGAGGGAGCTTTATAACACCTCCTTGGTTTTGTGGCACTCAGCAGTGCATATTGTGGAAACTGAATCAGATGAGCACTTACCCATTATCAACAAAACAGCAGATCTTCCAGACCCACGAGGTGTGACCTGTGTTTTCCACATTTTTCTCGCCCTGCTTCCACAGCAGAGGCCAGCAGAAACCACGGGAAAAGAAGACACCACTCAGACCAAGGAATGCCTTCCTGCATAATGCCCTGGTTCATCACGTGCAAAAACACACTTGGGACTGAGCTCTCCTCTCCCAGGGAGGTTCTTTGCCTGCCACCATGGTGCTGTGGGTGCTACAGCTCTGCTTTTTCCATGACTTTGGGGTTCGGCAGATCTCCAAATTGTATGTTTTGCCTGCAGCTGTAGCAATGCTTTGCAACACAGCAGCTCTGACTCCAAGTGATCACAGCTGGCACATCTCTTTGAGCTAAATTAGTGAAAAACAGGGTAAATGACAGGTTACTTCAATGCAGCTCTTAGGAAGAACTTATGGAGATTATTATGAAGGAGCTGGAAAGTCATCACTGGAATCTGCTTGTGGAGCTGACAACTGAGAGATAGCTTTCTTTGATAACTTTTAATCACTGTGTTTTCTACTTATGCAAATTGCAATAATACCCTTGATGCTCTGGATTTCTGTAGCGTTCAGGCTTGTGGCAATGACATGACAATTCAGAGTTGGATGTTCATCCTGCTCTAGCTTATGTCTGCTTCAAAGATGCATTACATTTGGTGGTGACATGCACTGATTCATGCAGTACGTGTGTCACCAGAACATGCGTTCAGAAAGAAACATCCCACAAAATGCCACTTTGGGAGACTTCATCTCAGTTTCATCATTGTTTAGGGTTTACTTGCACAGCTAATTGTGAGCAAGATGCCTTTGTGTGCCAAAAACAAGAAGAAGAAAAAAAAAAAAACAAACATAGGAGCCTAATTTGTCTTGTACCAAGCTTTCTCCTAGTCCTTCATTCCAGAGAACAGGCAGAGCAAGACTGAAATACTCCACCTACATATGAACTGGGTGGACATTTCAAACCCAAGTGCTTTATAGAGAGGGAGCCTAATAAAACTCATTCTCGCTGGGTGATACAATAGGCTTTGTATGCCTAAATGACCATCCTGGTTTTCAAAATAGAATAATGACTCCTAAGTCACTCAAGACAGTTTTTAAAGTGCTACCAAGCATCTTTGCACAGGTCTTGGTGGATATCATGACCTGGTGTAATATCCTCTCATGAGTGACATGGAAATTGCCTATTTATTCCACTCTGGCTCCATCATGGGATTAGTCTCTATATTACAGTTACTGGTGGTTTTCCCAGTTCAGCTTTCCATGGGTTTCTTTGAAAGATGATTTAATAGGCCAGGGGACCATAATGCTGTCAGGAGATGTGGTGCTATTAGATCATACTGACGCTAATTGAGACTTAATACACCCTCTTGCCTAAAAGAATGTATTGTGGGTAATTTTATCTCGATATTCAATCTAAACTTTCCATCTCATTACTCCCAGCCTTGCCCACTTCAGCCACCCTAAATGATCACTCTTGCCTGTTTCCACCAATGATAAAGATGTGGGCAGTTATCATATTCCAACCCCTGCTCCTCTGGATGTAATTAGGCCAAGGTGTAAAGTGAGCTGGGTCACCCAAGGTCACAGCTTGGCCTAAAAGAGGAGGTCAAATGGGGGAAGGGGAGCTCCATCAAGGCAGTGCTGTTGATGAGCTCGACTGAACAAAAGTGAGCCCAGCATCTGTAGCCCAGTTTATTTTCATTTGCTCTGCTCTTTTTGCTAATGTGCCTCTTTTTTCCCTGCATGTTGGAACTGATACTGGGGTGTGTACATTCAACATTGGAGATACCTGTCTGGCCCAGGCTTTGCAAAGTTTTGGAAAACATGGTATAAATTGAATTTTTCTGGTGTGATACAAGAGCTGTCAGTGTTATAGTGGTGTTACAGGGATAAACCTCTCGAGTTTAAGCCGAGTTTCACTCAGACATACACTCTGAGATTCACACTAAGCACTCAGGTAGCCTTCTTAGGTTTCCACCCAGGTTAGGAAGCACAGGCATGCAGGAAGTTTAGTGGGCAATCTCTTAGACCTATACTGAAATAACCACAATGCCAACACCAAGTAAGATTCATTAGATCAAACTTCAGAAAAAAGGCAGAGAAAGACAGGACTGAGCTGACAGATCCCCAAATTAAGATCTGCACAATTTTAGAGCTCAGTTCTGTTAATCATACACAGATGATTGTTGGCATCTGTGATGTCCTGGAGTATTCCACAATTTTTTTGTAGGCTGCTCCAGGAAGGCAGAAGGCTCCTTCAGGCCCCTGGAGGTAAATACACCACACAGTCCTTGACTTATCAAGAATATTAGAAATCCATGTAGGTGGGTAACTGAATCAGGATCACTGCTGTATTACTTTTACAACAGTAAAGGTACAGAGAGAACTTTGTGCAAATCCTTTTATTTGTGACTTTTTCATGAGTGTGGGATGGGATTGTTTTAACCACACTTCTCATTCCATGGGAAATTCTGAAAAGATATTTTTCTATAGGGTCAGTTTTGAATCAGAACAAATTTGAAAAAAAAAATTAAAAACTTGATTAATTTCTTCCTGGAAGAGAATATATTTGTAAAATCCTTTTATCAGCTCTATTGAGTATAAAGCTGGGTGTAGGAAACAATGTGCTCAAGAAAAACAGCCAAAGTTCCAGAGTGAAAATGTTGGACTAGATTAAGGGATTTTTTGTGTGTTTACATATCACAGGTGCTCCTGTAATCAAAGGAGAAAGATGAGCCAGAGAGAGTATCCAGAATTCTAACCAGAGGATGCAAGGCTCATGGGGAACCAGTCCTCAGCGTGATGGAAATGGCAAATTTTTGGCTCTGGCACTGCTCTTTTCTGCTTGTCAAGAAGCTGCCTCCCTTCTTCAGCCTGGGGATATGTTGCTGTGACCAGCAGAGTGTCACTCCTGAAAGGGGTGAGCTGGTGGTGTGGAGACACAATGGTTTGTCAATAGTCTGGGCAAAACATTTGTGTTTTATGTAGTAGACACTTTCCATCCCCACCAAAAGAGCTTTGGCATTGTCCATGTGTTGAAAGATGATGCCCAAAGCAGATCAGCCAAAGCCCAGGAGAAGATACAGGCTTAGCAGCATGACAGAGTTCTCAGCCAAAATGTGACAGGGTTCTTCTAATCTCACAACCAGCACAGCAGGGGCAAAGCCAATTTCAGCAGGGTTTTCCCCAGATGTGATCTTAGCACTGACACATCATTAAACACCCATGGGGTGGGGTAACTGCACATCTCTGCCTGTGCATGAGCAGCAACAAATCTATGGCTGAATCAGTTCCCACAGCTGTGCTCACAAGCAGGGTCTCAGAGCTGATGGACACCTCTTTGTGCTCCAAATATCTCAGCCTTCCATGCTGTGAAGGGGTCCAAGGAAGGAGAGGAAAGATTGGCACATGGAAACCACACAGCTTATCTGGACAATGAACATCTGTTGAAGAATCCCAGCAAATAGGTTTCTGGCTTTTTTTTCCTTTTTCACCATAGAATCACAGAATGATTTATATTGGAAGGGACCCCAAAGCTCATTTAGTCCAATTCCACCTGCATGGCCTGGGACATCTTCCACCAGACCAGTTTGCTCCAAGCTCTGTCCAACCTGGCTCTGAGCACTTCCATTCACAGTTATGGATAAATCATATAGGATGTGAAATAACCTTCTGGCTGGACTGTTCAATACTCACCAGATCAGGGAATAATAATGTTCCATCTGCCTTTGTAACCTCAATCCTGCCCTTAAGAGGATAGCTGCCATTCCAGCAGCTTTCATCAAACAAGTACACATTTTCATTGTAAATCCTTTTATAAGATTATTTTTTCCCATGGCTAAAGGTCAGAGTTTATTCTGACAGATACAGGATTGTGAGAAACGAGGGTACAAATAACAGATGCACCTAATACCTAATCAGTAAATTAAGGGAGAGAAAAAAAACAACCTTTAGTCTTTGTTTATGTGGGAATGATGCCTTCCACAGTCCAAATCCACCATGGTCCCAATGGAATCAAAAGAGAAATACTTACAATAAAAACAATTGAAATTACTAGAGGAGACTGATGAAATGGTGTAAAGTCCTGAAATCGTGATCCATTTGTCACCAACACAGGACAGCCAGGAAAAGACTGCAGGCTTAAAAAAAGTACTTTTTCTTGAGGCATCTGCACCCATAGGAAATTCCACCCTTCCTCCCACAGGATCAGGCCACACGGTATCATATGTTTGTCACTTCCAGGATGGATTACTGCAGCTCCTGGCATTTGGTGACGAATGAGAAAACAATGTAGAGAGTGCAGCTGATGCAAACCACTTCTCCCCACTTCCTGCTGGGGTGAAGAAACCCTGAACATATAAAACCCACGTACCAGACCTTCCACCCTTCTTTTCAACACTGGTTTAAGATCTTCATCCTTATAAGATCGTGGTGACACTTTGCAAAGAGGTATGTGCTTCCTCCTCATACACCCCTAAAGTCCCTCCAAACCCCCAGATTAAGATCTATGAAAATGATGCATGAATACACATTTAATTAATTTAATTGCTTTGTTTAGTACGACCATAAAAGGTTTATGTCTTCAAGTAAAAATATCTATTTTCATGTTCTCTAATTTTCATAATTATTAAAAATTAGGAAATTATAACAAAAAGAAACACACTGAATTCAAAATATTCCCCCTCCCCACCCTGCCCAGTCTTTTTGGTGGGAAAAAGAACAAAAAAAACCCCCAACCTGAATAGCCTTGAAGAAACATTCACATTATTTTGAGAGCTTTAACTCAAGAAGCTGACTGCTCACCAAGCTGTAATCCAAATGTGGAACACAAACAGTTCATAAAAACCAGATACCTCAAAGACAAATTCACAAGTTTTTAACTTTCTGCAGTTCATTTCATTATAATGGTCTATATCACAAAAAAAAAAAAAAAAAAAAGGTCATACTTTTCTTCTTGCTACCTCTTAAGTGTAAAATGCCTCTTACAAAGTGTGAAGGAAAAACCTGTTATGAAATAAGAGACCTCACCTCACTGTGGCTTCAACTGCTCAGCAGATGAGAAAGAAACCTCAGTCCTGGGCTCTGCACTTGGATTACCTCTCTTTTAGCTCCTGAATTCCCACTGTCAACCAACTCAGAGGAAGGAGACAACTGGAACTCAGGCTGCTACAACCCTACCTTTATTTCAAGAAAGACATATTTTCACATCTAGGGTGAGTTCATGTCTCCTCATACCAAATCAGCCTTTGTATCTGTATCTTGTGCACATTGACCTGGAGATTACTGAGGTCTTAGGTGATAAACACCTCCTCCTTTCCCTTGGAACACCCCATATTCCTGTGAGGATCATTGCCACAGGTGAAGGCCACCTGTGGTGGCCAAGCGTCCTGACAAAGGACCTGGCAGCAGTTTCTGCAACCTGCTAAGGAGTCTTGGGAGAACTGATGCCTAGGGGAAAAAAGTGATTGACGACTGCTGAAGCAACCTCAGCAAAATCAGCTTTAAGTTTGAGCTGAAAGAAAGCTGAGCATCGAGCAGCAAAAAGGATTTAATTTCACCATTGAGATGCCTGGAGGCCATCTGCTGCTGAATGCCCACATGCTCTTTGCTTGCCATATTATATCAAGAAAGGACTTTTTATTTGTTCTTCTTGGTCCTGCTCATGTCTGTCCAAGAGGTTTCAAATCTGTCTCGTTGACTCCGGTGTTTTCCCCACAGTCCATGTCAGAGAGTGCTGGAGGCTGTGCTGGTGCCCACTTGCCCTCCCTCTGAGCCTCTGAGCCTTTCTCCCTCTGTTTCCCTGTAACTCCAACATGCTTCACACTGGACTCAGATGGAAACTGTTCCAGAGACAAACTGATGTTGGGAGCATCTGCTGGCTTATTAAGCAGTTTGTCGTGTCAGGAGTGCGACACCGCAGCTCTGGAAGCCTCCCTGGCTGCCAGCATCCTTGCAGAGGTGTGGCTCCAGACATCCCCACCCCTAGGAAGGCTGAGACCACTCTTTTTCTCCCCCCTGGGCTCTCACTTTCTCCTGTATGTCTGATCACTCTCCTGTGCTGCCTTCACACCACGGGCAGGTCTGTCACGCCCGGCTAAAAGCTCTTGGCACCAATTATAACAGGTCACACTCTTCACTCCAGAGTTTGCAGGTGAAATTTCTTGTGTTTTAGCCAGGATGGTGCCTGACATGAGAATGTCCTGGATCTCCACAGCCAAGAGGCACAAAAAAAATTCAAAGGAGACAGCTGAAGGCTTCCTGGCCCTCGAGTTTGGCACCTATGATAGACCAAATGATTGATTTTCATAAACTGCTGCAAAAACTCCCAGCCTCCCCAACACTGAGTTTTCTGAGAATCATGAGTTTATTTATTACTGGGATGTGCCCCTGAAAATGATTTCTAATGCTGATTGCTGAGTTGGTTAGATTTTTTTAGTTTCTGGTTATGCTTTTTTCTCCATGGAAAAGATTGTCAGTGTTGCTGGGGAGGATGTTTCTTGAAAGGATTGCTGTAGCAAGAAATGGCTGCAGCTGGAGTTAGAGCACCTAAAAATAACTGTTATAGAAATAAACAAATACTACATTCTAACCACATGACAAAGTAAGTTTAAAATAAAAGATCCAAGGATTTAACCTTCAGCTCCCCTCCTGAGCAGACACAGAGCACTGACCAAAGTCATGGACTTTGCATGGGACACCATGATTCCCTTTGAGGTCCTCAACCTCTCCCCACTAAAAGTTCTAAGAGCTGAATGCTGAGCCAGCCAGCCTGTGTTTGAGAGACTCCACCAGAATCCCATGTTTGCACACACTCTGATGAATTAGCACTTTACTGTTCCTTTGGTCTCAGTGTGAATTTTGTTAAAACCTTTTCTGTGACACATCCCCTGGCCCCATCCACATTTCTGATTAGACAAGTAGAGAGCACTTCAGATTCTTTAAGAGACATCCACAGAATATATGAACTAGCCTAAAAGCATTTTGGAGACCGTACAGACCTTAATATTGAGTTTCATGGGCCAAGTTCTCATCTTTCTGACATATCTGGCCCTTCTCTTAATACCCTTTGCCAAAGATCATTATTCATCTAAAATACCTTCATCTCCACAAGGCTGTATAATCAATATTGCCAGGTGCTGTAGGGGCTAATAGTGGATAATAGCTTCTGGCTCTGTATTAAAGTCCAAAGAGTCACTAGTGAGACAAGGTCTGATTTGGTACAAGCAAGGGCTCTGCCTTGGATTCACCAGATTTGCTGAGATGAAACTTGTGACATCCATGTACAGTTGCTTTATGTGATCTCTGGGTCGTATTAAGCACAGATCATTTGTCATGTGAACTTGCTGAAGGCACGAGACACCTCACAGAGGCCAAGGAGTCAATGCCACACACATCACCAAACAACAAAACCTGTGTAACAACCACCCACTGAATTAACTCCTCCTATTCTCCTCTGTGGCAATGCTGACAAAAGGCACACATCTCCAGGGAATGAGCTCTCCTCCTTGCCTGACCCATCTGACAATCACAGGACTCAGAAACTGTCTTACAGCTGGATCCTGACAAGTTAAATCCAACTAGCAGCTAAAGGTTGGAAGGAATCAGTCATGAAGGACTCAAGTGAAGGATTTCTTCTGGCAGATCAAAAACGAGCAACATCCCCCCTCCTGGAGCAGACCTCGTGCATTCATGAGCACACACAGGTATCTCTCTTCTGCACACCAAAAGCATGAAAAGCTATCACATGAAATGCTGTAATTTTGTCAGCCACCCCCATACCTTGCTAAACACTTCATGTAGGAAACCAACTTTACACTGCACGAAGCTCCACCCATCCAGATGATGTTGTCATTTCCATGGTAACTAAAGTACCTCAAAGGCAAAAGAACAGATGGAGACTGGAGAAAAAAAAAATAATCCAAGGACCAAAAGTGAACATATGTGGTGCAAGAAAAAATATTAAGTTGTGGGCAGCTATTAGGTTTATTATCACTTGCAAAAGGAGACCTTGATAAACTCAGTCACGGCTCTGCAGTTAGGAGTGGCACAATCACATCAGTTGTGTGACAATACCAATCTCACAGCAGCCCCTGCTCTCACTCCCTTCCCCTTACACAAATCTCAAAGAATAATTGTCTTTGCTCCCTTAATGACTTGTTTTGGTTTAAGGACAAGAGCAGCCAAAACAAGCAGAAAGAATGTAACAGGTCCTACGCTTGGCTGCCCACTGCGTGTCCCCAGGATCAAAGTCTCCAGGAGGGAGTCAGGGTTTGTCCCTCCTTAACAAATCTGGGGCAGCCAAGGGAGCAAAACTGCACACACACCACGTGCAGCTCACTGCATCCCCCTCACCTGTGTTTTGTCTGGCTCCTGTATTTCAAATTTGTGTGAGGCATCACATGAAGGATGTGCTGGCAACTCCACAGCAATTTGGAGCATCTTTATAATTGGGTTAATAGTTGTGACACAGTCTTTGCTTGACTTCCTCTGGAATTAATCCATCTTTGTGGATTGCTGTCAATCAGAAGGGAAACTTGCAATTTACATAGGACAATTTGTTCTGTGTCAACTTTCTAAGACTGAGCAAGGCAAGTGTAATTTGGGAACAGGAGCTGTGATGGAGAGAAAAAAAAAAAGAAAAAAATCTTATATTTTTAGCTTGCTCTCGGAAGAAGTTTCCTGCTCTATATTATATAATTTATTTAAGATGCAGAGTTTCATCAAAATGAAAAGTTAAAAATATATCCTGTTTCCTAAACTCTTCACAGGTTAAACTGGACAGAGTTGGTGTAAACTACAGAGCATGAAAAGCTGATGTATGAACTAGAAAGGTGTGAGAAATACAAATTCAAGCCCTCCTGTTCAAGGTTCCCATTGCAACCCAAAGTAAACAATTTTCTTTTTTGTTTATGCCTTGCCTCCTTGTCAGTAAAATAGGAGCACTGGAGTCCCCCTCAAGTCTTGCAGATTGTGAGGATAAATGTTTTTTCGGGAGACTGTGAACTGCTCAGGCCCTGCTGTAAGCAGGGGTCAAACTAGCACCAAAGGTATCTGCATCCTATGACAATTTTTTTATTGGCAGTGACTTTTTGACATCCCTATTTTAGTCTGCATTTCACTCCTAATGAACAGTGGGGCTGCACCATGAGTCTCTCAAAGGCTCATGCTGCTGCATGAGCACAATGTTGTGCAGCTGTAGCAAGAAATGCTTTGTCAGTTGATATTTTAAAACATGACCAAAATAAAATTTAAAAAAAAACCCAAAACATAAAAATGCATTTGTCTTTTAAATTCTAAGGAGAGAAGAGATCTTTCTGGTGCTGATGCTTTTTTTTTTTTTTTTTTTTTTTTTTTTTTTTTTTTTTTTTTTTTTTTTTTTCCTTGGCTTTGCCCTCCTTTCTTTTCCAAAATTTAAATAGACTTATATAAAATGCTTGAGATTTTAATCTTGAGATTTTAATCCCTTCCCAAACCCGGGCGCTGCGGGAGCCGCTCGCAGCCAGGTGTGCGACCTGCCGGCAGAGGGCAATGCTTCATGGCTATTCAACCAAAACCACCCAAAACTTCGCAAATCACACAGCCCGGTGCAGAAAAGGGCTAGAAAAGCAGGCAAGGCAGCACTGCACCCGTGAGGCAGACCCCACCCGCCTCAGCGCCACGCACACGGGTAGATTTGGGTTGCTTTTTTGGTTTTTTTTCGGATTTTGTTTTGTTTTGTTTTTGGGTTTTTTTTGTTGTTGTTGTTGTTTTTTTTTTTTTTTTTTTTTTTTTTTTTTTTTTTTTTTTTTTTTTGGTTGGTTGTTTTATATTTTTATTTTTGTTTTCCTGTATTTTGTCAAAATTTACCTCGGTGGTAAAGAAACTGCGATAAGAAAACATTGATAAATGACCGAGGAGTGAGCTAAAAAGTTGTGCTGCACTTTCCCCGGAATACAGGGAATCAATCAGCTGCTGGTTTTTTGCAGACCTGGAATTCCTTGCCTGGTTTTCCCTTGGGATGGAGAGCCGAGGTAACTCGGGATGCTCCCTCTGAATCAGGGCATTTCTGTGTCACCCGATGCCGAGGCTGGATGTCACCCTGGGAGTGTCAGGGGATGCTAATGGACAAGGGAAAGGGAGAAAAGGCAAAATGAGGTATCCCGAGGCTCTGCTGCAGACCTGGAACTGATAAATGCAATCTGCTTTCTACGCAGCCTCCTACAGCTCGCCGTGGTAAGGGCTCAAACCTCCCCCTGTGCACTGGCCAGCCTGATGCCTGTCCTGCCTGGCTGGGAACAGTGCTGTCCCTGAGAGGAGATCCAGCAGAGATGACAGAGGCTTAATTCCAGCAGTTATTCTTGTCAGATATTGCACTCTGGCCTTGTGGGATCCTGTTCCCGCTGCGCGCGGGCTGGCAGGGGCTGGTGCAGGCACATGGTGCCAAACACCCTGAAGAATGTTTGCAAACTGCTCTTCAGATGGAGCTCCACTCTGAAATGAGATCCACCTCGTTCCTCATGTTTCCATCTTCAAAAGTTTCAGATGTCCCACAACAATGATAAATAATTTAAGCATAAAAAGCATCCATGTGTCAAGTTTTGCGAAGCCCTGGGAGGGAAGGAAAGGCTAAGGCAATTTAAATTTTAGATAAAGAAGGTGCAGAGGTATTGAGAACAGGTTATTCTCCATATGTATATTATCTATGGATGGATATCCATATGGATATTTTCCATTGCCATTTGAAGGATTTTACACATTACTAATAGCACGTGAACATGATCTTTCTTTCTTTTCCTTCAAATAAATTTTGGGCCCAACATCAGGTCACCCTCTTACTGCTGATTTTATCTTGTGGTCTGTGTCCCCTGCCCTCTGACTGGCCCAAGAAAGCCATAGAGACAAAGATAGCAGACATTTTCTTATTCTTTTAATATTGTTGTTGTGGGCTTTGTTGAAGGTTATTTTTAGGGAGAATGAGATGCATATATTCCAATAAACCCAAGGCCATTCTGCATTATTTCATGAGAAACAAAAATTTTTAGTCTCTCAACGGGACTGAAAACATACTTGGACAAGATAAATCAATAATTTCTGATTAAATTAATGTTATCCATGCCTAAAAGAACAGCCTAATAAAATACAGTGGCAGACCCACCCAAGAACAGCCAGCTGTGTCATTCTTGGAGCAGTGGACTAGAAGACAAGGCTTGGGTATCTGCTCTGATTTAACAGGTTGCAAATGAAATCACACATCACCAGTGAGACTTAACCATGAAGGCAAGGCTGTCTCCCTTTCGATACCAAGAAATCAATCTTGGATTGGAGAAATTTCCTGAGACAAATTTTCTGAGCCAACTTTAAGAGCCAAAGCAAAACCCTCCAGTTTCAGGGGTTCAACAATTTCTTGAAAAGTCATGATTTGACCTAACATTATGGCAGTGTTTCTTCAGTCACTGGGTGGCTACTTTCACCTTGAAGTAGTAAGATTTTGCTTCCTACTTCAGATTTTGAACTACTAGGATTTTGCTGCTATAGGGCAGCTCCCATGAGAATTGCACTGTATGCACGTTGCTGTCAGGCAAAGTTCAAGAGACATTTACACAATTCTTTTGAAAATTCATTTCCCAGGCTGCCAAGCCAGAAAGGACCATGCAGGCCATCTAGGCTGTCTCAAGCCTGTCAGGGTGATCAGGGATTCAGCTTGGCTTAGGCTAAAGGGTAGTTCTATTTTATTCAGTTAAATTCTATTTTCAGAAAAGAATCTCAGATCAAATTCAGAATTGCACTTGGGCAATGTAACCCTCAGCCCCAAAGTGGACCCCAAATGTTTGAGCAAGGTCTTCTAATTGCAGTGTGTGGACAGAGTTATAAATTATTTGAATTTACAGTGGATTGGAGTCAATGAAACTGTTATTTGGGAAATGTTGAAGAGAAGAGTGGTCCCAGCCCTCTTCCTTGAGAGTTTAGGTAGCTATGTCCAGTCCCTTGATATCATTTAATTTTCTCACTTACAAACCTCTTTACATCTGCAATCAAATATATTTCTGATGCCTGAACTTAATTCTTCCACCCTTGCCCTCAAACATATTTTTTTCCATTTTTCCCCAAGTATTTTTTTGTTATTCTTTTCTATACCCTCTCAAATTTTGTCATCATATGTCTTAAAATCTGCCTGTGAGACCCTTGGACAGCCTCTAAAATTCAACCCAAGATTCACACCAGCACTTTCAGATCTGAGGGTCCAACTCAAAGCTGGCAGTGCCAGACTTGTTCAGGTTTTTGTTCTGGGTTTGTAAGAGGCATCTCAGTACAATAAAACACATTTGTTTGCCCAAGCCAGGCAGTGTTTGCTGCCTGGCCACTGTGGACTCTCATTCTTTGCTATTTCAGTGACCATAATGTCATCTACAAATGTCATCAGGAGCAGTTTTATATTTACTTACAGATCACTGATGAATAGCATAAGAGGAAACCCTAGTAACACTCTTCTTTGGCCATAATTCTGCATTGACAATTGCTTTCAGAGATCTGTCAGTTAGGCAGTTCTTAACTCATTTCATGTCTGCTCCTGTCCTGAACCCAATTACTTTTGCTTGGCTAAAACATATCTTCTCGGAAGCCATCCACTCTCCAAGCTGAAAATGTCATGAGATGGTGATTTTTACCTATCCTCCTATTAAGCTTCTGAAGTGATTAATTGCTACGAGACTTGTACATCTTCATTTCAATGTGATATTTTCTCTGAATTCAACTTCCAGTTATCAATTCCTTTTATGACTTCCCCAACTAGATGAAACCATTCTTCATAGACAAAATTCCCAAATAGATCCAGTATTTCCATTCACTCCCTATCCTAAATTATGCAGCTGTAAGTTGCCTCCTGCCTGTCCTGTGCATCACTGACTGATGTTACATTTCTCATGATGTTTTGTGCTTCTTATTCATGTTGCTGCTCCTACTATAATTTATAAACCTTAGACATACATAAGTATGTATACTGAAGGCTATATGTACATATAGATGCAAAATTGTAATCTGTATGAAAACTGTGATGGAAATCCACACCATCCTAAGGCAACAGTGCACATAAGAATCCAAGATAGGTTTTGATGCTTATCAGTAATTAGTTTTTTTTAAGATTTTATTTGATGAGGGGAAGAATTTAACGCACTTACAAGGTCAGAGTTACTCGTTGGCCAGGGGAAGACTGAGAAACATCAACACACAATAAGAGCAGTGGCAAACTGATGGATGTTGAAAGAGCAAATATTCAGGGGATTTCAAAAGGACACAAGTGTCTGAGCAGCCTGAGCAAAGGGCAGGGCCTGGTGCTCTGCTGGTGTGCCAGCAAGTGCTGCAGCACTGAGCATTACAACTTCTGTGTGCAGAGAAATGTTTGGACACCACCTCCACAGGGGTAAAGAGGGATATGGAAAGATCAGATAGATAAGAAAGCCTGGGCTGGAGCCTGAGCCTCCCATGTGGTCGTCTCCCTGGTAGTTAAGCTACCAAAATTTTCTCTTAATTGTCCTAATTGAGGAATTGGAGACAAAATCCTCTTGTTTTTGGACAGTAACCAACATGACACAGCCTTTGTCAGCACTGTGAAGATGCTGAGACAAGGGCGTCAGTTCTAACTTATCAAAATAATGTGCAAGGGAAATGGTTTGGGGTGGGTGTACTGTGGATATAAATGCCCTAAAACCATGGAGAATCAAGCAAAACAGGGGAGTTATGTCTTCCAAAATTAGTTTTGCACTTGGTTTCCAACCCCTTGGCCCTGAATTTTGATTCTTGCCTGTCATTGTTCACACAACAATGTTGAAACTCGATACCAGATGTCAGAAAGATTAAAAAAATAAAAGGGTAACTTTAAAAATCTGTTATTTCTAATTTGTCCAAACAGTTGAATTAACATTTTTGATGGGAAAAAAAAGAGAGAGAGGGTTGAAATATGTTCACATTTCCCCTGTTTTCACTTGTCTTGAAATATGATTGTAGTGAGATACAAGGAGTTGGAAACTGTGTATCTAAAATTTTGGTTGTGTGTATGCACATATAAATAGATAAATGATCATAAGATGGTAGATTAGATAGATAGATAGATAGATAGATAGATAGTCTTCTACAAAAATCTCAGAAATGTGCTAGATATCTCATAAGCCAGAACACACAAGGAAAGTATCTGTTTTAAGTAATTTTAATAGTAAATATATACTTTTAATGATCTGACTATATTTTTTATCCTATAAAGTTACCACTGTTTTACTGGGGGCCTCTCAAGATAATTTTTTTGTACCTTTCACAGTGACTTAAAAATCACCCAATAATTCTGCATAATTTTAATTCATACCTTGAACTTAGGGAGAGTTATATAGATATTTAACTTAATATGCTATTTATATGAAAATAACAGGCTCATGGCCTTCATTACAAAACATCTGTCTCATGTAGTCATGGTTATGTGTAGACTGTTAGGCACAAATAGGAAACTCATCTCAGGTCTGCTGCAGAACCAAACCAACTT
>WBNO01021224.1:0-13847 GCA_013400575.1 Peucedramus taeniatus | reverse complement strand
TGATCCCTGCTCAATGTAGCATTTTATTTTAATTTTTTTTTTCTTATAAAGGCAGGGATGGATTTCTTTAACTTAAACTGCACAAACATACAAGGATATTTTTTAAATGGAACCTTCTCTCATGTGATACTAAACTAGAGCACTTCAGTTAAAAAATAACAGCAATTTCATCTTGGTGGAAGCTAGCACAAAGGACATAACATGAATAAATTATGAAGACCTATGCTTGGAGGCTGTTGCAAAATTATAGGCCATGGCTACCTTACACAGAAGTAATTATGCTGCCAGAGGTATCTGTGTACTTTAAACTTACTGGCTTAAACAGATATATTTTAGGCTATTGTATTCAGATGAGTTTTGTCCACAACTTTGAAGATTAATGCACCTGTGTAACTTGACTTTCCTAAGACAGCTGATGTATGAAGCTACAGTCTGCACACCTTAGGATTTACCACTAAACAAACAGTCTGCATTTTGGAAGACAAATTGTTTGGAGCACGGCAGTTCAATGTGTTACAGTTTTGAGGAACTATCTAGTTTATACAGAAGTAGTAGAACCTTGAAGTATGTATTTGAAAGTTTTTCTTTGGTGTGGATTGCATTTATTTGTTTAGCAAGTCATTAGCTCAAAAATAGCACTTCACTACTTTTGGTCATATAGAAAAGGATGAGTAAAAATGTCTCCCATAAAAGCAACTATTTAAACTCAATAATGTTTTTTTGACCATTGAGTGCAATTTAGCCATTCATTAAGTTTTCCTGAAAATGTTAGCTCGAATTATTGTGGGAGAACATCAGTAGGATTACCCCTTTCCTTCCATACTTTTTCTTTGCACTGTTCATATTAAAATTTTAATTGCCACAAACTTGTTTTGATTATTAAAGTGATTAGGCTTGCATTGTTGATATTTGTCGTAGTTGCTTCAAGGTTATGCTGAGTAATTACAAAATAGTGACTTTAATATTTGAAAGGGAAGAGGGTATTTATTATGCTTACTGTGAATTGCATTGACATCCTGAGTTATGGATGCAGTGTATGGAGTTTTCTTTACAGCACTGCAATGAAGATTAATTTAAAGCATTTATGCAATAGCACATTTATCATATTAAAACAAATTAGTTTAGCACAGTGGACAAAAGTAATTTTGTAATCAGTTCTTAACTTATGCATCTGAAATATGGAATTCTAGTAAGTACACAGTAAACAATGGATAGCCTTGGCCCCGTGTTGTATTCTGACATTTTTAGCCAAATTGTCAGCTTCTTGCTGCTGTGTTTTGTGCTGAACTGTGTACCTTGTTTCTTTTCTTTATGACTCAACATATTTTATGTAATTTTGTAAAATACTGGTCATAATCCTTCATTGTTATACATTCAGGTCTATGGGTTTACAGTGAGTGGCTGGTCTGTATAAAAATCCTTATACAAAGATGACTGAATGCTTATAACAGTTGCGTTTAAATGAACATGCCCATTCTCATTAGCTGATGCAGTAATATATTCAATTTATCTATGCATTGCTGGGCTCTTAATGTAGACAGATACTTGTCTAAGGCTTGGGTTGTCAGCAAGATGAATGGACACTTTAGTTATTTAATAAAGACTTTTGACCAAAATTCAGAAAATTATGGGAGAAAAATTAATTTCAGCTAGTCTAATAGATTTTTAAATGCTGATCTTATTTAGCTTGTTGGCTAGCTAGCTGTTATTGTTTACTTTTAATCCCTTGTTAAAATGAGGCAATAATTTGCAAGATTTTGTAAATATTTAATTCTTCATATCTTTTTAGATATCTATTTCAATATTTTCTGACTACTTGTGTGTATAGTAACATTTTTGTGCATGCTTGATGTGACATTCATAAATTTGTACCACGATAACTTTATCCATGTAAAATAGCTATTTATTGAATTTTTCATTTAGAAGCTGGACTTAATTATTTTTCTCTCAGTTGAAACATTTAAAATGGAGAACTTGTTACTGTTTATTAAAAGAATTGCCTTTTGAAAGTCAGCATGAAAACAACTGAATTGCAACCATATGAAGAAATTATATTGCCTTGGTTCTTTGATGGTGAAGCACAATTCTTATAACAAACTGTAATGAATTCTTTGTCCTCTGCTATATTTGTTTTTCATACAAACAAACCAAAAATCCATAACGGGAAATTGCAGTGTTGGTAAATGTATTCTTTTAATGTACAGGGAATCTGAAGGGGATAGCTGATTCATTTAGAAGTGTAACTTGGTGCTGTGATTATAGCAATACTTTTACTTTGGTTACTCATATGTCATCTTCTCATGTTAGGTTTTTAAAGGTTTAGTTTTCCTCTTGCCATGGTCCAAGTACTAAATTGTGTACTATTAGGTCAGTGAATTGTGTAATTGTTTCCTGTTTTTAACTTTTAAAACTGAGGATCAAAAAGGTATGAAAACTTCAGATCAAGTAGAACATAATGACAGTACATAATTTAACCAAAGTCTTTAGGTAAGTATTTCATCTTTGAATGTAAATTAATGTATAAACTGACCAACAGGGACACTATTTGCCCAGCACTACAAGCACATTGTCTACAGATGGGGAAACTAAATACAGTAATTTATAAAATAATGACAAGGTTACTATTTTTTTATTCCTATTTTTCATTGGAAGAAGGAAAATACTATCAATTGTAAAATACAGAAGGTATGGTTATAGTCCTCTTAATAAAACAGATTCCAGTTATTCAAAGTACCTTGTGCATAAAAAATTTCGTGACAATCGGGACATAATTTTAATATCAGATGTTCAAGAGGAAGTCACTATTGTTGCATTGGTTTTAATATTTGTACATAAACACTGATTTTTATTTTTTTTTAGCATTATTTTCTATTTGTTGTACTTTAATACCTGGTGTACAATTCCAGAAATAAATGTCTGGGAACTTTTCTTTATTTGTGATGCAGATATATGAAAAGCTTGGTTAGCTACTTTCTTTTCAGAAATACACAGCAATACCTCTGAACCCATTTTAAGATACTCTGGGTCCTCTTGAAGTGCACACTACCACTCTGTAAGCAGCTGGGAGAAGTCTCACAAGCATTACCCTTTGCTCTTGCAGGGGACTTCAACTTACCAGATGTCTGCTGAAAATACAATGCAGGGGAGAGGAAACAGTGTAGGAGGTGGTGTGGTTTAATCCCAGCCGACAACTACATACATGCGTGAATAACCCAGACTGTTTTCCCCAGAATGTTTTTAATGTGCACTACAGGATCTATCCCCTTCTACAGTACGTAAAAGTTTTGATTGGGCTGGGCCAGCCTGATTGGCAGATCCTCTGGTGTCGACTAACCAGATGCCTTTTGTTAAATGTGTATTCCAATGTTGGAAGGTCCCACCAGCCATTGCTCTTAGTGTCATCTTTAGCAGTCCATTATATCTTTCAATGTTTCCAGAGGCTGGTGCATGATAGGGAATGTGATACACTCACTCAGTGCCATGTTCTTTGGCCCAAATGTCTATGAGGTTGTTTCAGAAATTAGTCCTGTTATCTGACTCAGTTCTTTCTGGTGTGGCATTTTGCCATAAGACTTGCTTTTCAAGGCCCAGGACAGTATTCTGGGCAGTGCCATGGGGCACAAGGTATATTTCCAGCCATCCTGTGGTTGCTTCCAGCATTGTAAACACAGCGCTTGCCGTCACAGCTTTGGGGGAGTGTGATATAGTCAGTCTGCCAGGCCTCTCCATACTTATATTTCAGCCATTGTCCTCCATAACACAGAGTCTTTAACCACTTGGCCCTGCTTGATTGCAGTGTGTGTTTCACATTCATGGATAACCTGTGTGATAGTGTCTATCGTTGTAAAAAACCAGCCCCTTCGTGGCAGGGAAGAATGATGCTCTGACTGCATGTTATCAGAAGGCTATTTTATTATTTTATGATACTATATTATGATAAAGAAAACTATACTAAACTATACTACAGAATAGAGAAAGATACTTACAGGAAGCTAAAGAGATAATAATGAAAAACTCGTGACTCTTTCCAGAGTCCCCGACTCAATTCTTGTGACCATTGGTCAGCGATTTAAAACTCACACCGGAACCCAATCAAGCTCATCACTTCAGGTAAACAATTCCGAACACATTCCACATGAGCAAAACACAGGAGAAGCGAATGAGATAAGGATTGTTTTTCCATCTCTGGTCTTCTCTCTGCCTTTTTAGCTTCCCAGGATAAAATCCTGAGCAAAGGAATTATGTTCAATGAAATGTGAAAACCACAGTCCATCAGCAAGTTGACTCCTCCAACTAAAAGTTGCATCTCTTCCCCTTATGTTGCCAATCCAAATTGACCTGAGCCACTTCAATCCCAGCACCCTGATCCACCTGCTGGTTGTTCCGGTGTTCTTCGGTGGCCTGACCCTTAAGTACATGAACATCTACATGACATACTTTCACAACCAGATTTTCTGCCCAGGCAGCGCTATCATAGAATCATAGAATGGCCTGGTTTGGAAGGGACCTTAAAGATCATCTAGTTCCAGTCCCCCTGCCAGAGGCAGGGACACCTTCCACTAGACCAGGTGGCTCAGAGCCCCGTCCAACCTGGCCTTGAACACTTCCAGGGATGGGGAAGCCACAGCTTCTCTGGGCAACCTGTTCCAGTACCTCATCACCCTCACAGGGAAGAATTCCTTCCTAATATCTAATTGTCATGATTTGATATTGGTTAAAATATCAGGTACTCATGAAAATCGTAACGAAGGGTTCATGAGTTGAGATAAGGATTAGGAGAAAACACTTTAAGGGCAAAACAGGCTCAAACTTGAAGGTATTAAGTAAATTTATTATTAACATAGAGGAGGATAATGAGAAATAAGATAAGCCCTTAAAGCACCTTTTTTCCCCCAGCCCCTCCCTCCTTCCCACTGAGAGTGCAGGGAGACAGGGCATTGGGGTTTTGGTCAGTTCTCTCAAAATCTTTCTTCAGTTTGCTTAGGGAGAGGAGTCGTTTTTCTGTTATGCTGCGGGGTCCTTCCCACGGGAGAGTTTTCTGTGAATTCCTCTAGTGTGGTTTTAATTCCATGAGCAGCAGTCCTGCCCAACCTGCTGTAACGTGAGCCCCTCCCATGGGCAAAACAGTCTTCCCAAAACTGCATGGCGTGGGTCATTTAGTCCATGGGGTGTAGTGTTTTAAGGATGAACTGCTCTAGTTTGGAAACAAGGGCCCCTTTTCTCTATCTCTGGAAGCAAAGGCCCTCTCTCTCTGTTCGAGTCTCTCACTGGATTACAGCTTTTTTAGCATCCACCCGCTCTGGCGTGAGCACCTTTTCCCACGGGCTGCGAGCGGATGTCTGCATCCCCCCATGAACTTCATGGATTACACTGAGACAGTTTGTTTTATTATAGTCTTCACCACGGCTTGCAAAAGAATCTCAGCTCCAATGTTTGGACCACCTCCTCTCACTCTTTCTTTTCACTGACCTTGGTGTCACCATGTTGGTTTCCTCCACATGTCCTCGCTTCCTCTTTTCTCCAACTAGGAGGAAAAAACTAGTGCTCGGAAGCACCACTGCCAACAAATTTTGTCAGTTCAATGATTTTCTGCAGGGTCTCACAGCGCTGAGAAGTTGATTTTGTCTAGGTTCAGTGTCAGGGAATTGGTGACCCTGTTTCCACTGCTAGCCACTGCAAGGGCAGTGCTGGCCGCCATGCCACCGATGCCATTCAATGCTTCTTTTCATGCAGGACGCCAGGAAGGAGAAGCCGCTGCTGCCACCCCTGCCGTTCTGCTCGTAGAACAGCTGGCTAGGGGCAGCCAGGCAGGCAAAGTTCATTGCGAGCCATGCCAAGATGGCGGCGGCCACGTGGCCGTTGCAGCCACATGGTCGCGCCCAGCACCAGGATGGTCCCAGTGGCAGCGCCTTGCCACCCCTCGGGGAAAAAAAAGCTGCATGCGGTTCGATTTCCTTCTTAAATATGTCATCACAGAGGTGTTACCAACTTCTCTAATTGGGCCAGCAACATGTCCATCTTCAGAGCCATTGGAGATTGATTCTGTTGGACACAGTGGAAGTTTCTGGCAGCTTCTCACAGAAGCCACCTCTGTGGCTTCCCCTCCTCTCAAAAAAAAAAAAAAATCAGGCTCTGTTAAACCAACACATTAATCTGAACCTACTCTCAGTTTGAAGCCATTCCCCCTTGTCCTGTCACTCCAGGCCCTTGTAAATAGTCTCTTCTCATCTTTCTTGTAGGCTCCCTTCGAGTACTGAAAAGCCACAAATAGGTCACCCCAAAGCCTTCTCTTTCCCAGGGTGAACAATCCCAACTCAGCCTTTCCTCATAGCAGAGATGCTCCATCCCTCTAATCATCTTGGTGGTCTCCTCTGGACTTGCTCCAAGACTGATGTCCTTCCTGTGCTGGGGACTCAAAGCTGGAGGCAGCTCTGCAGGTGGGGTCTCACCAAAGCGGAGCAGAGAGGCAGAATGTCCTCCCTCGCTCTGCTGCCCATGCTGCTTTGGATGCAGCCCAGGACAGAGGGGGTTCCTGGGCTGCAAGTGGACATTGCTGGCTCATAGGAATACTTATCACACAATATGCTGAGTTGGATGGTGGTGTATTGCACTAAATAGTTTATTTAGTTGTTGTTTTGCACTGGGTGATGGGAAATTTGCAGTGAATAGTATGTTTGTATCCTCATGGGATATCCCCTGTCTTATCACATGGTTCATCCCACACACCCCCCTCTCCCCTAAGCCCTGGTGGTAGTGGTTTCTCCCTGGTCTACTCCTCCCCTCTCGCCCTCCTCACTTGTATCCCATTGGCTGCAGTCCTTTTCCTCTGCCCCCCATTCCCCTGGGTTTAAAAATCTCCTGCCATCAGGCATTCAGTCTCTTTCCCCCCAAGGACATCACCTTGATCCCCAGACGGATCCCATCTGGAATAAAGTGGGACTCTGGTCCCGAGAGGAAAGAGCGCCTCCCGTCTTTTGTTTTTGTCCTTGAGGTAACAAAGCCAGGGGTCCAGAGCTAGCCAGACAGGACCTCCAAAAGGCAGTCGTTACTTCAGGATGGGACCCACAAAGATCATCGAGTCCACCTCCTGGCCTTGCACAGCACCATCCCCAAGAGGTACACCATGTGCCCAAGAGTATTGTCCAAACGCTTCTTGAACTCTGTCAGGCTTGGTGCTGTGACCACTTCCCTGGGGAATCCGTTCCAGTGCCCAACCACCCTGTGGGGGAAGAATCTTTTTCTAATATCCAACCTGAACATCCCCAGACACAACTTCAGGCCAGGTCACCACAGAGACTCTGAGATCAGTATCTGCCCCTCCTCTTCCCCTCATGAGAAAGTTCTAGACTGCAATGAGGTCTGACCTCAGTCTCCTCCAGGCTGAACAAGCCAAGTGACCTCAGCTGCTCCTCATATGGCTTCCCTCAAGGCCCTTCACCACCTTTGTTGCCCTCCCTTGGACACTCTCTATTAGCTTTATATCTTTCTTATATTGTGGTGCCCAAAACTGCCCCCAGGACTTGAGGTGAGGCCACCCCAGTGCAGAGCAGATTGGGACAATGTCTCAGTTTGAGACAAATTAGGAGGAAACGTCCTGAGATGAACTTGTCATCTAATGGAAGGCAGGTTTTGTCAGCCCTTCCCCCACAGGTTCAAAAGGAATTTCTTGGAGGAAAGTGAAAAAAACCCCAACCTGTTTATTTATCAAGCAGGGTGCACGCAGGCATGAAAAAAGAAAATTAATAATATTAGATAATAAACCTTCTCATTGTGGAGAAAACTGGTGAATTTTTTAGAGCCCTGCTCTTGGTCTTCCAAAGACCGGGGTGCGGCATCCCAGGGCCTCCCCTCTGGGCCGTGACGTGGGGTTCCCAGCGATGTTCCGGTGTTTCAGACTGGAGCAGAGCTGAACAGTTCCAGAAGAAGAAGCCACAGTCCCAGGAAAAAACTTCTTGCCTCAGCTAACAAAAAAGAAACTAGCTAAAATGCAAAGATATCCTCTGTCTATCCATGCTAGACAACACAGCCGAGAGACAACCTAGGGGAGGATGTGCGAAAACCACGCTGAAAGAATTCCACTGGTCCTCCCCCTTTCCCCGGGCCTAGTTTAAGCTACAGGACCCGTGTCTGGGAATAAAGCAGATGATAGGGGATACAGTATCATAAAGTCACCCCAAGACAGACAATCACCTCCCTTTGACTGGCTGGTGATGCTGTGCCTGATGCACCCCAAGACACAGTTGGTCCTCTTGGCTGCCAGGGCACTGCTGACTCATATTCAATTTGCCATTGACCAGCCGCAGCACTTCTTTCCAACATCTCTATCCCCAGTCTGTCGGTACATCTAGGGTTGCCCCATCCCAGGTGCGGAATCTGGCACTTGCCCCTGTTGAACTCGTTATGGTTGGTGATTGCCAAGTTCTCTAATTTGTTGAGGTCTCTCTGGATGTCCAGCCTCTCATCCACCGGCTCCCTGACATCCTTCTTGGTAGGGCTGCTCCCCATCTGTTCATCCCCGAGCCTGGATTGATACTGGGTGTTGCCCCAACCCAGGTGCAGCACTTTGCACTTCATGAGATTCCCATGGGTGAACTTTTCAAGTTTGGCCAGGTCCCTCTCAATGGCCCCATCCTTCCAGTGTTTCACCTGCACCACTGAGCTTGGTGTCATCTGCAAATTTTCTGAGGGTGCCCTTGATCCCTTTGTCTGTGTCATTGATGAAGATATAAGACTGGTCCCAATACGGACCCCTGAGGGACACCGCTGGTCACTGATTTCCATCGGGACTGATCTGTTGACCACTACCCTCTGGATATGACCATCCAACCATCGAATATGCCTCTCTCCAATTTTGAGAGAAGGATGTTGTGTGGGACCGTGTCAACAGCTTTACAGAAGTCCAGATAAATGACATCTGTAGCCCTTCCCTTCTCCACTGATATAGTCATCATCAGAGAAGGTCACTGGGTTGGTTAGGCAGGACTTGCCCTTGGTGAAGCCATGCTGCCTGTCCCGAATCACCTCCCTGTCCTCCATGTGCCTCAGCAGAGCTTCCAGGAGGGTCTGTTCCATGATCTTCCCAGGCACAAAAATGAGGCTGACAGGGTGGTAGTTCCCAGGGTCCACCTTTCTAGTCTCTTTAAAGATGGGGGCAATGTTTCCCCTTTTCCAGTCACCTGGGACTTCACCTGACTGTCATGACTTTTCAAATATCATGGAGAGTGGCTTGACAACTACATCAGCCAATTCCCTCAGGAGTCTGGGATGCCTCTCACTGGGTCCATTGACTGATGTACATTCATGTTCCTCAGGTGGTCATGAACCCCATTTTGTCTTATAGTGGGAGGGATTTTCCTCCCCTAATCACCATCCTGCTGTCCAGCCACTAGAAAGGTATGGGAAGAGAGGTTGCCATTGAAGACTGAGGCAAAAAAGAGGAGCTATGCTTCAGTATTAAAACAAATATTTCTGTTAGATTCCATTTTATCTTGTGTATATGGGATGGGAGCATCAGTACTATGAAAAGTCTTTTCATAAATTTTAATGAGAGCTAAATATACAGTTATCACAATATTTTGTAACATTTACCTGATAAACAAAGCTAAAATCCCTTACACATTTAAGATGGGTTTTTTAAATGTAGGATATGGTGACTGTTGTGGTTTAACCCCAGCCGGCAACCAAGCACCACCTGCCCCCCCACCCATGAACAATGGGATGGGGAGGAGAATCAGGAAAAAAACAGTAAAACTTATGGTCTGAGACAAGAAAAGTCCAACAATTGAAACAAAGTAAATGTAATAGCAAAACCAATAGCAATTAAAAGGAGAGAGAGAGAAAACCAGACCAGCACGGATAACCAGGATGCCAGGAGGAGCTGTACTTCAGTACCAATCACCTTCAAAGCAGCTCGGACTCCTTCATAAGCTGCCAGTGTCTCCTTTTCACTTGGAGTATAGCAGGCCTCAGATCCTCTCTATCCCAGACTCCAAAAACCTAGAGGTCCACCTCGAGTCTCCCCTGGTGCTTTCAGCCAGAGGCTCCAGGTAGGGCCATTCTCCCTAGCTGCAGTATAAAGACCATTTTTTACATCTTGTCCTGTTCAGACTGGTGCAAGGGCTACAGCATGAACTACCTCCTGCTTGATTTGTTCAAAGGCTTGTCACTGCTCAGGGACCCATTTGAAATCATTCTTCTTCCAGGTCACTTGATAGAGGGTTTACAATCAGACTGCAATTTGGAACATGCAATTTCCAAAATCCCACATCACCCAAAAAAGCTTGTGTTTCTGAGACATGGGGGGTTAGAAATTAACTTAGAGTAGAAATTAATTTCATATTTGGATGAAGTGTACTGTTTTAACTTGTTTAGTCTGTAACTTGCTGTGCTTGCAAAGGCCTGCAGAGATGGATAAAAGAATGCAAGCCTCTGATAAAGACTTCCACCCCAAACAAGGTGAAAGGTATATGAGCTTCCAAGCTGAAGGGAGATAAGAGGGGCCCCATCGACCTTGAAACTAGAGCAGACTAAAACTGAGGTTGGACTTACAGGCACCGGGAAGTGACACTACAGGACAGAAGGACTGATAAGCTAATTTTAATGCAAAGCGTGGCTGAGAAATGAATATGCACGGACCTATTGCAAAACTTGATGCATATGCAACAAGTTAGGGGACAAAAGAGAGTCTGAATTCTCAGGAAGTGTGCATACCTTTGTGGAGAGATCCCGTAGGTGCCTGGTGCTGAATAAAATACATACCTACTTTACAACTTTTACGAGTTGTGGAGTTTTTTCCATGAATCAGTTTCTTTCTTATTAGTTGGTCAGGACATGGCTGTTATTTTGGTGATCACATGCATTGGGATCTGACAACATCCATTGTGCTATTTTATTCCTGAAAGCTGGATCTCCTGTGCAGGTCCCTTGACCTTATTTTTTTTTATGACAAAACCAGTTTTCAGAAGGATTTGGACTATTTTCTTCTTTTCCTTAAAAACAACTTCTGCTGTATTTCTATACAATGATATCAATGTATTACAGGAGTTATGGAGCTTCACCCTGTTCCAGTACAGTCTGGATCAGTCCATGGCAGATGATGGGGCTGCATTTCCACCCCTGGGGCAGTTGATTGCAGGTATGCTGGACATACTTCCAAGCGAAAGCAAACTGTGGCCTGCACTCTTCTGCCAGAGGGATTAAGAAAAATGCATTAGTGATATCAGTTGTGGCACTACTGGGCTGCCTTTGACTCCAGTTCATACTGAAGTTCCAGCATTCCCAGTACAGCAGTGCTTAGTGGTATAACTTCATTCAGGCCATGATAATCTAGTGTTAGTCTTCATTTGACTTTCTCAGGGGCCTTATGTAGCTTTAAAGTGAGTGGGTCCTGTTGATCACTCCTTTGCTCTCCAGCTGATGAATCATCCCATGGATCTCAGGGAGTCTGGGTCGGTGTGATATTGCCATGATCAGTACCTGTTGTTTTTTGCCCTTCAGCAGCCCCACAACAGAAGGGTCCTCTGAGAGACCAGGCAAGGTAGACAACTGTTTCATTTCCTCCATCTCCAAGGCAGCCATACTGACAGCCCACCGATAGCCTTTTGGGTTCTTGAAATACCCTCTTCTGAGATAACCTATGCCAAGGATGCACAGATGATCTAGATGAGGGGATTGAGTGCACCCTCAGTAAATTTGTAAACAACACCGAGTTGGGCAGGAGTGTTGATCTGCTGGAGGGTAGGAAGGCTCTACAGAGGGATCTGGACAGGCTAGATTGATGGGCTGTGGTTCAAGGCCATGTGCCGGGTCCTGCACTTGGGTCACAACAACCCCCTGCAGTGCTACAGGTTGGGGGATGAGTGGCTGGAAAACTGCTCAGAGGTAAAGGACCTGAGAGTGCTGGTCGACAGCAGCTGCACATGAGCCATTGTGCCCAGGTGGCCAAGAAGGCCAATGGCATCCTGGCTTGTATCAGCAATAGTGAGGCCAGCAGGACTGGGGCAGTGATCATCTCCCTGCAGCTGGCACTGGTGAGGCCACACCTCAAGTACAATGTCCAGTTTTGGGCCTATCACTACAAGAAGAACATTGAGGTGTTGTCGCTATTGTATTAGGGACGGCTGAATAAAGTGGCACAGACTCCAGTCTTCTCAGAAGGCAATAGCAAAGTATATTAGACATCACATTCTTTTATAGACTGTTCTGAGAAAGCTGGACCTGATTGGTCCTCAATTAACACCTCTCACATCATTGGTTAATTAGGAACAACACGCTTCTTATAAACATCTTACAAGTAAACAACAAGTAAAAAATACCAGCTGCAAAGATTAAAGGTTATTTTACTTCTTTCTCTGAGCTTTCTCAAAGCTCCCCAGAACAATGCCTGGGGAAGTTTAGCCGACTTTCTCTCTGACCATACTGTCAGCATCCACAATTCCCCCTTTTTGTTTTAAAGCAGAAGGTGGCATTTATAATCCCCAGCAAGGCCCTTCACAGGATGGAGAACAAACACAGCTCAAGAGGTCCCTTTAGTAATTTGCCAGTTACTAAACAGAACCTAAATCAGACACTGACTTAGAATGGTCAGGAAGATTCTCCAACACATACCATCGAATTCTTTGCAATCACGTCCATGCACCAACATTAAGTCTTGTTGTTCATTCTTGCAAGAAGTCAGTCACTAATTCTAATACAGTAAACAAAACATTATTAGTCTGCTCAAAGAACTGGCAGTCTAACTTGTCAACACTCACTACTCCAGAAACAAAGGAAAAGAGAGAATGCTCATTCTCTACTCATAGAAGGACCATCCAATTCATGATCAGCATCCTGATCATCATTCGAAGGTTGCCTGTTGGCCACATTCTGCTTTTGGTGTCACAAGTCAGGGCAAATACACCTTGCAGGTATCCACCGTACCCCGGTATCTGTGGAAACGCATTCATACCCATGACCCCAAGCAATAAGCTCACATGGGCCCTCCCACTTATTAGTGGTTAGATCCCATACCCAGACTTTCGCTCAAGGCAGGTACATCTCATCTAAAGACTGCAACGAAAGAAAGTGATTTAAAATGACAGGATTGCTTGAATTTTGTGGCACTGTAACGTGATTAATTGTATATAGAGCCTTTTCCAATCGACTGTGCGGGGTTCCTCCAGGCATTCCCCCTTTTTGTTTTTCCAGAACTTGCTTTAAAGTGCCATGAGCACGTTCAACAATAGCTTGACCAGTTGGAGAATGTGGAATACCAAATTCATGCAACACTACCCATAAACATAAAAACTGCTGCGTCTTCTGTGAGATGTAGGAGGGACCATTATCAGTTTTCACAGAAGAAGGTATATCCAGAATTGCAAAAGCCATCCTCCAATGGGCAATAACATCGCAACCATTTTCTCCAGTATGAGCAGATGCCCACATAGCAGAGCAAAAGGTGTCAAAAGACACTGTTGGGAAAGATGAAAGTTTGACAAGAAAGACTCACAGATATGTATGCTTGGCAGAAAGATTTTTGAATGTAGAATCTGAAGAAGGAATAGAGATGGAAGCGAGTTTTGATATAGAAGAAAATTGCTNTTAAGGTATAGATTGGTTCTTCTATATTAAGATGTTCAGCAAAGAAAAGTATATAATGCATTGTAACCAAAATTAAAGTGTCTCCATGCTTGTCTGCAGCTGGAGCTGACAGCTGTAGGCACAGGCTCTGTCTGGACTGCTGTAACGTATTGGATGTAATAAAATGCATTTTGAAGAGCTGCCTGTAGTTCCGCATCTCTCATTCAGGCTCTTACAAGACACATGCACATACTTAAGTCAGCCGAATTCGGCAATATGAGTGACATCCG
>WBNO01021223.1:0-23881 GCA_013400575.1 Peucedramus taeniatus | reverse complement strand
TAAACACTTTTGAATAAATGTTTACAGGAACCAAAAAAAAAAAAAATCTGGCATGTAAAATGCCACTAAAAAGCTTTGGAAGGCCTATCCCACAAAATGTTACCCATTCTCTGAATAATAGAGATAAAAGAATAGCAGGAATGTGTGCCTGAAGTTACCCTACAGTTAAATCATAGGGTGAGACATTGTTCCCAATGAAATTCTCAAGTTACTTTTTAAAAATACTGTTAAAAAAACACCAAAAAACAACAACAACAACCAAAAAACTCCACATGTAAAAATTCAGATTATTATGGAGGAAATGGTATTATTTTGCTTCAAAGGATGGTGTGGGTTTTATATAAAAGTTCAGAATAAGTGGTCCTAATAATCCCCTTCTGACTTTAAAATAAATTCATTTACAGATGGGAAGGGGACTTTTTAACATATAAATAATGTGAGTAGAAAAATAATTCAGAAATGAACCTTAGGTCCTGAAATTTTAGTAGCACATAAGGACTCCACTCAGGGTTAATTTAATGACTATATCTCACTTGTATTGAAGTCTTATCAGTTGTCAGTGTATCTTTCTAATTGTCCTTTTTTCCTTTTCCTGTTTTATCTCTAATTTATACCGAGAGTAGCCCTTTTGTCCTCATTCAAATGAAAATTACACTCATACCAAAAGTCTTGAAGGAAAGCCTATATTTATGAACTACCTTACTCAATTTCAAGATGAAAGATTTTTACATTATCTCTAGATAAACATTCCAGTAGAGTTTCTGAGTTGGAGCAAGTCTGTGTAGCTCCATTAATTTCAGTGAAGTAATGTCTCTTTAAGTCTACCAAGGATCTGGACTGCAGGCTTCTGTAAATTTGAATTATATTCATCCTTGAGTCTTTGAACTTTATCTCAGACTACATAATTGTATAAACTTTACAAGTAACTCTTCTAAAAAAAAGAATATTTTACTGAGGTTTACAAAAATGATGACATATCTTCAAGAACATGTAATTTAAAATAACTGATATAAAATATGTTTTAAATTATAGCAATGCTTTGTACAATGTTAAAACCCACAGTGCTCAGTTCTTGCTCTGAACAAGCTTCAAACAGACTTGTGGCTTTTAGAAAATAAATTAAAGATGGAAACTACCTAATTAGCAGAGGATTACAACATGCATGAGTCTAAAGACATGGGGAGTAACTTCCAGTGTTATAAAAATGCATCATAAGGTTGTTATTATCATCACAAAGCATCATCACAGTCATCACCAGCATTTGCTCAAATAACGCCTTCAGTATAAGAGAACATATTATTTTGACAAATAAGGGATTAATATATCTTTTTAATTATAGATTTGAATCTGTACATATCTGGAAGTCCTGTGATTTTGCAGTACAAAAAGTAGGAGGTTTTCCCCCCCAAGTTCCCTATGGTTGTAAGCATATTATTGCACATCCTATCCCTTACAATGGAAGTGCCTCACAAATATTTTTTCCATTGTCAGTTTGTTCTTTCCTACCATGATCCAATGTAAAAGTACCAAAATGCTCATAAAACCCCAAACACCACCCTCCAACAACTCTCTACCAAACACTGAATGAATAGTCTTGAATGTTATGGAAAAAAAAAATTGTTTATAAGTTTTAAACAGAACATTTGGCTAGCAATTTTGCCTAGGTCTTCCAATTAGAAACATTATAATATTTTTTCAGGAGAGGCAAAATTGGAAGCAGTGATGTCAGATTTTTCCAATCCAAGGTGCTTGGTGTCTGCAGGGGGTGCATGATTAGCAGAGGCTTAAAGCTATGTTCTGCCCTCGATCCGCATGAGGAACCAGCATTCACATCAAGAGCATACACAGACCTCAGGCAGTTTATGGCCTGTAGTTAGGAATGACATGCTAAACCTTTCCTGAATGTAATGTCAAACACACTGCAGTGGTATTGATTAACCTAATTTTTCTGTGCTTTTCCCTCTTGCTGTGGTGATAAACTGCACTATTACAAGCTGACACAAAGCCTGAAACTGCATTTAGAGTAATGAATGACTTTTCATGACACAAAAGGGGCAAACCAAAGTATTTAGCCTGAATTAGTGACGAGTACAGGAAATAGAGTACAGGAAATAGTCAGGTAATGCGTTTCTCCTGAACTGCTGGTCCTCTCTTGAAGAATGATCACTTTTCCCTTCTTTTCCCAGTTCTTTTTACTGTCTTTCAGGAACAGAAATTCTACCTGAATCACCAAAACAGGTCACAGTGTTTTAACAGTGGTTCACGTGGTTCAGGATCAATTACCAGATCATGACTGCTGTCAACTGCTGCCAAGAAATGTCCAACACAAGTTATTCCCCTCTGTCATCAGGTAAGATTAAAAAAATAAATAATGTTTCAATGCATCCTTAACATAATAAATGCAAACACTTTGTAAAATACAATCAGCATGTGAAGAGAAATTCAAGAGCTCCAGAGGGAAACGTTACTAGTCTCTCTCAGGACAAGGTTATCCTGCTCTGAGAACTGCAGCCTATAAAGGAGTTCTTTATCCTTGCATTTTCTTCCCTTATTTCAGTGACAAAGCACATTTTTAGGTTACTAATCCACAAGAGTTAATGGGAATTCTCAGAAATGATGGATTGTGTGACTTGGAGTATGATGAGGTGAATACTACTTACTGATTTATTATTTAATGATACTTTGGATGCTGGTACACTACTCAGTTGAAGAGACAGCAAAGCCATTCATAAATGATTATTTAGACAATGCTTAGATTGGACATTGAAAAAAAAAATTAAATTAATTCAGGTTTTCTAAGCATAATATTTTATAAATTTAAAAATTATTACATTTTTCAATTAATTTGTGAACTTGTTAATTTCAGAGGATTTTTAACAGGGACTGAAATTAGGAACAGGGGCTAAAATAATGAAAACTGATACTGAAAACAACTACTAAAACTCTATTCTGGAAGTCCAAAGTGGCATCTCTGCTGGCATGCCTCCTTACTTCTCCAAGAGTCAAAAAGTCTTTAATTTTATGATTGCTGTGTCTATGACAGCCTCCAGCTATCCTTTCCTTCCTAGCAGCTGGAATAGAGCTGCATCTTGGGTTCAGTATGAGAATAATGTGGATAATGCTGCTGGTTTAGTAGTTGCTGTGCAATGCTTACCCTAAGACAAAGACTTTTCAGTTACCCATGCTCTGCCAGCAAGCACAAGATGTTCAAGAATTTATTTCAGGTATTAAACTGTTCTTATCTTCATCCATGTGGTTTACCTTTTTCCAATGCTCTTCCTCACTGGGGGCAGCAGGTCAGGGTATCAGGGTGAGTGGTATTTAGCTGCCAGATGGAGTTAAACCACAAATCCTTTTTGGCACCCAGTGTGGGATTCTTAAAGGGTAAGAGGGTTCTACTGATCACTCCTTGGCTCTCTAGTCACCAAAGGAGTGTATGGATGAGAATCAGGGGGTCTCAGATGGTGCTCATTGTGGGGAGAGATCAGCACCTTTTGTTCTTCAACCCTCAGCAACCCCATAACAGAAGGGCTCTCCGAGACAAGGGAAAGGTAGACAGCTGCTCAATTTCCTCCATCTCCAAGGCAGCTGTACTGAAAGACTACCACCAACTTTTTGGGTCTTTGAAATACCCTCTCCTTAGACAGTCTATGCCAAGGATGCACAGAGCCTCTGGGCAAGTCACAATGGGGTGCCTTTGCCACTCATTCCCTGTGAGGCTGACTTCAGTCTCCAACGCAGTCAGCTTTAGGCAATCCACTGACATGTCAGACTCACAGGAGTATAAGGCTGTTGCAGCTCTGGTGCATGATGTACCCTAATGCCAGCAAGGTATAAAGGGACAGAATACATTATTTATATTTATATTTCTGGAGTGACTTCATTTCTTCATTTTATGTTTTTAATAAATAAGAGGAATGATGGATTTATCTTTACAAACAAACTGTAGGCTTGCTGATAAATGAAATTGGATATTGAAGGATGAAAGAAACAACAGGGAAAACCCATACATTTCATAAGAATTAAAAATTAAAAGGGAAGGTTATACATTAGAGGGGAATCTTCAGTATCAGGCGTTCCAAGAAGTCTCTACCTCTCAAGCTCCTCAGCCAATGGGGAAAGAGAGAAGGAAATGCAGCTGGGAAATTAGGATAAAAAGGAGGCTGCATCCTCCAAAAATTTAAGAGACCCAGGGGAATGCCGCATGACCTCTCCCTTTATTAAAATAAAGTTTCAGGACTCCTCTGTCTCCTTTTTGGACATAAACCTCTGGTGTTTGTGGATTAATTTTCCTGAAAATAAATTATGTTGTTTATTAAAGAATAATATCTGTTGAATATATTTAATCTCCAATTGTTACTTAAATTTATTAAGTCCTTATAAGTTTCTTTTATAATCTGTCATCTAAATGATAATTTATGTTTCCTTTACGCCTCTTGAGTCTGGTCTTCTGGTCAGAAGTGCAAACATTGAAAGTATTGCTTTTATAAAAGTACTTATTTCTAAAATAAATTTTAATTCGAGTAGGTAGGGGAAGTATCACTTCCATAGGCTGCCATCATCATACAGTGAAATGATACAATTTTATTTACGGTTCAGATTATGGGAAATGTTTTCAATTATCTTCTAACACCTGACTTCAGAATTCTCCCTATGTATTGATTTAATGGTGAGACCTGTACACTGATGTTAAGCATTATGACTATGTCTATGAAGAGCACAATATCTGTAATACCTAGATAGATCAGACAACTTCTGCAATGTTGACCAGTCTCTGCTTCCAGATACAGAAGAAAGCTTCTCTATAAGAAAGATTAAATATGTTCTCAGTGTCACTGAATTATGCAAACAGGGCTTTCTTCTATGAGATCTCTCAGCAGTTAGTCATACATAGCCCAGCCTGAAACATGAGGACTTTTTCCCTCATGCTTTATTCCGTGTTCCAAGTTACAACAGTGAAATTAATCTAATCTATTAAAAAAGAAAATAATTGTTCTTATGAGGCTTATGATTAGAATTTTTCCGCTTTTAAAATGGAATATAAATAGAAAATTTCTGGATTATGCTGGCAATTAAAAATATGAGGTGCAGTTTTGAATACTCCTGTCACTGGGGATTTGGTCCATTTCTTCAAAGAAGAGAGAACAAATTTAAAATTCAACCCTCTTATCATGATTTTGTGTCTTAAATTGCATGTGTTTACAACAGTAAAAATAGGAAATGCTACATTTCCATTTCTTAGCTATTGCATTCTTTTTGCAGATCTGCATTATTATTAATAATTTAAAAATTAACATACTTTATAAGTTTTGATGGTACTTCTTTTCCAGTAGAACACTGATTTGTCCTGTGAACTGAATAAAGGAAAAAGAAAAAACAAAGGGTATGAGTCATTAAGTAAAATGTGCTACTGTCAGTACAAAAGCAAGAGGAAAAAACATGCAGTAAGAGCAATAGGAGTAACTGAAGATGGGGAAATTGGTTTAAATAGGTTAAAAAATGACTTGCAATTACCCTGAAAATCACAGTGAACAAAATCTGAACCTTTTTGCATTTTAAAAGTTTCTGTACTAACTTCATTCCTTTCAGCCACTGTTTTCAATTTTCACCTGCCATGAATTCTTTATTCTGGATAGGATCTGAAATTAAATTACAGAAGACTGCCTTCTTATAAAGCACTTTGAATTCAATGACCTAAAAAGCATTTCAACAAGGCACCCACTGTCATTATTTCTTCCTTAGAAAAGAGATTTTCAGCTCTAGAAAAGAGCCACATTTCCTAAGGATTCCATCTGACCATTATTTGGTAAAGGAACATACAGGATGAAAAAGAGTTTTGCAGTTTTCAGGGCCTGTGGAAACAATATTTTAGCAGCTCTGAATTTTACCTATAACAGATTAGAAATCCTTTGAAAGAAAATGTTGAAAATGCACTTTTAAAAGATCATCTCACCAAATAAATTGCTTAGGCAATTCTCTTAATTTATTGTGAGTTCAGAGATTCAGAAAAGTTGTTTTAATTTTCTCTCAAATAAATCAACATTTTCCAGTGCTCCTTGCAGATGCATTTATTTCAGCTAATAACAGATAACCTTTCTGGTATACAACATGATAAAATGAAAGTAAATTTACATAAGTTTATCTCAGTAGGGATTTATTTGCTTTGTTTCCTTTGGATTTTTCTGTCACAGCATTAAAGTTACCATAATTCTTCTTGAAGTAGAAGACATGAAATTACTGGTAAGGAATTTTGCTCTTCTTTTTATTCTTAGACCTAAAATTCAGAGTCAAGAACACGGTTTCATGTAACTTGCCAGATGACAAAAATTTCATTAATTTAAAAACCTTCATTTACTTGAAATGAAACTATAGCAGAGGGGGCAATGATTTTGAAAATATATAAAAATAGCAGATATGGTCATGGCTATTAAGATGCATGTCGCCCTGATTTTTCTAAAAAAGTTTTTCTAAAGCCTTCTGATGTTTACATTCTTGTACAGAACTTTCTCACACACTTTATGTAAATATCTTACTGTTTGCATTCTTTTATGGAGGACGAGCAACTTGATGGTCTGTTGGGTTGCCCAGTGGCATTGAGGAGGTGGCACTGTCACCCTCCAATGACACTGGCATTTCGGAGATCTATAAGACAAGCCTTGTCACACTATGTCTTTATTAGAAAAAAATTACCAAGATGATTTTGTTTGTGCTTTCAATATCATGAAGTAACTTTTACTGTCTTTTTAAGGTAGATAACATTCTGTGAATACTTTATCTTTCTGCTATAAGAATAAAAACCTTAACACTTACACACACACTGTCTGATATGATGAGAAAAAAGAACCAGAATGCCTTGTAAAATTATGTGGTGCGGGTGTGCAATATAATTGGCAACTTTAGACCTAAAAACAGCTTCTAACTTCAGCAGCATTAAATTACCTTTCAAAGTGTGACACTTAGCAAACTAAAAAGCTTAACTCTTAATAACATAGCATGTTGGTTCCTTTATACTTAACTAGCGTTTCCAGTCCATGACAGAGCAGTACTTTGTGTCTTTGCTCTTGAAACACTCTGTCTTTGCATTTACATAGTACTAACACATCTATGGCATCACATCATCATGAGTCCTACATTACAGAACAATTTGCTTTCAAGTGTTAAGAACCTGGACACAAAAAAGGTTTAAATTAACAGGCTGATCTGATCATTCAGATTTGAATCTGATGTTTTTCTTTGCATGTACTGTGACAGTTTAGGACCTTTGTCATTTAAATGAATTTCTGTAGTTTTCAATTATTTATAGACTTTTTAAAACTGTTTCCCTTTTGTCCCTGGAAGCAACATTTGCCATTAGAATCCATGTATGCCTTTAGCTATGGACCCTGCAAATAACTGTGCATGCGAGTCTGTGTCAACACCAGCTGTGTAATTCTGCCCCAGCTACTCCTCTCCTCCATCCACCTTGACAGCCTTGTCAAAGATACAGAAATTGACAGCTTTTGGAAAAAAGAATACAAATAAGTTTTCCACCAGTGAAACAAGGGTTGAGCAACAATGATGGAAACTTAGAAGACTAAATTTGACTTATTTCCATAAAAATATTTATCAAAAGCATTTCTTAATTTTTCTGTGTAAATGTTTAGCAGTATTAATAAAACCAATTCCAGATCCTTTATCCTTATATGTATATCGACTTCATATTTTTCAGATAATTTCTTCATGGACGTATTTCTAACCTGCTCAAACCTGTTTCCAAAAAAACAGACACACAAAAGCCCCATTATACATAATACCCATGAATGAACACTGACTATATAAGTATCCACCTTTGTCTACCTTTGTCAGTTTTAAGTATAGCAGTACTTTGTTTTCTAAGTTTGTTCCTCTGTAGCATACTCAAGTTACATTCCTAAAAGTACAGTAATTTTTGCTTCTGTAAAAATATCTCCTGACTGTCAAAAAGTTTTCATTAGTTAATAGGTTTTAAATAGATCTTCTTAAAAGTTGAGATCCTGCAGAACTCTTAAAACTCCAGTAACCTAGGCAATGCAGCTGCAATCTTGGAATTCTTTCTTGGAGAGAAGACCATCAGTATCATCATTAACCCTTTTTAGGAAGAACAGTAAAATGATCAAAAATCAGTTAAATATCAGGAACAGCACCCATCTCCTAATTTGACATACAAACAGTCAAAAAAAGTACTCTATCTCTTCTACAGATGTCAATTTGTTATCATGGAAGTTTGAGAGGCTGATAATTCAATGCAGTTTTATTTCTGAAACTAAGTGTTGTTTGAGTCTGTTTATCATAATTAGCACATGTATATGGAATTTCCTCAATATACTTTTTGCAGCTGTATTTTTCAGTACCATAAAACCTAGGAGAATAGGTCCTTAGCACTTTTTAATGGTCAGAAGTCCCTTCTTTCTTCCATAAAAATTTAAATTAACTTACACTTTATTGAAATTTTGCAAAAATTAAGTTGGAAAGAGGAAGAATGCAGCTTCTGCAACCCAGTCAGTGACTTGTGATTACTGTCATGTTATTTGCAGCTTATCTAGTAGGTGGCTATGACATCACATACTTACTTTTTTAACTAAAAAAACCTCTCTATTGTGATCAGGCCAGAGTTAAACAATTGTATTGCCATTGATTTGGGAAGTGGGAAGAGAGAGCAAGACACAACTTAAGAAACTTACTGTTGGAAAAGTCATCTGAAAAATAAAACTGAGATGCCTGAGATTTATTTCAATTTAATTATTTATTAATTATGCACATCAAAAATTCTTCTATGCACCAATTCAATTCTCCTATGTTAAGAAACAACAGGAAAGTCTACCATGCACAGCACCTTGACAACAAAAATGCTCTTCATGGATGAAAAACAGAAGATACTGCACAGATCCCTCGCTGTAAATTACTGGTTTTCCTGCTGGGTTTGGAACATAGAGGATTTACCTGCTGCTATAGTCAAGGAGCCTCTTAACCTCTGTGACACTCAGAAAATTGTATGGTGAATGCAATGTGTTCCTTCTGCCTCTTAATGCTGTTTTTAAGATTGTAGAGGCTGCAGTTGGAAAACCTGTTTTTTCATATTGATTTAAACACTCTCCATTGGTGTTTATGGCTGCCTGCTGGTTTACAGCCATGTTACACTGAAACTATTAGAGCAAAAGAAATAAAAAGCCTCTTTTTGTGTCATAGCTGTATTTTCACTACCCAGCTTTTCTTTTGTTATTGGGAAAGATTATTTACTTATTCATTTACTCACTTATGTCTCAGGTCATTTTTAAGAAATATTTTTTTGGGGAGTGCTATATTTGGGAAAACAGTTCTTTTCAGATAAGCTAGAATTACAATTGGCTTTTAAAATGTAAGTTCCAACCTGTCTGCATTCTGTTAGCATTGAAAAAGAGACTGAGGTTTTCTATGGTCTTCCTTACATTGTTTCTGGTGGTCACTCCAAAAAGAAACCAGGAAAACAAGAAAGTTTCTGAACCTTCCAGAGGGGAGTGCTTTGTAGCTGAAAGAGGTAAGTCCTTGGAAAAAGTGAAAACCTTAGAATTTTCTCAATTTCAGGGTTACTACTGAAATATAAGTTGCTGATGTCCAAGCAAATACCACATGGCCACAGGTGATGAGCTCACTTGTCTTTCCCTATCTCTGGACGGGAAAAACAATCTCACTTCTCTGCCATTTAAGACCAATAGTGGGATCACTAGGCAGGGATTTTGTTCTATTTCTCCTTTCACTTTGTTAAATGGAACTTTGGAATGGAATTAATTTGGGCATATTGGAATGCTTTCAGACATACCAATGGAAAATAGTTCTGTGTCCATAAAAATGTTATTATGTTCTCATTTAAGAGACTTTTGTAAACTGTGTATGTCCGCCTACAGTTTATTTTGAAAAGCCCTCTTTCCTGTAATCTACTGATACACATCCAATGATCACTGTGTGTGAAAGAACTTTTTCAGCCTCTTCAGTCAGAAATTGTAATAAGTTTCAGAAGAAAAATAATATCTTAAGACTTCATATTCTTCTAGAAGTCGTCTGTTGTCATCTGAAAGCATTCTCTGTGCTGCAAGTAACACAAACATTTCTGTCCTTGCAGAGGTGATTTGAAATTATTCCATGCTTTCCCTAAAAATATAAATTCTATTGATTGTTGTTGTGAAATATATTTAATACATAATTTAAAATTTAATCAAATTCACCAGTTTTCTGAGAACTCTCAAAATTCGGTCCCTTTCTTAGGATTTGTTTTGAGCATAAACAGTGTAGTGCAGTCTAGATGTTTATCCAAGAACTAGAATAGGATGCCTTACGCTCCTTCTAAATAAAATTTAAAACAACAAGAAAACTACAAACAAACAAGCCCCAAAAAACTGTTCTCAAGGAGATCCGCAATTAAAATATTGTTGATTCAGAAAATTTGCTGAATCAGGTTGGAAGTGCACGTGAAATCTGAACCTTTTCAGCTCTACCCATTATTAATGTAAAATGGAAAATTCAGTCACGTGGTGATGACAAAATATTGTAGCTGTGGATGAAAGGTAAGCTACTCATCACCACCAGGCTCATTTGTGTTGTTTAGACTCCTGGGCATGCACTGATGAGAAAATACTTTGCCCTGGAGCATGAATAAAATGGTGTTGCCAGAAATTAAAAGCAATGTGTTCAGATTTCTGAAGCATGATTGCACCTTAACCATTGACTCAGATAAGGTGAAGTTTCTTCTCAGCTTCCCCCCTAATTGTACAGAATGACAGACACCCATCACAATCGGATGCAGACAATGCATACAGCAGCAACAGGGCCGGCAATCCATGCAATTCCCAACATGACGATTCTAAATTAGCAGAAAATGTTTCATCTTGTTGATAGGACAGGTTGACCAAAGTGACAGTGAATTCCTTGTCCCTAGAGATACTTAAAACTAGATATCCTGAATAATATCACCTGCTTGGTAATGGTCTGACTAAGGCAATCCAAGTAGATCACCTTTAGACATCCTTTTTCCAAATTGAACTGTTCTGCAATTTTACAACTATTACAGTCTACTCCTCGAAATGATGGTATTAAAATAGATACACACAAACTTTCTAGTATTTACATCTCGTTCTGACATTATCTCCATCCTCTTTCTGTTCTTTGGGTCCTAAAATGGGGGTACCAGTCTTTGAGAAGAATCAGCATGGGGTTAAGGTAGTACGTCAAGCTCTTCTGTAGGAGAAACTTTGAAGGTGATGATTCCTTCTCACTCTGGGTCTGTCTTGGGAACTTTGGTACGTTCCCTAACACTGTGCTTGTCTGCTCTTTTCTCAGTGGTTAGCACTTAGGTGTATTCAAATTTATTTTGTAATGTAAGATTCACATATGTGTAGTACTTGTTCTTTGTTCTCATTTATCTCTGAAACAAGTTCCACTCGGCTCTCAACCTGGAATTTCATTAAGAACCATGGAATGACCACTTGTGATCTCAGTTAATAGACCTGGCACCTCTGGTATTGTTCCTTCCTTGCACTTTCCAGGCCTTTGTAATTATCCTATACTTGAACTTTCAGGGACTCTCTGTTACAATTCTCTGTTTTTCCTCAACAGTCTTCAAGCTGTGGTTTCCTGATAGCATAGCTAATGTTTTAGTAGCATTCCTCATCACATATACATTTCTGTTCCAGGTCACTGAATTATTCCCTTTGCACAAAGAATGAACCCTTCAAAGACGTGTGTATCCACAGACACAGGTAGATATAATGTTCCAATAACTTATTGCATTAAATATTTAGTTAGAAATGTATGCATATTATCAAAATTATTTACAAAATTAATAAATTCATGGTAAATCACAGCAACTTTTTTACCCCAGGAATGAACAAAGACTCAATTTCTCTCTCTGAAGGAAATGCAGCTTTCTCCCCTCTTACATGTGGTAGGCACCTGGACTCACACAAAATGACAACACACAGCATTAGCTCAACCATCTATATTTTGTGTTCTAGCAGTCTTTTCCTGTCCCACCTCTTCTCAAGTTGCTACCTCTTTAGCATCCATTCTGCTCCTGCCAAATCACAAATTAAGAAGTTTTTATAATTATAGAAGTTTTGCATGTTTACAGAAGGATTCTATCTGGGAACGCTTGTTTAAATTTTTAATGAATTTTCATTAAAAAATGAAATTAATGTGCTGACTCCTTTTAGGGTTCATTGTCTCCAGATTGTTGTCAGGAAGACTTACTTCTAAATCCAAGAATCTTAAGCAGAAAACTACAGACATAGCTAGTTATTCCCAGTATTTACTTAACCATAATTATGGCTGAGAAGAACATCAAACACTATCTAAAATTTAAGGTCTCATAAAATTCAAGCAAATGGGGCATGTTGAAACCGTTCAAGAGATTTATACCCAAAATTCACCTCAGAAAAATTTTAAGAAAAAAAAGTTAGATGGTACTTGTAGCAACTAAAAACTTTCAAATTTCATGAAATTATTTACCCTTGGTTAGTTGCTCAGCTATAAATTCTCCATACTTTTTCAGAATTAGGTACATATATGGCTTTATGGGAAGTCATGTAGAAGGCAGAGCTAGATGAACCTCACCCTGCCATAGCCAGTTCAGCATGTGTATGCTAATGATTCCTACTTCTCTACCTCTATATTTGGTAGTCTAATATGTTGGACTGAATAAAAGAAAGTCTAGAAGATAATATTAGCACAAGAAGAATGAAGGACTTTAAACCATGTTTGGAACAAACCACCAGCAGTACTGAGAATGACTAATGACATTGCATTTGAGAGGCAGCCCGTGATATTACATGATATGATAACAGAGGCTGTCAGATAGCTATTTATAGATTGATTAGGCAGGAACATATAACTAGATACAAATTCAAGCAATGCACTGCAATATACGCACCATATCATCAGAACAGTACAACAGTACACTTTTCACAGAGTGGAAAAAGATTTAATGGATTTCAGGACTCCTGAATCTTCATGGTATTACTTGTAAATGTTTATGCTCCTGATTTTTACTTTAGGGTCTAACTGAATTATTTAAAGTAATTCTTATGATAGAGACATGTGTAGGCTTTGATTTTTAGTCAAAGCATAAACTTCTGTTATTGAAAAATGTGAATCCTATTTAGCATTTGAGATAGATAGCATAATCCACAGTACATATTTTTTTCTTCTGAGTAGAATCCATTAATATAACATTCCCTGACTTTCAGACCCATTTTTGACAGTGTGCCTTGTAAGTTAATCTTAGAGTTTCTCTCGAATTCAAACACTTCAAGAAGTTATGAATATTTAGGTTTTTTTAACTCTAATATCATATTTCATAGATGTCCAGAGTCAACACAGAAAAAGAAAAATGTAAGTATACCATACAGTGTAACTAGCTGTATTTTAGCCAGGGGACCCAAACCCTGCATCATCTGTCCTATCTCTCTTTGTACTTTTAGAAATCTTAGAGACCTTACAGAATTCTGTTTTACTTTTCATAGATAATATAGCTTACTGAAGGAAAGAGTTTTAATGACCCTCAAAAATACTGATCTCTGCTGTACAATATTCTGAAAGTTTAACATAAAACAACTGGAGAACTTTTCTAGTGAACCCAGCTTCTGATTACTGATCTTGCAGAGATCCCACTTAGGTTAGAATAACTTACGTGTCATGTTTATGCCAGAGATGATAATAATCTTGCCGTTGAGAAAATTACTTACATTATATGACTTGAAAAAATAAAGACACAGATGTATGCACTCATTAGATCAGTGACCCCAATAACTTCCTGAAACTCATTGTAATAAGTCTAATAAAATGTGCAAATCAAAAGATGCGTCTCAGACATTCCCCTAATAAAGTGAGATAAACTTACAGAATCTGTGGGGCCAGAGAGAAAAGATTTTATTAATTTTGGTAATATTATTAATTTAATTATTTTACATAAAGAAAAGAAAATTGTGTGCTTAACTATAAACATATCCTAGAAGCTTTAGATGTTTATCTGTTCAAATAGGCAGCAAAAGTTCCTTGACGTAAACACTGTCAGAAGGTTTCTGAAGCAGCTGATAGCTCCACCTAACTTGTAGCAGGAAGCAAAAAAACTTCATGGAATCACAGAATTATTACATTTGCAAACGATGTGTAAGATCATCAGGTCCAACCTTTGGACCGCCAAGTCCACCAATAAACCATGTCTCTGAGCACCACATCTATGACCCTTTTAAACACCTCCAGGGATCGGGACTCAACCACCTTCCTGGACACCTCCTATTCCAATGTGTGGCAGTGTGGTTAGGAGGTTTAACAGTTTAGAAATGTGTTCAAAATGTTACAATGCTTTGTTCCTGTTCACCCCTGTTCAGTCCCTCATAATGGTCTCTCCCAAAAGCTTTCTCGGCCTATGTCCATAACTGAAACCCAGCCCCAGCAGATTGTCTGTCTGTGTCAGGTTAACATCCATAACCAAGAATGTTCTCCTTCAGTTATGATATTTCCCCTCATTTATTGGTATGCACGTTCTCAGCCCCATTTCCTGTTGGTCTTACCCCCCGACCCCTCCCTCCAGCTAGCTCCAATTCAGTGTGGGGCCGCCCCACGGGGCGGGCAGCCCGCATTTAAAAGGGTCCACTCCCCCTTTGTTCTCAGCTCTTACCTCGTGGTTTGCTCAAGCTGCTGTTTTCCCCCTGCTGCAGGCCAGCGCCACACTGCCGATCTTGTGCTACACCACTGCCAGCCTGGCCAGCCCCGCCTAAGCCCACCGGCCCCGCTCCAAGTCAGCACGGCACTGGTGCTGATACCACGCCTGCATGAACCCGAGCCCATCGCGTAGCACTGCCTGACGTGCTCCTGCACTCATTCCAGCGAGCACATGCAGCTTCTGCCCGCTCCATGCTACTCTGACGCCGGAGCCAGCCTGCACTGCTCCATGGCGGTCCTTGCAGGCTGCACCACGCTGCACTCAGAACCCAGCGCTCCTGCAGAGCTCCCGCCGCCACTCCAGCTGGTGCGTACCCCCTCTTCACCTCCGCACTGCCTTGGACAGCCAGAGTCTGCTCATCCCACTCTTCTGCAGTCCTGGCTGGGCTGCGGTGTGCTGAGGCAGCGGCAACAAGCTCCTGCTCCCACCCTGACACCAGACCACCACGTGGCTCTGCCTCGCAGCCACCCGGGACCACACAGCACTAGCTCAGGCTGCTCCCGCTGCTCCCGCCGCTCCCTGTAGCTGCAACTGCTACTGATCGTGAGCAGGGCTTCCCCTCAGGTGGCACTGCCCGGCAACACCAGTGGGTCGGTGCAGCCCCGCTCCCGGGTCAGGAAATAAAGCAGGTTGGAAACCCACGTAAGAGAGAGCCCTCCCTCATTTCCTTTACTCCTGTCTTCAACGCGAGTCCACGGACACTGGCCGTATAGACTGGCCCGGACCCCACCAAGCCTGGCCGAACCATCACCCCTTTTGCCTGTCAATGGAAGAGTGGGGGGCAGCTACTCATGGCACACGCCGAGGGGAGGCAGGGGTTGGAGCTAGTCGGTTTCTAGATTCTCCCCCCATTCCTGAGACCAAGGCGTGGCGTCATCAATGCCTGAAAACTATTTTAGTGAAGAAATTTTTTCTAATATCCAAACTGAACTTTCCCTTGGGTAATCTGATCCTGTTTTCCCTTATCCTATCACTGGCTGCCTGGAAGAAGAGACTGGACTCCACCTGTCTACAACCTCCTTTCAGGTACATGTAGAGAGTGACAAGGTCCCCCCAAGCCTCCTTTTCTCCAGACTAAACAACCCCTGCTCCCTCAGGCTTCATAAGATGTGTGTTTCAGCCCTTTCACCAACTTCATTGCCCTCTTCTGGACTCACTCCGGCTCTACCTGAATGTCCTTCCTGAACTGAAGGGCCTAGAAGCATTTGATGTGTGATCTCACCAGTGCCAAGTACAGGGGGACAATCACTGCCCTGATCCTGGTGACCACACCACTGCTGATACAAGCCAGAATGCCATTGACCTTCTTGGCCACCTGGGCACACTCTGGCTCAGGTTCAGCTGCTGTTCAGCTTGGAGAAAGGCAAACTCCAGAAAGACCTTAAGGCAGCCTTCTAGTACTTAAAGAGAGTGTACAAGAGAGATGAACAGGAACTTTTTCCAAGGGCAGGACAAGGCTTCAAACTGAAAGACAGTACAGTACATTTAGATTAGATGTTAAGAGGAAATTCTTTACTTGTAAGAGTGGTGAGACACTGGAGCAGGTTGCCCAGAGAAGTTGTAGATGCCCCATCCCTAGAAGTGTTCAAGGCCAGGCTAGATAAGGATATGAGCAACGTGGTCTAGTGGAAGGTGTTCCTGCCATTGACAAGGGGATTGGACCTGAATGATCTTTAAGATCCCTTCCAACTGAATAATAGAATCATTCTATGATTCTATTCACACATAGATGTGAAACATAAACCTCAAAGTCTCTGTGGCTTGAAAAATTGCACTGGAAGTTTTGGGACATGCTGTGATTCTATATAGAGCCTAGAAACCTTCAGTAAAACAGGTTGAAGATTCACCTTCTTTGAACATAAAAGAGACATTATCACAAGGCACACTAGAACACTTTATCTCTCCAAGGAAAACACAGAGATAGACAGATACTGAATGCAGAGGTTACCAAGATTAAATGCCAATTAAAAGCTCTTACTAGCTGCTAACAGAATGTACCTAAGAGAGATTCATGGCTTGAAACCTTGTAAATGTGTAAATCTTATCTGGCAGATAGCTCCCACTTTGTTTAAGATTGAAAACACTACATAATCTGCAGGAGATAAGTAACCAATTGTTTAATTCAAGAACAAAAAGTAAGAATACAAACAGGGGAAGGAAGGAAGGAAGGAAGGAAGGAAGGAAGGAAGGAAGGAAGGAAGGAAGGAAGGAAGGAAGGAAAGAAAGAAAGAAAGAAANGAGGGAGGGGGTGGGGGGGGGGAGGATCTATCTTGCTCCTAAATTAAAGCCTTCCTCATGAGGGTAGCAGGCTTTTGCAAAGAGTGTTTGCAAAGACATTGATGTTTCCCTTGGCCACATGCATCACTCCCTGCTCTTACTCCTTGAAAAGGGTCCTGGTGTCATGGAAGCCTGCAACACCACACAGGTTACCCCTAGCAGGAGTGGTTTGCACACAGAGGAGAAGCAAGGGGTAAGGGTCTTACAGCCTGGCAAACCTGGGCAGTCACTTCAACATTGCACTTCCTGGACCCCTGCAAACAACAGACCTCCCAAGCCAACAGGTCAGCACTGCAAAATCTTGCCACAGTTCTCTGCAGAAAGGAGACTCTTCAAACTATCATTCAACTTTTCCACCTTGTGTAGATATTAGGATCATCAGCTGGCCCTGACAGGTCTTGTTTGTGTCCCACAGTGCTGACACTAAGCCTATTCCACAGCAATGGGTTTAAAAGTGGACTAGGAACATTCTTTCTGCTGCTAGGAGTCATCAGTCAACTCCCAGCTTTCCCCACTGCAGCAGGCACCCTCCACTGCTCATCCAGCTGGGGCCCCCAGAGTGCCTCTTCCCTTGCTTTGTGTGGCTCATATTTTCCTGCAGATTTTCCTCAGAGCCATTCTCAATGTCACCTCCACTGTCCCTGCTGTTGCACATCTTCCGTGTGGCTCAGGGCCGTGGCTGGAGCAGCTCCTGTGGGATCCACGCTGAGCAGCCCGGATGGTGCCAGTGTCTGTGCAGGCCCCCCGGCTCCAGCCCCCACTGCCCTGTGCGGCCGCTTGCAGAGGAGCTGTCCGTCCCAAGCAGCACCGCCTGGGGACACTCCTGCGGGGTCCTGGACCCTGTCTGTCTGTCTGTCTGCTTGTGTCTGCCCGGCAAGGACAGCTGTCAGTGTGGCAGTGCACACCGAGAGTTGCAGGTGCCCGTGCTCACCCGGGAGCTGCCTCAGAGACGTGGCAGCCATGGTGCAGCCACTCCTGGCCTTCCACACCTCCTGATGAGAGGTGCCCAGAGGAGAGAAATGGATCTGAAACCTATTTTTGTTGGCCGGGAAAGGTCCCAAACATCAACTATTACCATGGCTACTCAGCATTGCACATTCACCCACTATTAATTTCTTCCAATGCAGCTGGCATTGGATTGAGCCGTGGCCCAGCCAGGTTTGTTCATACCATGCAAAGTAACCTGCTGCTGTCTGAGAGAAAACTGTTCCTGGGGAATGACAATATTCTGAGTTAGCCCCAAATAACCTGAATAGCACTGAACTTGTCTATACAAGCTGCATGAAGAATTTCAAACATCCTTTTTAATTTTATCTGCATAATTCACAGCAGAAACAAATATCTGATTCCGTGCAAGAGGAGATAGTTTGTGCCTGTCACTAGATGGAAGGAAAATGTATTTCATGTGGGTGAACGTTTTCACTCTGAGGTTTAAAGCGTTTCCTATTGCTAGGAAAATCATCACACTTTGCCTCACATCGTTAAAACGCTTTTCTTAGCCAAATCTTGATCCTGGTGGAAATCACACTATGCTAGGAGAAAGGAGAAAAGCTAATAACAAAAACGAGGAAGCTAATAATAAGAACACCGTAATAAGATAAGAAGCAAATTAATGAGGAAGACAAGAAGACTGTGTTGAAAAAAAAGATAAAATACCATAAAACTAATTTCAAATTGCACATATTTTTCTAGGAATTGCCTGTTTTGTAACTCTACATACTTTATTCATCTAAATAGAGTCTAAATTCTCAACAGATGTAGTTTAGCACAGCTTCAAATATTGCAATGAGAGAGGCAATAATTCTAAGAATTACCTGAACCACCTAGACCTTTCTTTTGAGTCACTGTAGCACCAGAGCTACATTTAGAGGCCACATCTGGTCTGGGATGGAGTTCTTCTGCAGATGGGACTTTGGGTTAATATATGTGGTGCATTGGCTTTAACATACAGAGGTCTAGAGCAGAGGTACCAGAGCTGCTCTTTCCACCATCAGGAATTCATAAACAGTCAGGAAATGTAATGAGCTCAAATAGTATTTTTAATGAATTTCTGCTTTCCTTTTAACATTAGAAGTGAAAAGTCAGGTAAACAGATTAATAAGATAACAAAATTTCTATCTACCAACTTTCCTGAAGCCAAATTAGATAGATTTTCTTCCAATTATATGAAACTTTACATTTATCTGATTGCAAAACTTCTGCCTTTGTAAGGAGGCACTTATGGGGGTCAGATATTATATTCCTCTTTTCAGACTTCTCATGTTTGCTGATCAAAAATTTACTTGAACTACATGGTAAGGCAGAATCAAGGAATCATAATGCCTTTTTTCTTCATAACTTTCACTGAAGTGTTATAGGTAAATTTGTATTAGGAATCACCTCTTCTTTGCTGTGTTCACCTGGGAAAACCAATACGATACATTCATATACAGATCCTGCACTGCCTTTAATATTTCTCTAAGAAACCCTGTGTATATATTAAATTCAGTAAGTGTGAGCAAAATCGGAATTTTTTCTCTGTTAAAGTATAATTTTGTTTTCTTTTGATGTCCTTTCTCACCCTACATCAAATCAGCCACTGGAAACTCTCTGTCATCTTAGCTTGACGCCTGAATAGAATTAGACAATAGAAAATTCATGGGAGGACAAAAAAATAACTATTGTATTATCAGCTGCTTCATTAGATAGCTAGTTATCAGTGCAAGCTCTGGTGCACAGGAAACCTCCTGCTGCTTTTTGGGCCTGCTGCTGATAGCACTAACTGACTTTGTCCCCTTCGTATGCCTCCCTAGAAATTTCCAACCTACAAATGCTGCTACTATCTGCTCACCTCTGCAAGTATATTTATAAATACAAAAGAGACACTTCCTTCTCTCATCATCCATAGAGAAGATGACCTTCACAGTTTTCTAGTAGTGAACAAAAGGATGTGTGGCATCCATAGAAAAGAAGGAAAGTGGATTAACTGGAAAGCTTCTGAAAGGTCTCTTACTCTGATTATCCAGGTCACAGCAAAGCAACTTTTTTGGTGTTTATATAAGCCCTAAGAATAAAGTGAGACAACAGCAACAAACCCTTTCCTTGTTCATCTGTGATTAGATCATCTAATAGTGTGACAATGTTATCAATTATTATTTGCGTTTCACTTAACTTGCAGTATGAGGCCCGAGACCTGTTGTTCTAAAAACAGCATAAGCCAAGTCTTTCTAAAGAATATCATCTGTCTAAAGTGCTAAGAGCATGAAGCATGGAGAAGGAAAACAGACATAAAGGTATGATATAAAATATCTTTCCTATGACTGCAAAGGCATTTTAGTAGTTCAAATGTGGGTCTGTACCAGTTCTAAAAATAGGATGAGGAAGTAGGAGAGGGTTAGAAATCTATCTCTGAGTTGGAGAAAGTGTGGGAAGCAGAATAAGAAATCCAACCAGCCTTTTTCTCCCCATTCCCCTCCAGGGCAACCTCATGAAAAATGCAACATTTATTATGAACCACAGAAAAGGAATGGGTGGACAGGAGGTGAATAGGGCCAAAGTTTGCCTGCAGTTCACAGTCCACATACTGTGGCTGTCAGCTAAGTTCTCCTCCATCTGACTACCCTTCTCTGTATATAATAATAATCCAAGTGAATTTATATGGAATAAATTCCTGTGGATGCACTTGAAGATCAGATTTACTGAACAGAGATCAGTGTCCTCAGTTAATGCATTTGAAGCTGTTGGAACAGCAATGTAAATGCACGTGGGCTGTAGAAGGTTTAGAGATCACTGCCTATGGAGGAGACAGTGAGGGCACAGTGTCTATCAGCAGCTACAGATGGAATGTAAGGATCTCAGAGTGTAAGGATTTGAGACACAAGTATTAAATGGAAGAGAATGGAACAATAGTGTTACACTCAAGATAGCTGGAATCTGGATTGCAGGGACTTGGCAATGAAAGTGAGTTGTGATGTGTTTGTGTGGAGGGAGACATGAGAAAGGAGCACTTACTCTCTAGGGAGACAAATTAACACGGTTGTTAAATGTCTTTACAGAGTGTCTTTTAGAACTTGGATCTTTCATTTTCCCTCGTGATCAAAATTTAAAACAGTCATACTATCTAGTTTACCATAAACTTAAGGGGATAATAAATCAGGGCAGACTGACCAAGAAGAGACTCTGTAATTAACTATCTCCTAGGACAATTCTAAGAGATTATGATGACTGTAGTATGTTAACATATGTGTGTTTGCATCACCTGAATTTTAAAATATCTCTTTTAATTGTTGCTTGCTGCTATGGCTCAAGTCATGCCCTTGAAGGTATGGATACTTGTTACGGCGTCTTAGTACATTCCAATGATTGTTGAAACTTCCTAAGTTAATACAGTTCGTTTTGCCCTCATAGAGCGCCTTCCTACCTAAATGTCTGTCAAAGAAACCCACTCCCTCCTTTCTAGACCCTTCCCTGTCTGTCAAGACAACCCAGCCCCTTGGTCCTGTCTGTTAGCCCAAACCCTTCCCCTTGTTCCAGAAAGATCCCTGTCCATCACCCAAAGATCCTATCCCTGTCCAGGACCTTCCCCCTCCAAATGTTATGATTTGTCACAACCCTTAAAGCTAAACCCAAAGGAACAAGCCACTGGTTGCTTTGTGGTATCCACCCCCTGTTTCAAAAGTTTTAAAAACCCGTGTACAGAGGTGCTCGGGGCTCTTTTTGCCTGTGTTTCTCTCCGGCAGTGTTCTGTACCCCTTCTTCCCTTAATAAACCCGCTGGATTTCTACACCACAAAAGAGCCTCCTCTACTTCCTTTATTCAATCCTCGCCAGTCCTTCCAGAGATCCGGCTTCCGAGCAACAGGCTCTGAGGTTCCGGCGTGGGCAAAACTCCAGCCCAGCTGGTTCCCCACACTTGCCATTGATCTCCGGGACATCATTGAGCTAGCCTGGGCTCTGGAGGACAGTGGCAGATACTTTTTAAACACTCAATGCAATTCAGTACCCAGAGGTAAATCTTCCAAATTGTATGAGATTGAATGAAGACTTAAACAAGACCCCATACACAACCAGGTCAGCCCTGTGGAATATTTAGCTAAATGTTAACATACAGGAGGAAATACTGACCAAATATCAAGATTTTTTTTGCTAAAATCCCACACTTTCCTGTCAATCAGAAATGCTGCTTGGCTTGATTTCTCATAGATTCTGTGAGATTCTTCACTTTACCCTAACATGATACTTACGATAATTGCAATAAGGCTGTTTCTAGATGAAGAACTGATTAATCTATTGGCAAATTCGGAGACACCAGACAGGCAGCAGCAGGTATTCTCTTTGCATGCATTTATACAGCCTTATAAATTCATTGATGATGGATTTGTATGTCTCATTGGCATATGGATCAATGATTATGAACTCAAAACAAGTATTACTAATACCCAACTTCTGTTATGACATATTGTGATAAAGAGAGAGGCATATAACCCATATTTTGTGCCACTTTGACTTTGCACCATTTCACGCCTTATGTTTGTCTTAAGCCAACAGAAATATTTTAGTCCATAGACTATGAAGCTGTCAAGTACACAATATATAAATACTGGGATTTGGTTGATTCTACTTGATCAATTGCAAAAACAATACAGCTCATTAGTGAGGAAGAGGTCTACAATTTTCTCTAATAAGATTTTAAAAATTCCATACAAGTTTGGATGTCCTTTGAGCACAACACAGTGTAGCTACATTCATTTTCTTTTGTTGTACCCTCAAGTGTAATCATACAATGATATGCTTGTTCTTCTTTTACATTAGAGCTATTTGCTATGAATTTGTGTGCTTAAAAGTTCCAGGTTCATAAGAGAGTGATATTCTCTCAGTTTTTTAACATGAGATACTAATTTAAAGGGTGAAATTGCAAATGTTCCCTGATGAATAGAGCATTAACGAAATATGCAGGGTATCCTGTGACTCCAGTGCTATGTGCACACAGACAGCTTGGCCTAGATTCATTCTACTTAGCTGCTTTAATGTACATGACTAAATTAGGAGCATGATTGCTGTAGGCTGTCTGTGTTGTTAATGGGGAGAAATGAGCTGTTTCAGATGTTTCTTTAAAGCGTATGAAATCTGAATCATGCTCTATATGTGCCTCTTCCCACTGAACAGAACCTCAGGCAACCAGATGTCCAATTTAGGACTAAGTATCTAATGCTAAGATGTTATTCAATCTATGGGGGGAAGACTTTGGACCAAGGTTGCTACGTATTGTTTATATAGCACATAGAATCAGTCTTCTGATAGAAAGACAGAGTCACACCTCTGGAACTTGACAGCAAGAGTCTAAGATAAGTGGAAGGGAAAATAAGCCAGGTGGGAATGAATAGCCATACCTAGTTTAAAAATATATGACTGATGTCCCCTGGAGGAAAAATGAAACTGTATTATGTCACATTTTCCATATGTTAGGAAAAAACCAGAGATATGACAGGTGAGATGATTTGGAATTTCAAAAGCGTACATACCTTTGTGCATTCTGCTCTGAGGATAAGTAGATTTTCTGGATAGCTTCACTGTGGTGCACATTCTACTACATCAGAGCAATTCTCTGAACAATCCTGCTTTTATATTATTGTAAGTATCCTAAACCATGCATTTGAATAATATAGGAATTTGAAGAATTAGTTTTGTATCTATGGCACAGTACTTACTCTTCACCAGTTGGTGGGTGTTCTTTACCTGGTTTCCCATCTTCAGTGATCCTATTTAGCACATAGCTGGAAATAAGGAAATTTAAATCAAATTGCCAGGGATGAGGTTACAGTAAAAGAAAATAAAGTATGACCCATTTCTAGAAAGAGCTTAGAAAGTTGTTTCACATGATGGTAATCTTGGACCCAGATCAAATTCCCATTTGACA
>WBNO01021222.1:0-16414 GCA_013400575.1 Peucedramus taeniatus | reverse complement strand
TGAGAGTGTCCCCCGGTGTCACTGAGAGTGTCCCCCGCAGTCGCTGAGCGTGTCCCCCGCAGTCTCTGAGAGTGTCCCCCGCAGTCACTGAGCGCGTCCCCCGCAGTTGCTGAGAGTGTCCCCCGCAGTCACTGAGCGTGTACCCCACAGTCATTGACCGTGTCCCCCGGTGTCACTGAGAGTGTCCCCCGCAGTCACTGAGCGTGTCCCCCACAGTGGTGAGAGTGTCCCCCGGTGTCACTGAGAGTGTCCCCCGCAGTCGCTGTGCCACAGCCAGCCGAGCCCTCCAAGGTTCACTCGGAGAGGCACAGATACAAGCCTAAAAGAAGCAAGTTCCCAAGCATGCTCCTAATTGATTTTCTCCTTTCAGATATTAGAGAATCAGCTCAGCTTTGTTAAGGTGTCGCATTTCCAGTAGATATTAACTCACTTTATTCCTGGCTTTCCAAAAGCAACATGCTAGTTTTTGGCACAGCAATAAATTTCATAAATCACAACACTGTCTTTGGAATATTTGTGGAAGTAGATCTTCCTTGATGGGAATAGGCACACCCTTTGGGCACAAGATTCCTTGTGACTTTTTAAAGGAGGTTATTTCTGATTGTTCTTACCTCGAACATTCCTGAGCCTAAAACATCCTTTTTGTGTTCTTAGTTCCTGGAAAAATTATCATGTACTTGAAATGCGCTTATTTACACTTTTAGGATTGCAGGATTGGAATCTAATTATACATATTGCAGTAAAGAGGAGAGAACTTATTCATGAGACGTGAGTGCAGAGGGTGAAATGAGCAGGAATCCAAGATATACTATGGTATTTGCACATATAGATTGCAGATTAAGACACTTACTTAATTCTTTTTAAACAACCCCCTGCCCCCTCCCCAAAAAAAAAACCCCAAAAAAATCCCAAAAAACAAAACTAACCAACTGTTTTCTGTTTTGTACCTTCTAGAATACAGTTCCAGTGAACACTGTCTCTAGGTGCATCTATCTATCTATCTATCTATCTATCTATCTATCTATCTATCTATTTATCTTTCTATCTACTTTTCTATCTATCTTTCTATCTATCTATCTAATCTCACAGAAGTCATCAAGAATGCCACATGGAGATGAGTTTCCTAGATATTTGCATCATGAGAGGTTCAATTTTACATTGAAGACTTAAAGAGAAATGTTTTTAAATGTTCTTTTTTTTTTCTTAAAAATTGTTAAACAATGACTGGCATTCATTTAATACATATGATTGATGATATTTCAATACTTCATGGATATTTGCACTGTTTATAACAGCTCTTCCTGGGTTTTAATCCAGCTGTTTCCTGAGTTTCAACCCAGATAGTAGGACTTTCATTGAAATTTCACGTTTTCCAATTTCTAATTGGAAATAATAAAGAAAAATAAATTACTATTTTTAATTATTAAGTTAAAACACTTTGAAAGCAAAGAACTTCAGTAAAACTACAGGAATATCAGCTTCATGGGCCAAGCTTATCTGAAGTTTATAGGTTTTTCGTGTTAACCTGTAGCACTTAACAAGCTGACAAATTTAACAAAGTATTGAGCTTAAACAGATAACACCTAAGTTAATTAAAAAACAGTGTAAGAGAAAGGGATATCACATGGAGAGAAAACAGAACAGAAAGGTAGTAATGAGATTTTCAGGTTTTGACCATCATAGATTCATGGAGAGACAAGAGTCTTTAAGAGCTGTGACAGTAGCAGGACTGTAATAACCACGGAGTAAAATACAGTGGTGGTTATTTGGCCTTAATAGGATTCTACTTTTGTGAAACATGCTGGGAGATTTAGAATAGGCTACGAAGAGAGACAGAATGACACAAATTGGATTTAGCTACTAGTTTCATATGAATTTATGGGAACAATAAAGCAGGTGGAGTCACACTTGACAGTTTTAGGGGATTGAAACAAGGGAGTTCCAAGGTAAAAGCTATATAAAACATACAGTTAGAAGGACAAAGTTCACAAAACAACAACAGAAAAATGTGCACTTTCCAAAAGGAAACTGCAGCATTTAATATTGCATTTTTCTTAAAGACATTTACAGATTTCGTTTCTTGCACCACAGGTCAGTAGTATTAACATTTTTTGTAAATAAATTGACCAATAAACTCTGTCAATTTTTTGAACACTGTTTTATTACCCACTGTTGTTAGCTGATATTTTATAATACTGATAAAATGAGACATCATGCCATTGGCATGTGTTTACTATTTTACTATTTAATCATGCTAAAATTATTAGGAAATTTGTTGTGCAGAGTAAATAAGAAAAAAAAACACAAAGAAAACTAGCTATTTTTCTATCACACATTTCTTTATGAAACAGACTTATAAGTTTCACTGCTGTTTATCACAGATAAATATATATCCAACAGAATGCCTAATGAACCATGTGAAAGAGTGGTAAATAGGTGTAGACAAGAAACAAAAACGTGTTAGGAGGTCTAAGATGTTACCCAAGACAACTTTTTTATAAACTTAAAAGTCAACAATGACTTATGAAATCTCTGGAAGATATTAGTATTAAATTAAGCCTTTTCTGGAATGAATACTGAGTACTAAAAGTAAAGTAGAAGAGATTAGAAATTATGGAAGATAATGTACAAAGCAGCTTTTACTTACAGCTTCCTCCCTTTACTATGCTGCATTCTTTGAAACCTCCAGCTATTACTGAGTGGACTGAGCAGCAACAGAACAGTTCCATACAAAATGCAGAATCCACATTTTTACCAGCATTTCTGCATGAAAGTCTTTATGACCAGCTTATGGCAAAAATGGTGCAGAAAAGCACATTTAAAAGAAGTAGAGAAAGGTAGAGGAGAAAAAAGGTATAAAAAAGCTGTTGGTTGAAATATTAGGATATGAGCTTAAATGGCACTGTACTGATTAATGTGTATGGGATTACATCAGCACAGAGATATTACACTTTATATTAATATACAAAGAAATGCAAATACTTCATGGAACTTTCTAATACTCCAGTTCTAACTTTTAACTCAGTATGACTTATAATTTTCCTTCTTTAACTGAGGCAAGAGGAAATTAATATATATGTGTCTGTGCCTGTGAAAAGATATATAAAAGAGATATCTTTTGATATTAAGTAGGTGGCTATGGGCATTTTATAATTATGAAATCCATTCACACTAGACAGGTCAAAGCACTTCTATAACTATCTTTCTCCTGTCTTATATTCATATTGTTTGTGGGAATGATTTGATGCATTTTTCAAATCCTGACAGTAATAGCAAATGTTCAATAAAAAGTTCATTATACACCTAAAATGATATTCTTTCGGTATTTTAAGATGGGCAAAGTCTACTTCTTCCAAATTGTCTCATTACAGCTTTCACAAAACCTTCCCTAACCCTGATGCATTTGAACAATTGTATTAATGATGAGAAGCATAAAATCTGGTAGCTTTGGACACCTTTTCACTTGACTGAAGATTGTTAAATAATTCATTCCTGGCTGTCCTCATTTGTTTCCTGCTTTAAGTTACACATGGGATTTAACTGGTGTTTGTAGCTATTTCCTGCTTAATGACAAGTTACTCAGTAGGAAGATTTTTCCAGGCTCTTACAGCTTTACCACAGGTAAATCTGGGTGATTAGCTGAAGAAATGCATGATTGAGCCAGGATATTTGCATGGGTAGATGGGAACCCATGAGGCAAATTAAACAGCTCTATTAGCTAAAGCCATTTTAAAAATACATATCACAAGGAGGAATACACTGTGTGAAAGGGTTCTAAGGTACTCAGGTGCTGTCATGTGGGAGGCAAAGATCAGGGGTGTTAAGCAATGCAGGCTATGTTTGTAGATTAGATGACAAATAGACCTTAAAACCTGCATCTGCTGGCAATGCCTGAGACAGAGGAAACCCTGGAGGCTACACTGGGGCCATGCATGTTGATTTTGACATACTTTCTAATTATTACTTTTAATTTCATGAGCACAGGATTGTGTTTGCATTTATTGTATTTCCTGACAGTCAGGTGTGATGCATTGGCTCTGTACAGGCAGATGTTCAGAAAAGAAGCACAACCATTGCAGTGCTGGGCACTGCAATGTTTCTGATGTAGTAGCTTAACTCCTTGAGTAGGGTAAAGAAATCTTCCAATGTTCTGATACATTGAATAGATAAACATGTATTAGATGAGGATTCATCAAAGGGAGAAAATCCTCATCAAAGAGAAGCACTCCTGAAGGCCTGCTTCATTATAGTTGAAAAGCTGAACATAGAAGGAAATATTTTGATAAANAAAAAAAAAAAAAAAAAAAAAAAAAAAAAAAAAAACCCCACAACTTTTTCCCTCATACTTAAATTGCCAGTATCTTTTTCTTGTTTTCCATCCTTGGAAAATTAAATAATTAATTAATTATTGATAAAATCTTCTGTAATCCATCCTTTGTGTCTGGAAATCAAAATTATATTCACTATACTGATAAAAACACTATTGCATAATTATGAAGTAGGTGTACTTGTAAAGGCAGTGACTCTTTGGGGCAGAAAACATTTGAAAACTTAAATAACAAGGAATTTTATAAGCCCATGACTAAAGCTATGATTTTCATTGACAGTCAAGCAATACTGAATCTGCTTTTTAGCATATATTTAATTCTTCAATGTGAAAATTGACTTCCAATGGTTGAAGTTTGAATTTTTTTTCCTCTACACTAAATTGGCACAATATGAGTAATGCCATTATGAACCTGAATGCTTAAACACATGCATCTGCATATGTGTGCAAACTTAGATCACACATTCCATGCACTTTCCTTTCTGGTAAGTCAGGTTGCTTTTCAGGTGAGTGGGTCCATATCTAAGGCTGAAGAAATCTTTTCTCCTTTCTAAGTGAGTGGTTGTGGAGCAGGGCTCAAAACTTTGTCTCCTTAGGAGGAACAGCTCTGGAAGCCAGAACCACCCTGGACTCAACAAGAAACTTCAGTGTCAAATGGGCTTGAGAGAACATAAATGCAAGTATGAGTAAAACATGAGGTTTGTATTCAATTCCCTTTAAAGGGAACTTTGCACACTTCTTAGGTTTAACGATCAAAGCTGACTGAAATAATTGTGATATACAGGAAATTTGCCCAATACAAGGGAAGAGGGCAATGGTGATATTTTTGAAGCCAACTCCAGTCAGCAAATAGTCTAAGCAGATGAATAAAGGTGTGTGGATTTCCTGAGAACAGAAGGATCCTTTTCCCACAGCTCTATTCATAATTCAAGAAGGGTGTTAATAATCTGAAGAGGACTCAGAGAAAAGCTGTGACTAAAGGACTGTATAATTTGCCTCTATTCTAAAAGAAAGAAGGATCTCTGGCTGTTTATCTTACCAAAGAGAAGGTTAAAGGGTGTGCTTCCTATGCAGCAGAAGAAAATTTATAATAGAGGGATCCTCAATCTACTTTACACAGAGAAAATGAGTTAGGGAGTGAAGTCTGTAAATGAACACAAGAATGCTAATACAGCTTTTAGTGAACATAGCTAACCACACAAAACACTTCTGGAGAATTTTGGTCAGCTCCATGCCAGCAGCAATAGAAACAGGGTATTTTTATCATGTATGTACTTTATACTTGTGGGAGGTGGGAGTGGGAAGTGTTTTGGGAAAACGTGTAACCTGATGTGCAAAATTTCAAACTGGAATCAATGTGGTCTCCACCAGATTTTTAATCTACGTCTGTATATTGTGTAGCACCATGCTTGCCTTGTCATTCCTTTTAGTGAGTCAAGATCTTAATTCTAGATTATCTGTGCTAATTTTTTCTATGTTGTGGGTTCTGTAGAATCAGGATTCTGAAATTTGTTCATAGATTTGTTCCTGATAGATGAGCCACAGATAAAAGAAATGAAATACAGGTAGCTGAATTTGAACTAAGGGTGGATTTACTATTACAGAGCCAATAGATCATTAAATAGACCACACAGTTTTTTTATTAGATTATATTTTAAAGTGCAAGCTCACAGGAAGTCATAGGTGCTAAGATTAACATGAATTTCTACCAGAATTAACAGAACAGAGATACCCCATGAACCAGTCTTCTTTGGAGTGAATTAATTATTGATCAATTGAGTTCAAATCTTTGGTGAACTAGCAAAATAATTTTTGAAGTTTGCTAGGAAATTATCTTTTCTATTCAGGAACAATTTGACAATAATAAGTTAATCTAGGGAGCCCTTTCTAGCTGTAATTCCTCACATTGTAAGCCTGCAATTCCTAACACTGTTATCAGTATTTTTACCTAAGTTTAATGCTACAGCAGGTACCTTTAGCAAAATTTTAGACAGTCATGTTTTAATCTGCCACTAATAAGAGGTATTTAAATAATATCTTGAAGGAAGAAGGAGAAATAGCTGGTAGGTCCTGTTCATATTCCAGGTGTTGTTGAGTCTTACACATTCTGTCAGCCAGTCCTTCCCATTAGGCCCTTGCTACTGGACAATAGCCAGATGATAGTGTGCAGTCACTGTCTGTGATGCTGGTTCCTTGTGTCTTGTGTCACTGGCCTTTGCAATGTATTCATGTGCAGAGCTTAATTTTTGATCTTTACACATTTATTTCTAATGTAATGTAGCATAATTTACCTAACATGATGCCTAAAACTGGGATCCTTCAGAGCTGCTGGTAAAAATAATTACAGTAATAATTACTTGAAAAAGCAAATATGGATTGGATTTTTCTTTTATTAGATGCTATGGAGGCTGGGATGAAAGATGGATGCTCTCTGAAAGAGTTTATCCTTGTCATAAATTGTCAACCAGGAGATTGTAGATGGATTTGATCTTTTGTGTACTGGAACTCAAACCTCCAGCCTGGAAGATGTAGTTGCCAGAAGATCTCATTTCAGCTGGGGAATTTGCAGCTCAGAAATCAACACATTCTTATTTTATTTTATTTATCTGAGACAGCAAGAATGATAATAAAAGAAATTAGTAATGTCACTGACACCCTGAACTGTTATAATTATCCTTTTATAGGTCTGCTAGTTGGATCTTTTTGTCCCAAACTTAATTATAACTGATCAAAATTATAGCAACAGGCAGAATTTTATGTCCTTCTTCACTTGTGCTTAATGTTTCATAGCCTCAGAGGGGAATACAATTTCAAGTTACTGCCAGATCATACCTGAGCCAGATTCTAAAGACATGATTGGTTATCTTTGCTATGTTTAGCTCCTAACATCATTTGGAGATCCTTTTCCCATAACATGATCTGTAGATTAACTCACCATCTAGCCTATATTATTTTCTGTACAAATGCTTATACTACTACTAATCTTATTATGCAGGTTGATATGCAAATAAAAAGTTTCAAGAAATTCAAGCAAATCTCAAAGCTCTGCAGCAAAAGTGAACAGAGTTGAAATCGAGCAATTTCTAATTTTTAGCCAACATTTGCTGAAATATCATTCACTGTTTGAGCATCTCCAGTCAACAAGAGCCAATATCCTCATGATGTCCATAGCATGCACAGCTGCACTAATCAGATCTTTCCTTGCTCTGCAATTCCTCTTTTTGCTTAGCCTAGCTGGGTTCTTTGTCAATACAGCTGATTGCTATGGTTACAAACTGCCTGCTATATGTTAGGCCTGAGTAGGCTGTAAAAGAAAATATTTTACTTCAGATAGGTAAATATTAACCTTATCTTATTGGAATATTATACACATTTATTTAAACTTTAGTTGAAAATATTTTTTGCAGCAGCCACTGCACAGAGCATTTAACAAATAATGACTTTTAAACAAACAGCAAGACTGACAATGTAAAATATCTATGTTTTCTTTGTTCTCTATAATGATCTTTGAAGAACTGTGTACAGCAAGTAAATATAGAAGAATATGATATTCTGATGATTTTCCTTCAAGTTTATGTTATTTTTTCTTCATGTTTTGAAGGTGGGATAGTAATTGATGGGGATGGAGGAGTTGATTGATATCCATGTGTGCAGCACAGACATTGTATTGCAGGAGCTGGCAATAAGAATGAAAGAAAACATCCAGATTTCACATTCCTTGCAAAACCAAGACTGTATGGTACGTGGTGTATCCTTGCCAAATATATTTATTGCTTTAAAAAACCCTGCTTTTTGTTTCTATGTCCTTGCATTCCTACATGTAAAACTTTCAGCAGGGGAATTTACTTCATGTCCAGAGGTGGGGAAAAGAAGGTTAAAACAGAGTATAAGGGTAATTGAAACAAAATGCTTCAGTCCAGTGAACTTGCCCAGGTCACTCATTATCAAGGAAGCACAGGAAACTGGTCCTCTTGTCTAGCTGAGCAACCCATTTTTATAGGTACAAAATGAGAGTCATGAAGACAGTAAAACATTTGAGGACTCTTTTATTGGGTTAACCCTGCCCAGAGGGATGAACAATAAAGTCTGAAAAATATTCACATTCATCTTCAAGTACACTGTGCTAGTTCATTTACAAACTGTCCTGATTGATGTACAGCTCCAATGACTTTCAAGTGTTATTTCATTTTAGTCAATGTATTAATAGACACAGAAATATTTCTGCTTGCAAATTCTATAACTGCATGTTTACACTGTGAAACAGGCAAAATTTTTAAAGATTTAACTAAAATTCTGGAATAAGGGGGGATCCTTAAAAATAGTGGGATTTTTTTGCTCAGGTTTTTTAGTCATGCTTTTGATATTGGTGGCTTACATTGTTTTGTCATGTAACAATGATAAGTCATTATGTCATATATAAAGGAAGTTGTTAATTTGGGGAGTTTAAGTTCAATTTTTAAGCTTGTGTTTGGGTGGATGTGTATTTATTTTTTTTTGAAAAATAGTGCAATTTAAGTTGAAAATAGAGAGTAAGGTAAACAGTCAGAAATCTAGCTCAGGTAAATTGTCATGGTATTCTTAAACTGTTGTACAGTGATGTACACCTCTAGTCCTATATGCTTCCCAAAAAAGATGTTATTACACTCTTCCAGATTTACTAAATGTCACATATTTGCACATTATGTCCATATCTTCAGCATAAGATTTAAATAAACATCAATTTCTTTAATTCTGAATTTGTATTTCAGTAGGTTATAGGCATTTGTCCTTTCATTTGCCTTAATTTGATCAACCAGCCCAAAATAGTGTTCTGAGATCCATTAGGTTGCAAAACACTGGGTAATTTTATGGGCCTTAGCCAAAGAGTAAGTGAAAATCAAAGATTTATACCTACACAGCTTTTGCTCAGGTCAGTTGGGAATTCTAATTCTTCTGATGTGAGGCTAAGCAAAGAACATGCAGTATGCTTTTCTTTTTACAAGTGTATCTTCAGGGGTCAACAAAAAGGAAGAGTGTAAGGACATTCCCAGAATATCAACTGCTATAAATCAGGGCTATATAACTAGACTACTGCATTCAGTATATTACTTCAGGCCATACTTGTTTATGTTGCATGACTTTTCAAGTAAAATCAGATTATGCAATCTTACTAGAATTTAACAGCTTTTATTAGATTAGTAGGAATTGCATGTTTCATTGAAACTTTAGGCAGTTACAAATGAAACCTTTGAGATTCCTGGGAATTTCATGGTAAGGGTATTGCCATCCTTAAAGAAAAGTTATAATTTTATTTTAAATGCAAAATTCAGAAGACTTTACACTCTCAGTATATCCCCCTCAACAGTATTGCATGGTATCACCACACAGCCACACTTTCATCAGCAGATGCAATGTTTTTTATGAAGCATTTCTAAAACAGCTACCAGCCTCTGCAGCAGAAGTTCTTTTAAATTATTCTCAAAAGAGTGCTAGAAAAAAAAACACACCAAACAACAAAACACAGAAGTTGGAGCCAACAGCTAAATAATGGGTTTTAAATAGTATTGGGAGAAAAGCCAGTACAGCAACTGTTTCTGGACAGAATTCATAATCTGTTTTATTCTGTGCTGAATGTCATAAACTACCTTTCTAATCATGCTCAAACGTGCTGCAAGCTCATTCAAGAACATAACATGCCTAAACAACAGTGCTATGGCACCTTGCAACTTAAATCTAGAGAAATGCTGAATGGCACTCTCTATAATTCCTTCTCTCTAAACGATATACAAAAGCCTGAATGCGCAGAAATTTTGATAGAAAGGATGCACAATGCACAGACTTTTTCCTATCCTGTCACAAGGGATGCCAGTTATATCAAACAGCGATGATAAAGAGTTATAAACCTTGGAATCCTGTGGCAAACTGGCCTGTGGTGTGTTCTGTATATCATTGTGTTTAGAAGCAGCAGGAAGCAGAGGGCTACAGCTGCTGCTGTAGATGCTGCAATCTTCTCCTACAAGCAGACTATATCTGTGCCATCTTCCAGGGGTGGATAAACCTCTATGACATCACTGGATAGGCTGAACAGAAAGTCTGGAGTCCCCAGTCCGAAGCAGGGCTAGGTTCTGGTTAGATTAAAAGGCTCAGGGTTGTGTCCAATGGAGTTATGAGTCTTCTAGGTTGAAGAGATCAACCTGTTTCAGTGTTTCACTATCTGCATTATGTGACTTTTTTATTATATCTTATTGGAATTTCTCTTGCTACAATTTTTTTATTATTTCTCTTCTTTTTGCTCCCTTTGTCCTCTTTTGTCCAAAAATACAGGCTCCATCTCTACAGACAACTTGTTGGGAACAAAAAGCAGCAATTAATTTCTTTCCTTTGCTCTTCTCTACTACAAGTTTATCTGTGTTTTCTCTCTATGTATTACATAGACAAAAATGCACATTCAGGGAATGCCTCAGAAAAAGCCCTTCCTCTGTGCAGGCAGGGGAATATCCAGTGCTTCTATCTCCTCCTTCTGTCTTGATGGTAATGATCATATTATCACACCATATCTCATGAGACAGCCCTCTTTTGAGTTACTGGAGTGAAATTAGATTTTGTATCCACAAAGGGTTGAGGCCCCCTGTAAAACAGGAATGACAGGTTTAGCCTAGCTGCATCCTGGATGTCTCAAAATGGACTCATAAGCCTGATTATCAATCAAAATAAACCTGGAATTGCTTTTAGCCTAAGCTCAGTCAAAAACTGAATGAAAAAGGTGAAGTTTGGGCTTTCCAGGTTTCTTATATAAAAAAAAAAGGTCATCTCCAGGTCAGGAGATGCTCTGGTATTTTTATAAAAAGCATAGGTTGCAATCCAACAAAGCTGTCTGTAGAGATGCAGGATGTGAACACGGGCATGCAGACTGCTCAGGAGATAGATTTTCTCTAACACTTTGTCTTCTGCACAAGATCCTGATGGAAAATAGGTGCTTTTACCTGCACTTGAGTGTCTAAAGCTAAGGAATCTGAATCAGGCTTATTTCCAAAGAGCATGATTCCTTTGGGCAGAAATTTCCTGTTGAGTAGGCAAGAACAACCAGTTGCTAAGTGAAATCTTCAGAGGTTAAAACTGCCTGGGCAATATCATTTTTGCAATAACTACTGGAGTGTTTTTTTAAAAAATATGTCAGTCCAAACACAAAAATTTTGGACAATATATTTTTCAAATGATTCATGGAAAAAATTGCATATAGTAGTAAGAAGTAGTCAGAATCTGCTTTTGAAAGGAGATGTTTAAAAATGGTTTTATAGGAAGAAGGAGAGGAGTGTGAGGAAACCACACGATTATTTGTTGCAAAAATACCATATATTTTCTCTTGCATTTATTCTGATGCCAATTCAGTCTGAATAAAATTAGCATTGCTGGCACTAACATATGGCAAGCTCTGAGAGTGTTTACATGATTGCCACACCAATTATTAATAATCTTTTAGGTAAAGAAAAAAAGGCATGAATTTTTTTATCCTATTATTTATTTTTCCTTTTCTGAATAGTTAAATGAATAGTTCTTTCAAAAGGATTTTTTCCAGCAATGAACAATAAGGCCATGTCTTCTCCAAGGTGTCACATTGATCCAGTTTGCTCTCTCTAATTGCATTGATTTAATGTTATTGAACTGAAAAATCTTACTACCACTGTAATGCAGTCTTAAGGTGGATTCCTTTGAAATTGATACATCCACATGTACTGGGGTTTTATTTCAAATTCAGCTACCATTATATCTTTTCTTGTAATATATCATGTACAGCCTACCACAAACAATCAACTAGCAGACCAGGGAGGCTTCAACTGGCTGTAAAAAAATCACAAAGTCCAGTAGTCCTTTCCAAGGATCCATTAGCTTGGCAGCATTACATGTACCATATAGAATACTGAAAATATAAAGATTGTACCCTGCATGAAGTGTTACATGGCCACAGCAAGTATATATATTGAGCACATACCCTCACATACAAAGAAACAAGTGCTCAGCCAGTCTCATCCTCTTCCCATGCCCTGAGCATTAATCATGACACAGGTCATCATAGGGAAGGTCATCACTTATGGAAGAATTCTAGGGAACTCTGTTCAAACACTGACCTTTACATTCCAAATAGCTATATATGATCAGATTACTATCACCTTTCTGTCTGCTTTCTGGAACCAGAAAGGAAGTACTTTTGCCTTGTAGATGAGGGCACCAGTAGTGTTATGAGATCATCAATCATTTTTGAAGGTTCAGTTTGCTCCCTGCTTCCAAACATTTTGGAGCTTTTACTGGGCTGATGGCCAAGAGAAAGGAGACACTTAACTTTACCCTAAGGACTTTAAAGTGTCAGTGATGTGTACTTTGGAAGAGTAGAAGTGGTGTTGAGGTGTGGAAGTGGTGTTGCCATTTGTCAAGACACATCATTATGTGCTCCATGTATTGTCTGCTTCATTTCACCCAACATCTGTGAAACAGAAAGAGGAATCCTGGAGGATATGTGCTAAGTGGACATGAAGGACTTGGAAGATTAGAGCTGTCTAGAACAATGCACTTCAAAATCTCCTACATGATCACTGCAGTGAAGTGCATTGTGTTTTGTTGAAGCTCCAGGGGAGAGCAAGTCTGGGTAATAAATAAGTTGCAACCTAGAAGATGTTAGGTGGAACAGGTCCTTCCTGGTAACAGTTCTTGATGGCTTGTCTTTCTGTGTGCCAAAAAGAGTAATCAGAAGGAATACAAATTATGGGAAACGTTCTTTCTCCACAAAAACAATAAAAAAGATAAAATGTAAGAGTTGAGTAACTATGTTGGGATAAGTTTTTAAGTATTCACAGATACTGTTGTGATTTAACCCCAGCTGGCAGCTAAGCCACACAGAGCCACTCATTCACCCCTATCCCCCAAAGGATGGGAGAGACAATTGCAACAATGAAAGTGGGAAAACTCATGGATTGAAATAAAGGCAGTTTAGTAGGGGAGGCAAAAGCTTCACACAAGCAAAATAAAATAAGGAATTCATTCATCACTTTCCATTGTCAGGAAGGTGTTCAGTCATTTCCAGGACAACAGGGCCTCATCACATGCAATTGTGACTTGGGAAAACAAATGCCATCAGTCCAAATGCTCCCATCTTTCCTTCTTCCACCCACAACTTTATGCACAGACCATGACACCATATGGTGTGGGACATCTATCTTTGGTCAGGGGGAGTCAGCTGTCCCAGTTGTGTCACCTCCCAGACTCTTGAGGCAGCAGCCTCCTTGCTGGTGGAGTGGGTGAGAGGCAGAAAAGGCCTTGGCTCTGGGTAAGCCCTGCTCAGCAATAACAAAAACATTCTATATCATCAACACTGTTTCCAGCTCAAATCCAAAACACATCACCATACTGCCTATTGACAAGAAAATTAACTCCATCCCAGTCAAAACCAGCACTAATGCTTGTGAAGAATATAATTCTTTTCTGTGTAAAAAAATATTTTGGGAATGTTTCAGACATGATTTGACTGACAATTGCCATTAGCATTAGTATTTGTATGCTTAGTGTTTTGTAGGACTTCAGCATGTTTGTATAAAGTGCAAAATGGTGGAAACTAAAGACAGTACTTTCTCTTGCTTCAGGCTAGATTTTTCATTGTGCTGGAAGACACTAAGAATATAAATTTGAAAGCATGCCACTTAGAGCAAAAAAAACTATTAAAACAAATTACATGCCCTCACTGTAACTTAAACTACTCATCCTGTAGATTAATTCTCAAGTATATTTGTTCTCCTGGTAAACATGAACTAGTCTCCACAAAACTCTATAAATAGAAATAGTATAACGTAGTAAAGATTTTATAAACTTAAGGAAATTATTCTTTCCTGGGTGTATGGAGGTTTCTGTAGGACATGAATTGCAAAGGTAAATTGCAGCCAAGACTAGGCTATTCTACCCCAAAAATGTTCTCATTTTACTAAGGTAGTCATCAATGGCATTGTTCCAGAGCTCACATGTTGCATACAGGTATGATGGGATCAGGAATTTTTTGGATAGGCACTATCTCTGCTTGCTTGCTTTCTTTTAAAGGGTGAGCATAGCCCAGTCTTCCTTGAATCCTCTGGACACCACTTATCAACAATATTAGTTTCCTAGAAGGGTTTGTCTTTGCCATCCATTTTGTCTACTTTTCATCTGCAGAAGGAAGAGGAGCTGGGAATTAATATGAACATGCCCAGTGCCATTCTGCAGAGACAGGCCAGTCTGACTGTGCTGACTAAGGCTGCCTGCTTGGGAAGGTGTGTGCACTGGGAAGGCCCCAAAACACTCTTCCATGTGCTTCAGATTGGGATTCACTGTGCATGGTTCATTGTAGGCACACAGTTTGTGTTATTTGGGAGTGGGGCTGTGGCCCAGCCTCATCCCCAGTGGGTGCAGCTGTGAGAAGCAGGTGAGCAGCACTGACAGCAATGAGCCATGGAGTGCCCAGGGGCACTGAGCAACCACCAAAGGGAACAGAGGGGACACAGGGCTTGCATTGCATGAACATGAGGGGGATAAAAGGTTGGGCTAAAGAGCAAGAAGAGCAGCCTTCTGAAGTGATGTGATGCTACTCTGTATGGGTGAATGCTTGAAGCCTTCTGAAGTTGTGTGGTGCTACCCTGTGTGTTGTGGCCATCTCGACTGTGACATATGCTGTGGCCTGTGCTGTGACACTTGATATGATTATTCTGTGACCAGATCTTTGTGATCATTCCATGAGATCCATGTGATCATTCATGCTGTGCCACAGCATGGGGAAGAGGCTTTGATGGCAGGTGAAAGCACTTGCTGCAGTACAGATATGGAGAAGCCCCAGTCTTAGCCCAAGATCAGATATTTTTCTATTCTACCAGAGGGTTTCAAGCAAGCCATAGGATTTCTCTCATTTCCCTGTATGTAATAATATACAAATGACACAAGGCTCAATGCAGCATTGGTGTCTTTAGGTGTCAGATAAGCAAATAAGCATTAGCTAGTTAAATAAACACACTAAACAGCCATATTTTGCTTCAACAAAGTATATTGAACAACATTGCCCTTTAGGGGATATATAAACTAGAACTAAGCTACTAAAAATGTAAATTTATTCCTCAGCATATTGCTGTTCAAACTGGGAATGTTCAGATGTCTCTGAGGCATTTCTGGATAATTTTATCATTTTATGGCCACAATACTTCAGGGCCAGATAATAATGTTAGTTCCTTAAAATGAAATCAGAGGAAAGCAATTTTTTCCTATTTGACAGTTCTGGAGGTCCCAAAGTCCTCTTCTGCTTGTCATCTTAATTCAACTTATCTCAGCTTGTTCAAATTAATATATGGTGTCAGAATACAGGAAAATATGAGCCAAAATTAAGTAATTCACAGTGTCATTTCCAATATGTTATTATCATATTTTTGTATCATATGCATTCTATAAAATCTATGACCAGCTTAGCAGATCTCTGCCCAGCAAGGCAAGAGAAATTTTGAACTTAATGAGAATTTTACAATTAACAGTAGAACTAAACCCAGAGTTTGGTGTTTCATGGTTGAAATTTATTCATTCATTTATTCATTCCCTCATACATTCATTCATTGAAAGTGTTCTCACTGACTTCCTTGGAAGCAGCTGTGCATGTTATAAAGAGGAAATGTAATAAGGATGAAGGAACATGTAACATAGTTTCAATTTGATGTTCTCCATATAATGTATTTCTCTTTTTTTAAATTAATGTCTGATTTCTAGACCATTATGTCTTGATAGCTGCTGTAACCTTAAAAATACGACCACCAGGAAAGTCAGTTCCACTCATGTTCTGGATGTCAGGCTGGAATTACTTACAGAGAAATAAATGAAGGTTATGATTCCAAAGAATTTAAAATATTATTTTTTAGATATAGTAAGGTATTTAGGTATTTTAAGGTAGTTTAGTAATATTAAGGTATCCAGAGAAAAGAACTGTGCTCCTGCCAGAAAAGACAAAACATGCCAGTAGTACCTTTTGCCACTCCCCACATAGGTTTAAAGAGAAGAAGGCACACTGGCTTAATGCAACTAAATTATTTTAGCTTGAGTTTTTATTTATATTATTTA
>WBNO01021221.1:90483-113428 GCA_013400575.1 Peucedramus taeniatus | reverse complement strand
CGGGCCGGTGGCCCGGCGCGCCCGGGAATAGCTTTTCTGTGAGGCTAGATGTGTGCCTTTAAATCCTGCCGAGATGTGTGCTTTTAAATGCCGGCCGTTTCCCAGGAGCAGCGGCTCGTCCTCGTCCAGGGCTGGTGCCGGGGCTGACCGGCGCCTGCTGCCCCATCCCCGGCTGGCTCTGCTGCTGGACCCACCGGCGGCTCCTGGAAACCGGTGTCGGTGCGAAATCCCGAAGTTCCAATTCTCGATTAATCTCAAATGTTTTTTTTTTCTTCCATTAAAACTAAAAGAAAGTAAACTGTTGTGGAAGTGGAACGTCCTTCTTCAGTAAAAGCCCAACAGTTCCTTAATGGTGGATTAAGGTGTTGGAGGAAGCGGAGAGGAGGGTCACAAAGTTGATAAGGAGACTAAAGCACCTTCCCTATGAAGACAGGCTGGGACTTTGTGGGGCTGTTCAGCCTAGAAAAGAAAATATTCTGTTGATACTCCATACTGTTCAAAGCCAGGCTGGAGAAGGCCTTTGAGCATCCTGATCTAGGGGGAGTAGTCCTTTCCCAGGACAGCGGGAGCTATAATTAGGTGATCTTTACTGTTTCTTCCAACCCCTAACATTCTATGATTCTATAATTACATCTCCTCTAGGAAAGAGTGTCATTAATGATCTCCCTTGGTGTGACGTATCGCTGTACCCAGTTTTTGTTTGTGCTTTTCTTTTTCATGAACCATGAACTGATGTACTTTTATGTTCATGACTACACTTTAGTGATGCTTTAGGGGCTTTATGCTGTCTTCCACATGCAGTTTTTATGTTCAGTTCCCTTCTGGAGCGTATTATATCTGCCTCATAGGAATGAAAATTTTTGCGCAAGACTCTTGAGTGGCAGTGTTCATAGTCAGGAGAGCGGGACACATAACATGCCAGAATCTCACTCACTAGTACCTAGTCTTGAGTCTTCACCATGAGACCATCCTTCCTCACTTATGTAAATAATTGACCATCGCGTTCTCCCTTTCCCTTAGAAATACAATGCAAATAATGCTTAAGATGCTAAATGGAAGAAATAAAGATATGTCGTAATTTCTTAGTTTCCCTTCTTCATGTTTATTGCTAATTATTTCAGGACTCTTTTCCCAATCTTGTTTAATAAAAATAGGGGTATAAAATGGTCTGTGCTTGGCCTCGTCCAGTATCAAAGCTTTTATGATAACACTACTTGTGATCAGGTTAGTCTTCTGAAGCCTTTTCTTTAGGTCTCTTATAGGGAAAATATAGATTCCTTCTTAATAGTCAGTCTAAAGTGATGTTTTCATTCCTTGAAATTGGGAATATGCACATTTCTCATAGGACTGTTTAACTTCCTGCCCTTGCTTATTTTTATTAAGATGTTCACGTAGCATGAAGGTCTAGGACATCCTTGGAAGAAAATGCTTTTATCTTGATTTTTTTGCAATTAGTAACAATTAGTCTGTGCTTCTCCAGAAGACATTTTGGAAAGCCAGAAGAGACAAAGATAGCCATTCATGTATTTCTGAGTCAACAATTGAGCAAAAGATTTTCATAGAAAACCTACCTGGCTTTTCTCAAATGACATAAGGTAGCAAACCCAACTATTCCCCCACCCCTTACTTTGGAGATTGCTTCCTGAGTGGTCTTTAAAGTGTCGGTGTTGCTGTGTTTGCTACTGGCTTTTGTGCCGTGTACTGAACAAGAGCTTACTGTCAGTGCAAACGAATGCATTTTCTTCTTGAGGCTGGGTGGCAAAAACCTTTCCTACAGATCCGTGGCTCTATTAACATTTGTGTTCTGTTACACAGAGCATTGTATTGTGCACATGCTGGGTATCGTGTATCTGCTGTGGGTCTTGCTTTTCAGTTCTAGCTTGTGTACATTTTGGGGACTGACCTTTTAAATACTGAAGCTGGACTGGTTTGCAATATTAATTAAATGCTGGTACAATAGCACTTGGTATCATAGGTTAACTGCTACTGATGTCAGTGTTTGCAATTACATTTGATCACTTTTTTTTTCTAGTTTCATTGTGACTTTCATTGTGGTTGCTTACAACTGTAACTGTGCTTGAAGATGTTTGAGAAGTGACTACTGTTAGCGTAGTAGAGATTTCCTTGTTCCTTTTTTCCCTTGTGTCCTTCTCATCCATTTTTTCATTGTAAATAATACTTTTACAGGAATTGCACACATTTGCAAAGGAGCTCCCAGACTGTATTTATATGTTCTACGACTAGTTTTTAGTCACTGTCCAGTGTCAACCTTTCCAATAACTTCAGTGGTCTGAGTATAAGACAATTGTACAAAAAACTTCGGGGTTTTTTTGTTTATTAGGATTTGTTAGAGATTTTTTTTTTTTGTTTTGTTTTTTTTTTGGGTGGGAAGGGTAATTTCTTGGTTTGTGTGGTTTGTTTAGGATTTTTTTTTTTTTTTGGGGGGATGAGAATATTGTGGATTATTTCTTTGCATGAGCATAGCGCATTTTATGCATTGTTCATTTGGACTTGTGCATACTAAATATCCTAGGTGCAGTTATCTCTGAGCAAGAGCTGAAATGTGATCACTTTCTAGCATTTAATATAACTCTCCAGCACACAATTCAGTGAAAAGTGAAAGGAAGCTTCATTCAAAAGGAACCTTAGTGATACCTCTCCAGCTACTAGAGTTTTCATAATATTTGCCTAGTTTGCATATCAATGAAGATAAAATCCCTTTAAGGTTGTAGGAAAAGAATATTCATCATGGCTGACTTACCTATGACTGTATTTCTTTTTTCTTTTTATTTTTTTTAATTGGGGAGTACTGCTTTTGGCCCTTCTGGACTTGGAAGGCAGATATATGTGCAGATTGGTTTGTTGGAAGGCAGATTCCTCAGAATTCTTGGGCAAGAGTTTAGGAAGTTAATGTGGAAGGTCCTGCTATGGGTGCTGGCCTATACAGGTCAAAATGAATAAAAAGGAATATGTAGTTCATAAGGAAAATTATATAATTTTAAAAGTTTTTTGGTTCTTATCTCTTCTTATTGGTCAGACAGATAAAACAATAGGCACAAGTGGTACAGGGAAGGCAGAAAGAACATGAGGTGAATTTGTGAGCCACAGTTCACCAGTTGGCAAACAAAGGGTGTGATGCCAGACAGGTTCAGCCATAAAAGAGCCTTGTCTTGGGGACAGGCTGTAATTCTTTGTGGACAGAAGGCTGCTTACCAGTTCATAAAGATAATTTCTGGATACCTTTTCTTCAACTGTCTAATATTTACCTGAATTATGCCTCAGAAAAGACAAGATTAAATTCTCTAGTGTTGAACATGTTTCCTACAACTGAAAGTGATTCAGCTTTGAATTCTTAAATCTTATATCTTGTGTGGATAAAAGCAAAATATTTTTTACATTGAGAAGGATGAGGGTGAGAGAGGGTTGGTACCTTTGTGCTGCAAGATACAGAACTTGCTTCTAGCCCTAGAATCTGGTTGGTCATCTGCAGATATGTGTGGGGAAATTTGGGAGTTTTTTTGAGGTTTGAATCGCTTCTTGAAAGCTTGATGGAGTAGGTAGAGAGACTTTAAAAGTGGACCCCCAGGTTTGTCAAATAAATACACATTCCTACAGAATAGCTTTTTGTGCAACAAGCAATGACAGCATTTATGTATAGCATATTTTGTTTCATATTTGAGAAGATGCAACTGTACCACAGGCAGACAGCTCTTCTCTCTAGCAACTGTGAAGGATGTGGAGACCATCAGAGAGAGGCCTCTGCCTATAGATCCCTTGCCACTGACTTGAGTTGATGCCTAGACCTGACATTCTGGTTTCCACATTTCCTAATTGGGGTTCCCCTCCACTTTCTGTTATGCTTTACATCTTATCTGTCCTGTATTAATATTCAATTCAAAATTATTGTTTTGCTTTGGTCTTTAAAGCTCTGTAACACATTACAGTAATACTGGAGTAGAATATTAAAAATAGCATTGCAGTACTTATTTAAGAGAAAACCAGCTACTGCAGTGAATGAATCCCTTGGGGAAGAGGGAGGTAGAACTTTCTTTTATTTGTTCCCATGGGGAAATAGAGATACAAGTAGCCAGTTACTGGTAGTCAGTTTGGCCACTTCCCCCCAATGTTTTTACTTGTAAAATATATGTATAAATGTATGTGTTTGTTAAATATTTAAATGAAATGCAAACATAATGACCATTCAACACAGAAAGCCGGTAAACATGCAAGGTGTTGCCTCTGCATCTGGGTCTAAGGGTTTCCCAACAAGCAGCTTCCAGCATGTACTTAGGGTCTACATGTGTAGTGGATTCTGCATTACATGCAGAGAGGGTGGATTCGTGTGCCGTGGATTTATGCACATGATTTAAAATCCTCTGGGTAATTGGGACATGGTGCCTGGCATCTGCAGGATCCTTGAAGAGGCCGTACATGCACGTGCAGGGAGACACTACAGAGGTGGTCAGAATGAAAGGATATTAAAGTGGCTAAGTTAAGCACTCAAAAGTTACAAAATGCCAGAATTGGGGAAATGCTTAGGCAATATTAATTCTATCCATACATCTATATATTGCTCTGTAATAATCTTAAAATCTATTACATACCTTTGCCCCCACCTCCATAGAATGATTGGGTTTTATTTGGTACATTGAGTCTTCTCTGGGGATGAATTAGAGTACATGCTGAAGGAGAGAGTTGTCTGTTGAACTCCTACCCTCCTGTGTTCCTGTGAGTCTAAGAAGGGAAGACATAATCTCATTGTTAAGGCAGCTGAATGTTGCTTTGGAGAAGTTGATCCTCTGCCAAGGAGTGTGATGCTGGGTAAGCCATTTACATCAATCTTTTAATAGTGGCCGGGTCAACACTACTAATTTGTGCATAAATAGCTACAGTTGTCAGGTGGGTGATGGATTGTAGCTTGTGACTATCATAGCTCGTGGATCCAAATCTCCTAGTGTGCAGGATACTTTGTTCTCCCACTTTCTTTGAAAACAAAGAAGAGGAGATGGGGAAATACGTATGTCTGTGGTTGCTAAAGTGGTCCTGTTGTAGCTCTTGCATCATTCCTCATTTTATGGGTTCTCTTAGGACTACACATGTGCATCTGTACCAAAGGCTGCTGGAAGCTGTATCCTTTGAACACAGAATATGCAGTGCTTAATACTAGCAAGACCTGGATTTTAGGTATTTTGAGACCCTTCAGATCTTAATTTCTGACTGCCTCAGTTTACAGACTGTAAAATGGAATTAATACATTCCTTTACCACACAGAACTGATGGAAACATATCACTTGTGGACTGTTACGATATTCTTGGTGCAAACACTGCAGAAAAAGCACCACAAATCTCATTTGTCTCTCTGTCTTCCTTTTCTCTATTGAATTTAGTACTTCAGTATTTTGTCAGCTTTTCTTTTCTTTGAATTTTATTTCACTCCTTTTTACAGCTAGCAATGTAAAGTTGCTTGTCCTTTCCACATTGTTCAGTATTTACTGCAGTTTGCTCAGTTGCCCTGCATCTGTTGAGATGTAGCATTGTGGGACAGTAACCCCTGAGGCACAGAAGCTTGAACAAAATCCTCAGAAGTACACAAGCTTGAACAAAAAATGTCAAATTGATATGAACTTTTGATTTGTTTCAGTGCAAGTTGCTGCATAAACTCTAATCTTGCATGAATGTGAACTGTTTTAGTTGAGTTAGTAGTTTAAAGCATTTCATTAAATTGAAGTAAGAGGCTTTTACATGGAGATAAGAGCTCTATGAGGAAGAAGGGGAACAAGAGTGTCTTAATGAAAGGAAGTGGGGGTGGAGAGAAGTACTCCATCCTTCTTTCTCCTCTTCTTCTTACTTCTCTGTGCTCATTTGAAAGTCTGTCTTTCTTCCTCTTTTCTCTCCCTCAGCCTTATGAAGGGTATGATGCTTACTTTGAGCCGTGGGGAAGATCAGGCCTGTGGGACTAATACTCTCAAAATTGTGATCAGAGGACAATGTTGATGGGCAAGGGGAGATCCTCTTTGTGGCCAGAAGACACATGGGGCAGTGCTGGAACAGGGGAGAAAAAGATGACTACCTTGCCAGTGTTTCATTGGTGAAAAGTGGCATGGGAATGGGGGAAGAACTGAGAGGAGAAAGTGGAGGGTGGGACTGGAGTGCAAAAGCAGGTAGGTTGTGAGAAGGGAAAAGGACTGGGGAACAGGCAGGGAATAGGTAGCTGGAAAGGGGCAAAGGCTGGTTTTGCTGTATAAGTTGAATCTGGTGATTTTGTGGAAGGAAGGGAAGAGGCAGCACAGGTTTTGGTGCTCCAGGGTGGACCGGAGGCTCTAGAGACTCCCAGTTCAGCCAGCACCGTTCCGTAAATCTGTTATTTGCATGTCTGCTTTTCTTGTCTGCACAACAACTGTCTGGGCAGAGCCTGTCTTCCAGGGCTTAACTTGCAAAGAGAGACAGTACATAGGGCTCTGAGATGAGATGCTGCATGCTGAAGCCCATTTGCATGGGCAGTACTGATGCTCCTTCCAAGCACAGGACACACTCAGTTTTCCTGTTGGGAAAAAAAACCCAGCTCAGTTGCCCAGAGCTGATTCCAGCCGATGAATAGCATGGAAAAGTGGTGAATCAGGCGTTGAGTTTGGCTCCAGGGCTAGCAGGGTCTGTGCTGCTGGCGTCCAATTTACTAGCCAAAAATTAGCCATAATTTTGTCTTGTAACTGACCATAAAATTCAGATGTTTGAAACATCATTTGTATTATAGCCAAGTACAATTAATTTTGAGCATGGTGGAAGCTGTGTTTTTTAAGAAAAGGCCGTGTTCATAACTAATCAAGTAACACACAGTGATAGCTCCTACTGCAAAGGCAGAAGCAGCAAGTTGTTGTAGTCATAAGGAAGGTTATCAGACCATTCAGTGTTCAGTAACAGTATAGAAAAGGCCTGATCCTACAAAGTGCTGGGTGCTCTCAATTGCTTTGGATTTTTGACCAGTTTTTGAGGTACCCCCGCAATGCACAGAGTCAACACCATGAAATCATTAAGCAAAGAGCAGAGTGTGGGAAATAAAGTATGACAACAGCTTGCTTGTTCTTAGGAATAGCTTTTATTGTCCAAAAACTGGGGTATATTTACTTCTTGTTTGTGATAGACAGTTTAATAACTCCAGTGGTGGTCTCTGTTTTTTTTGAATTCGTAATATATGCTGACTTTGGATGTGCAGTTTCAGTCTTCGGCTGATGTGAGCTAGAATTTGTGCTCTGTTTGGTTCATGCCATGTCTTCTGTCAGTTCAGTGCCTGTGTAAGCAGGGTTGATGGTATGTAGTAACTTGGTGTGAGAGGCTAAGATAAAACCCCAGCTGTTTCTTAAGATATTGCCTGCTGTTATCAAGAGGCTCAGGTTAGCAATTTTAAGTGTTACAAGGACCTGTGGTTTTGAACTGCTTTCCTGAAGAGAAGGTAGAAATGTACATGCCTAGCTATTTTAGGAATCATTCTTTATTGAGTGTGCTTATGCTTTATGAAATGTGGGTTCAGGGAATATGGGTAATAAAGCTGAATTATCATCCTTGAGTGTTTGTAGATTAAGGATATTGTGTGCAAGTGAGTCATGGTAAAAGCTGACTTAGGTTTTAAACACCAGCAACAACAACAGAGAATGGACAGCCCAACTGAGTGTCGGTCACGTCACTGTAATTCTTAAGGTATCTGGGTACAGCTGAAGACTTGCCTTCTTCACTGACATGGATGCAACACACCAGCAGTCAGCCAGCCAGCTTCCATGATCCCTCCTGCTGACCAGTCCATGAAGAAATAGCTATCTGCCAAACAAGCTGTTTGTTTTATTTCAAAGCCCCAGTGGGCCCAGCCCTTCCTGCCTAGCAGCTGCAGCAGGCTCCATTCCTTCTCAGTGCCTGGCCTGGGAAGAGACTGCTCATTGGCCCAGGAGAGTGGTTCTCCATAATTGGCTTGTGAGGAATGCTGTGTGAGATGATTTGGCCTTTCTTTTAAATTGTTTGTTTTATTAAAGTTTGTTTATTAAAGTGAATATCTGGTAACAGTAGAAACATGTTTTTTGAAGCCTGTGTATTGCTAAGAGATCAGGATAGAGCACTATCAGGTTATTATTTCCCCAGGATCAGAAGTACACAGGCAGGTCTGCAGATCCTTGGGGGGAAGTGTCCCAGCGCCTTCTTTCTTCCTTCTTCCAGCTGAACTCTGATGGATCTGCTGTAGTCATCACTCCCTGCATCTCTACAGGGGGGACAGGGATGTGGGAGTTGCTCCACCTGTGGCATTTCTGGTAAACAGAGGTTAGATATGTACTGCAGATTGAAGAGGTACCAAACCTAGCTTTGAACAAGCCAGTCCGAGTACCTCTGGCAGTCTAGCTGATAGAGGGGTCTGAATGTGCTCATTTATACCACTAAAAAGTATGATTGTTTAGCCTTGGATGGTAAATTAACCTGAGATGGTAAATTAATGCAGAAAGCCAAGGCTGCCTCTAGTACCAAAGACAGCTTAGCCAGCTTTGCACTGTGCATGTACCCAGTCAGTTGTGTACATTAAAAGTTTTGAAAGTGCCAGTAAATTTTAAAAAATATGTTTGTTATATTGAGTTTCTATATCATTCTCTCATCAGTTGACAGGAGAATATTATACCTGCAGCTGTCACAAAAAGTGTGGGCAACAGCCCTAGTAGCTTTTTCTAGTTAAGTGTGTGCCTTACATATGGTTACATAAACTAATATGTCAATTTGCCTATCTGGGTGTTCTGGTTTGAGAAGCAAGACCAGCGGGACACCCCAAGTCAGAAATACAACTTATTAGAAAAAGGGAAAATAAAACAAAATGGAAACAAAATACATGCAATAAGAAAACCACTGACAAAGTCAGAATACAGCCTGACACCCTGTTGGTCAGGGTGTTGGCAGCAGTCTACTTGCAATGGTGGCTGCAGTCCTCCTGAAGTAGCAGTTATGGCTCTGTTGAAGCAGTGGTTCTGGAGAAAAGGTGCAACCCTCCGCTGAAGGTCCAGTGATGGATAGGTCTGTTCTTCCTCTGGGAGTCCAGGGAAAAAGGCTACTTGGTGTTCCAAGTCTCAGGCTTTTTATCCAGGTAGAGGGGCTTGGTTCCTCCCCCTGGCTGGAGCATTTCCCAATGGGATGATGGGAGTTTATCAGTGGACTTAATGGCCTAATAACAGAAGATCTATCCCTGGAGGGAGGATGGGCCATGGAAGAGATAAGGAAACTGCTCTTGATAGTTTCTTATCAGCTGGCTTATCAATAGAAGATTACATCACTACTCCCCATCCCAGTTCCAGCTGATGGTAATGGAATAATACACCTGGTTATATCTTACACTGCAACCCATGAAACTGGGATTTGAGATGGCTCCTCTTGTGAACCCAGGAAGATGAATTTTAAACCCAAGATAATCTTGTTCAGAATTTATGGCTTTTGGAACTGGAACATGTCATCACTATATAATTATATGTTTGTATGTTGTAGTTTCTCTGCATGGAATATAACACAAATAATCTCAGGCTTTCTTAGCAAACCATTCTGGATGAGGGAATTGTCTGGATGAGGCAATGGTGTGGGAACACTGTTATGGACCAGTGAGTCAAAGACTGGAATTCCCTGTATAAACCAGTAATCTGTCTGTGAGTTAACGTGCTCAGAGCTGTAGTGGTTTGGGTTTGTTGACACACTTCTCAGTGAGACTGGTGTTACTCAGTTTTCTGGCTAGGACTGACTTTGGACAGCTGAGTGAAACAAATGTTCCTAGGGAGAAGCATGAACTGAAGGCTTGAGGTTAAAGCAAAATATCCTTTGCTGGCCTTGGAAGAGAATAGCAAGAGTGGTGATTTTTAAATCCTGCCTGTGACATCAGTGTTAAAAGCCTTGAGCAATGTGGTTAGGTCTGTGTCTAAAGTGTGTGTAGGTGCTGTGTCCTCGTAGTCACAGCAGGGATTTCTGCTTGGTTTGTGACTTGGCTCAGTCTTTAAATGGACACACTCCGAACTGCTTTCTTCTGTAGCTGTCTGTGTTCTGCTCTTGTTGGACACCCAGACTTGGCACCCCACTGTGATCCAATAGCTCAGCTGGATAAACTGAAATTTTATGAGGAGAGAGTTTAGGATGGACTTCTCTACTGAGGAGAATTCATCGGTGTCCTATTGCTCATTGTCCCTTGTGCCACAGGTTGCTGTGCTGCAGAAGCCTTCCTTCAGGGCTCCTCCACTGGCAATCCTCAGACCACAGGTGGAAGTCCCAACCAGTGGCCAGGGGCTTCCCAGTGCCCGGGTTTTTTTTCCTCAGCCATTTATGTTGCCGGTGGAGAGATAATTTCTCACCTCTTCTGTGGCAGACCCTTTTTGGGACAGTAAGCATTTGTGAGAGAAACAGGATGGGTTGCTAAGGGACTCTCAGTTGGCTGATTGTCACCATATCAACTGACCCAGAATGGTGATGGCTGAAGCCTGCTGGATGTCACCCCCTGCTCTTTGACACCCATTCTTTTCTGGCTTGCCTTCTCCTATCTTGCTCCCACTCTGCCTGTTTCAAAAGGAAAAAAGCTAGCTGAAGAGACCTGCACTACTGGTTATTTGATGTAGATTTTGCTAAAATGGTCTGACTCTTACATACAGTTCTGGCTGGTGGTAGCTGTGCATGAATAAACATAATTACCCGTGGCTGTGATGTGGTATCTAGCTACTGTAGATGCAAAGCATGAATTTAATAACTGTGTATGGTGAAATGATTATAAATGCATGACTGTGCAGTGTAGACAGGACCTGATATATCACTCATTTGTACATTTGTAATTAATTGTAGGAACAAGATTGTTCTTTGCATGTGTTCTTTCTTTGCTGCCAAGCACGACAGAGAGCTATAATGATCTTATACCTTAAGCTTATAATAAAATATTGTTGGTTACCTAGCAAAGAAATTTCTTAATTAAGTTTGCTACACAAAATCCCATCATGCTTTTAAAGATTTTTTTTTTGCTAGAACTCCTTAATGACTTTTACCTCTGAGTACAATCAACAACAAAATTCCTGATATTTAAGAAACCTTTTCTTCATATTTTTTCCATCTGAATATAATGGAGCATAATTCAAGACTATGGGCAGAAGAGGGGGTAAATGATGCATGTAATGATTGTTTTACCATTTACAAGAAAATAATTTATTTAAATTGGATTAAGCCTTAATATTATCACACTTTTCTACCTGATTTAACATGGGGGGGAGGGTGGGGGAAAGGGAAGAAAATGATTTCATGGTGAAGTGTTTTAAGTATTTAGTATTTTCTTTGCTTTTTGATAATCCAGGCATCCTGCCCCACAGCCATGAAAATTTTCTTACATACAAATGTTCATTGCCATCTTTTACATTCCTCTGCTGACAGTGAAGAGGTCATGCTAGATCAAACTGAAGGAGAAACTGGACATCATCTTTACCCTGAATGCCCAGATTAATTCTTCCAGAACAGAGGTGGGGTAACAGCGAAGAATAATTTACTTTTATGTATTAATGCTTTTAAGAACTCTATTCATCATATTGCTAACTCTGGTATACATATTCAGAGTGAGACAAAGAAATAAGTACCTGCTTAGGTAGGATGTGAGACCTTAGAGGTCTGTGGCTTTTTTCTGTCCCCAGCAGTTTTCCTACCAGCCTAATTATTTCTGCTGAGAATGGGTCTCCAAGTCCAAGTCCAAACTTTATCATCTTAGTCTAATTATTTTCCCCGCTCCAGGAGAGAGGAATCAAGTGGGATAAATTCTGTATCTGTATGCTATCCAGCTTTGAGTCTACTGATTGAAGTGTTTTGTTTATAATAGTTGCTGTTTTGATGAGGGAAAAAAAAATCTCCTACAGTCAAAGGAGCTCTATTAGTGGCAGAACCAGCAAAGCCTGGTTTTCTGTAGGCTGGTGCCTCATGGTTTCATAGTGAATTACAATTGTCTCTTTTTTCCTACAGAGGGGTCATTTGTTAGGTCTCTCCCCCATGTGGATTCTTTAATGCTTCATAAGGTTTAAATTCATGTTACAGCTTTTTTTTTCCTTCCAGCTATGATACTTTTAGAATTGCTTTCTTCCCCTAACTATTTATTTTTTAAAAAGAATGTGGAAATTTGAGTGTTCTGTGTATCTATTGCATTTTGTTAAAATAGGAAAAAAAAAAAAAAAAGCCTGGAAACTCAGTGTGTGACTTTCCAAACTTCAGTGTCACAGCAAGTCAAGCAATAATGGTAGTATCTTGTTAAGTACATTACCCAATTTGGGTCTGTATTTAAGTTCATGTCTTCTGGGAGACGTAAGTCAGGCTTTCTAGTTAGTCCTGCTCATCCAGTGGAGCTGCTGTCAATGGAAGATCAATGGATCAATGGAAGATGTTCTGGCTTTATGAAACATCAAATAATTATTTTGCAAATTCCTATTAAAATGACAGATTTTCTTCTCAATCCCATTTCCATTTGAGTCAAAAGTAAGTTCCTCATCACCTTCAAGGGGAATTCGATTTCTTTTACAACTGTGAAAGAATTCAGAGGTTGGGGCTGTTTTATTGTCACCAGTGTACTATTAATCACTTATACGTAAACCAGAAAAGATTTCTTCCCAAATCCAGTTTCAGTACACAAAGCTGGGTAGTGTCCTCTGTGAAACCTCATATTTATAAATGGAATAATTTTTGTTCAATTTGTATTGTGGTGTTATAATACACATAGAATTCCATTATATATATATTTTTTTTCTGTTAGAGATTAATTTTTAAAACTTAAAGTACACTTCAGATAAATGGAAGGTTAAATTCTAGTGATGCACACATTCTTTGTATGTGCATAAGCTTCTCTTTACTTGGGAAGCATAGTATCAGTAGAGTACTTCTCACTTTAAAGTTTATTAATTTCTTTCTTCATTCTTTGAGGTGTCAGTACTGAGAAAGATGAATCCTTTATTAGTGGGAGGCCTGACACATGATGAAATCACTATCTGACACTTCAATGACTTCCAATGTTGTTCTGTGAACATTCAGCAAAGTGCAGATGATGTGATGTTGCAGTTCTGTGGGTAGTGTTTTCTCCTTTTTTCTTAGCAAATGGGTGAAATGCTTTATCATCACATAGTGTGTGAGATCTTCCCCATTTGGGATGAATAGCCTTTCCTCATTGTTTAGAGTGATTCATAATCTGATGTAGGAAAAAAATTGAACACATCTGCAACTGGCAGAGAAGATCTTTATTTCCTGAGAATAAATTCTCCTGAGAATCAGTGAAAAAGTAGAACTGGATCCATGGAGTTTTTGTCGAGGGGAGGGGTGTGGGGGAGGGCACAGATAACATTCTTGGCTGAGTGTTGATACAGTTTGGAATCCTTAAGACAGAGCATGCAAATCTCCATTGTGTTACAAATGAACTGCACCTAAGAGATAGTTCTCTGCTGGCCACAGGATTACCTCCGGAAAAGAGCAGTGATCTCAACCCAAAGACATTTAGGGTGTAAATTAGCATCTGACAATCAAGCAATTGGCAATAAATTGGTGGGTGTTTGACAATAAGTTGAACAGTTTTACTTACTTTTTAAGTAAGTAACTTTTAGTTCTAGTGTCTTCAGACCAGTACACCGTTCTGCAACCATATAGGTTAGAATTCTTGCCTTACAGAACTTACCTTCTTTCCCTTCCCTGTGTGTTTTCTATTCACTTCCCACCCCATCCCCCCCAGAAAGTGTTGCAGTAGTTTTCAGACTATGAAGATATTTTCCTGCATCGTGCAATTTAAAGTCTGAGCAATGTTACTCCTGCTCCTTTCCCAAGATACATCACTCACCCATTCAGATGCCCGGCTGTAAAATGTCACTGGCTGGGAAGCTGTAGGTATAGACATGCTTCCCAGTACCAAGTCTGGCATCTAAAAGTTGGCTTCAGGGTTTTCTTCTAACTTAACTGGTTCCTCCCTTTGTTTCCTCAGAAGCTCATGGTCTTTTCTCATCCATTCTCTCTCATTTCTGGAAGTTAGGGGCTTTTTCTCTCTTGATGACTTTGTGTAGTCCTCATCCTCTGCTGTCCGAGGAGCATCTTCATTTCCTATTGTCTATCACCGCGATACTTTACAGAATGTACTCTTCACAGATGAATGTGGGTGCAGCAGAACTAAATATCATCAAACTAAGATGGTGGGGGAAGGCCAGGAAGGAGTTAGCAATTAAGCTCACCTTTCAGGTAAAGACACAATATATCTTGTGGGATATTCTCCCTCTCTAGTGGCTAATTTTTGTATCCTTGATTTTGCCCTCCAGGGTTTTGGCTATAAACTGTTCTACAGCTACTACTGTAAAGAAGCAGATGACCTTTGGAGATAGTAAAACTGTCTTAATTATGTGTTTGTTGTTTGCGATTGCATGTTCCTCACCGGTATATGCACACATCAGATGTAATTATGTGTGCAAAAAGTCAGGAGTTTGAAATCACTTTGCTTACTGCCTTACTACTTAGGATCTGATTTAAAAGATTGTAAACTTCAGAAAGGGAGAAAAAAGAAAAAAATAAATTATATCAATTTCCAATCCAGAGGGACTTTGATGTTTCTCTATCATCTTTCCTTGGCATCTCTACATTCAAATCATCTGTCACATTAGGCATGGATCCTGGTGGTTCATCACAGCTGCCCAGAGTGCCCTGGCTGGAGGGATCTTGGGAGGCTGTCTTTGACCCTGGCATGAGTTCTCCTGACTTAGTGCAGAGGACTGCTCATCAGTGCCTGTTCTGCCACAGGAATGCAGGAACTCCCTGTGGGCTTCCCGGATCACACAAAACCCTATGTGCAGGTGTGTCTGAGGAAAGGGCTGCTGATAGCAAGGGGAGGCTGCCCACCCTTTCTGATCTGATGAGGAAGCTCTTTTTAGGACCACTCACACACTTGGGCCAGACAAAAAGAACTAGATCATCACAACCAGTTTAAATAGCTGGTTTAGGCATAGGGTGGCTCCTCTTGGAGCGCGGTTCCAGGATGGTGTAAGCTGATCCAAAACAGAGCAGTTCCTGCCTGGCTTTGAATCATCCATATCCCCACCCCGTGTATTGCACCAGCGCTGGTGCTTGTTTGCCTCCACAGGGAGCTGAACCAACACGGCAGTGTTAAGAATTTTTTGAAGTTAGTTCTGTCTTCTCTGAACCAGTTCAGTATGAGACCTGAAAAGCATCCTTGTTGGCACAGGAAAGGGCAGCAGCTGGGGAAGGAGGGACTGTGGCAGCCGCATCTTACATCGCATTAGACCGTCATGGAACCACGGCTACATTTGGAGAAGGCACATGAGCATCTCTGGGTGATTTGAGGGGACAATACCCCCAGGCAGGAGGAGGGGCATTGCGATAGTAATCTCTCCCAGCAGGACAGCTGATCCAGAGAGAATATTTGTCTACAATATAAAATAAATTAAAGAAGAACTCTCCAAACAATGAAAAGACCTAGAAGTTTGCTGTCAGTGTTCTGTAAAACAAGTTAATTCAACATAGGCCTATAAGATGTTTGTTTTGCTCCCATCCCTCTCCCTTGCAGCCCACTCCATCCTCTTTTTGCAAGGCATGAGATAGCCTCCTGCCCGGGCCCTCTTAGATCATGGTATGACGGGCACCCTGCCAAACGAGGCTGATCTTATAATCTGCTGCTGCCCTGGTTGTTGCTGGGACTGTTAGCATGATTTTTAATTCACTTCTGTGGTGCCCTCATTTTTTCTGCAGCCGAAGCTTGAAGTGGGAGTATGCTAGTTAGCTGTGAACTATACTGCTGCAAATTCATGGACTATTAGCACCTTTTCAAAGCTCCCCTTTCTGTTCTCTGAAGAATTAGAACACAGCTATTTAAAAAATAAAAAATAAATAAAAAAAAAAAANAAAACACTCAAGGCTATTGCACAGTGTCATTGCTTAAGGCTTTGTTTTTAAAATGATTGCTAAGATAGGTTTGCTTGTCTGCTTCCTTGCATTCTCCATAATGTACTTAGAGTTGAAAACAACAGCATCGGTAATAAGATGCTGATGAACCTAAGGAAGATGTGACAGCGTAACGCGTATAGTGCGCCTAGAATTTGCCAAAGCAGGCGAAATAACCCCACCTTGGGCAATTTTCAGAAGAAATACACTAAAGTATTTGTCAGGTCTGGGTAACTGCCACATACACATACTACCTTCTGGCATACAAATATCACTTTGTATAAGGCAGTCACACCGTAAAAGAAAAGGGAGAGGCAGGCAAAGACTCTGATCTTGCGGAGTCTTACAGCAAGCCGAGATCTCAGAAAAGTGCTAAAACAGAAATCAGCCTTCTTTAGGGATAATTGCATTTATCTCTAAACTATCCACATGTTTCATTTGTGCTTAAATTCTGATGAAACAAACAACGCTGTAATATTTATCAATGTATTTTGGAGAATATATATACTGTCATCAGCAGGAATACAAAATTAGGCTACAAATAGACTCTCATCAACAGATTACTAAAAATTTCAGGATTACTGACACAGTCGGGATACACATTTGGCAGCAATATCTTGCAGTATGAAATAACTAGAGAACTTCAGAATCAAAATCTCCAGTTACAACGCAGTATCATTGTAGGTATAATTTTTGTGTCAAATATTTATATTATTTTTTTTTCAAAATACATACAAGGATCTCATAATTTATCTTTCATTTAAACGAGTAACAAAGGAGCAGTAGAGAGCAGCTGAATCGTGCTAAGATGTTGACCCATATATGTATGTATATTTTCTCTTTGCTAGGATGTGAAAAAGAAAACAATTACTTTCATAATATACTCTTGTAAAAACAGTATGACAGCTTTCACCACAACCTTTATGTGTTTGTAATACCTATTTACACACACATTTGTATACAGAAATATGAAAATCACATCTTGGAAATCAAAGGGGGCATGGGTACATGGGTATGCTTAGATCATGAGTGCACCACCTCTGTCATTCACCCTGTAGGAGTCTGGGTTTTTTACTACAAATGGCAGAATCATCTATTGAAGTGTGGGACTAATGTAAGAACACCCCGTGTTTCCCTAGATTTTGTATGTTAATTCTAAGAATATGTTGATTTAACTTGATTGATGCCTCCTTGGAAGATGAGCCTCCCATACAGCCAACCCTCCCAAGGAAACCATGAGTTAAGATAAGGCATTAATTTGTTACCTTAGAGTTGTTAGCACAATAGCAGTGCTTGACCATGAGCACCTTGCCTTTGTCTCCCCCTGAACCTTTGGGACTCCCTTAGCTAGAGGGATAAAAGCCCAGGAAGTCACAATTACAATGGAATTTAGCAGGATTGGAAATGTTTCCTTTACTTTCAAAAGATGAAATTACTGGTGTGTTTTCCAGTTGTTGCAGTCAGTGGAACTTTTCAGAAGACTGTGCATCAGCATATGCTGTAATGACTAAGAAAAAGGAAAAGCTTGACTTTGGGAAAGGTTTTCAATTTGACCTGGGGAAAAGCACACTTTGTCTATTGTTACATTCTGTAATTCAGCAACTGCTAAAAATGGAACTATTTACATACCTGGCATGCCCCATAATTTTAATACATGAAATGCAGCCTCCAATTGCCCACCTGGCAAGATAATGTAAAGCCAGAAGAACCAGGAGCCTGTCATCCTTAGTCTCTGTCCAGAATGTTTTGAGGGGAAATCATTCTATTAGAAAATTTCTGTCAGTGCTCCTGCTTGCAGAATCCAGAAACAGGACTGTAAATTGACCAGTCAAGTTTTCTTCCTTCTCCTTCTTTTCATGGATATACTTGCTTGAGAAAAGTTGTGTATCTTTTTCCTTGCTTCTAATCAATTTCTGGGGTGTAATGCCATAATGTGGTATGCACAAGCATGTGGAGAATCTCAGTAAGAGAAATTCGCATCACTTGTTCACTTCCAAAGAAGTTCTTTTTTCCCGTAATAGCTTCTTCAGTTTGTAATCTGAAAGTCTCGGCACAGAGGCTCATGTTACAAAAAGGAAATCTCCAGTGTGTTCCCATCTTCCCACACTGGGTCTCTGCCTTCTTCACCATCAGATAGAAATTTCTAACAGGTCGATAATCTGTGACACAGAACATCCCTTAAAATGAGGACAAACTGCCATGAAATAGTGGCTTTTCTCTATAAAACAAAATCAAATACGGATATTTCTAAACAAAGTAACTTCCAATTGCAAAGCTGAGTACTTCCATCTCTACCACAATGTTCAAACATGCCATTAAAACAAAGACACATAGTTGATATCCCCAGAAAATATTTATACTGGCAGAAAAAGGTAAGAGTCAGTCTTCCACTTCGGGTTCTGTTGTTGATTGTAAGTACACTGTTTATTCCAGGAGGATACAGAGAAAATCTGCCCTCTGACACTTTGTCTATGTGGGCAAAAGTAATTTCTGAGAATCCTTTAGAAAACTTAGGATCAGTAGTACATAGCATAAGCATAAGACAACAAGGAAGGTCAGTGTGATAAATAAGTTTCTTCACTAGCCAAAGTTCAGCAAAATTGTCCAGATGGCCTTAGACAGCAGACTGTTCTGTGCCACAGAGGAAGGAGCAAGGCATAGTGAGTTGTGCCAGTCAAAAGAGAGGGCTAATTCACTGGTGATCTCAAGAGAATATGAATGCTGTCTTAAACAAGTTCTCTATGTGTGTGTGTGTGTGCATGTGCATTTTCATTGGCCAAGAAGATCATATAATAGTTTAGGTTGAAGAGGCCTTCAAGGGTCGTGTAGTCCAATCCCCCTGCAATAATCAGTGACATCTTCAAATGGATCAGGTTGCTCAGCGCCCCATCCAGCCTAGCTTCCAGTGTTTCCAGAGATGGGGCATCCACCACCTTCTCTGGGCAACTTGTCCCAGTTTTTCACTACATTCATTGTAAAAAACAAAAAACCAAAAAAACCCACCTTATTTCTAATGTAAACCTTTCAGTTTAAAAATATCACCCCAAGCTTGACCTGTCACAACAGGCTAATAAGTTTTTTTCTATTCTTTTCTATAGGCCTCCTTTAGGTACTGAAAAACCACAATAATGTTTCCCTGGAGCTTTTGCTTCTCCTGTCTGAACAATCCAACTCTCTCAGCCTTTCCTTATAGGAAGTGTTCCAACCATCTCATCATCTTTTTGTCTCTCCTCAAATGCTGCACCCCTTTTTTGGTGGGGTCAGTGGAATCAATATATTTATTGAAAAGGATGATCTGTGATCAGATTTACTGATGCTGATGTCTATGTGAGGATGGCAGTTCACTAATTAAAAACTGTTGTGGAAAATGAGGAGATAACTGAGAGATTCTTGTTCTAAACAGCAAAGTCTTACATGTGGGAAAAAAATAAATGACTGTGTAATAGATGGTATGGATTCATTCATGCTCCTATGAAATACAAGAATAATTGTGAAATAACTTATGTTCATAAACGAGTTGTGCATGTTTGAAAAATCTCTAAAGGTTTAAACCCACAAGCAGAGGCTGGGGAGGATTGCTTCACAGGATTGCAAAACCACAAGCAGCAGCGAAGGAGAGCTTGATTAACAAACCAAAAGACCAAAAGATGTGGCTCCAACAGAGATGAACCCCTTCCTGGGACTTATTGGGGAATACCCTGGCATAACTTGGCATCTGATCTCATCACTTCCCAGAAACATCTTTGTCCAAGTCCAGCGCAGAAAAAAAGAGACCTCATGAATACGTGAAGCAACAAAGGAATAGGAGAACCTCTGCCCCAGGCAGAAAAAACTGTATAAAAACCGACTCGATGGAGGCGGCATTTGTGAACAGAGGGGGTTCTGATGCGGTAGAGGTCAGACCATAGTTCACCCAGCGCTGATCCCGGGCTCAGCGTTGTCTCTATTAATTGTGGCTATCCAAATTGTATTTTGATGGTGAAATAAAATCTTTTTTTTTTTTATTACTAAATTGGCTGAATCACTAATTTACCTATAACAACTGGATGCAAAGCCTACACAGAAAGCCATTCTGATTGCATTGAATTAAGTGGATTTTCACTTAATGTTTTCGATCTAGCTTTTGCTGGCCTCCATACAGATTCTGGGCAGGATGTGGAACGTTGATCAAGTCAAGGATAAAGTGACAAAGAAGATGGGCAACAGTTTAAGTGCCATAGTTCAAATAATTGTCAAAGAAATGCCCTTTGTCTAAAACCTTCTGCCATGGTGATTAGTAGCTGTCTGTCCTTTGTTATTTGAAATGTTTTATCAGGACAGAGAATTTTTTGTGGTCACATGATGATTATAGCCATGATTCACCAGCATTGTGTTGGTATCAAGAAAAGTGCAAAGTAATTGAGTCAAAATACTCTGGAAAATTTGGATGCTTTCTAAGTTTCTAAGATACTATTTCTTTTTAATGTATTGACAGCAGCATTTTTAACACAAGTTACTTCTATAAGGCATCAATATTTGCACAGCCTTACTGACAGATACAAGGATTATTTTAATTCTCAGTTCCAATTGCTTTAATGCATTTTATTTGAGAAAAAAATCTACTCCAGGACAAAATGAATTTGCCTCACAAACAATAAAATAACTCAACCCAGTACCTGGCTAACATAAGTCTATTTAGCAATTTACAGTCCGTTGAATATTGGGCTGTAAAGTTACTAAGAACCAGGAAGTGATTGGCTTGTAAACCTTAATAAAACAATAAAGCCTGTCTTTCTGTTTATGCAAATTTAAAATTCTGCCCAGCTAAGCTCAGAACATATCCAAATGGTGAAACTAATTGAAACAGCTATTATGGGACAAACTATTTTGCAAAACAGTGTCTTCTATGGATGTTTTATTTCAGAATAGAGATTATGTTTAAATCCCGTAACAGATACTCTCTTTTATTAAGTGAGTGGTGATTCCAGAATAAATGTACTTACAAAGAAACTGTAGTAGAGCTTGGTAATGCCAGTCAGAGAACAAATTATATTTTGTGAGAAAGCTTAAACAGAGTCCAGGCTAACTTTCAGTAATGCATAATGTAAATCAGATTAAAAACAAAGCCTCAAAGCAGCACCAAAATAGACATAGTAAAAAGTTGTCTTTATCTCGCACAATTTTTAGCAAGATGAGCCTTTGTACACTTCCTATTATTGTTTCATGGGAGTTTCCTATGTTCATCAAAGGAAGAATATCCCTTTAAATGCTTGGTATTGATTTGCATTCAGAAGCCAAATTGATTGCTTTTGTAGGAGTTCCCTATGTGAATCAGCGAGAGTATCAAGTTAATAAATAATTCACTTAACAAAACTGCATTACGATAATGCTAAAGGTTTGCAAAAATCCTGTAAAGGAAAGCTTTCTAGCATTCCTTACTAACTGCTGAAAGTGAAGGGACCAGAAACACTGCAGTGTCATCTTCAAAAAAATGCTAGTACTCCTTTCCTGTTAACTTCTCAGTGAGGTAGCTGAGTAGGTGTTAATAGATTTTTTTCCGCCCTTTTAGTTTCATGATTGGAAGATTGAGGCTGGAAGTAGTCTCTGATAGTCATCTTGTCTAAACTACCTGTTCAAGAAGGGTCACCTAGAGCAGATTGCCCAGGATTATGTCCAGATGGCTTTTAATCTTCTTTGCCCTGTAGATAGATACACATAACTTGGCACTGATCTACTAGCAAGAAAACTTTAACACATCAATATTGGAAGCTTATGTCCACTGCTCCCATTTTAATAAGGGAGAGCTTGAGCATTGCACAAATTTCTGGAGTGTGGTTCTTCATAACATTCTTCTGTCCTCCCAGGTTATGGCTCCTACAGGTCCTGGCAGATGTTATCACAGCTGAGTACAGCTTTGGGGCTGTACATTCACATTGATAAGAGCTTCTCATTTTGCTCACTGATTGTCTCTCCATTCACAGACTGCAGAAGAAAACAAGTTGGGGTTAACTTGGATGCATTTTACCTCTTAACCAAAATATCCTTGGGGATTCATTTGAATTCTGAAGCCTTTAAGTTGTGTATTCCTGTTAGTATTGTGTGACTTTTGGAGAGATAAACACTTTTCTTCAGACTAAATATTTCTAAAAATAAGCCATCATTTATATAATCGTAACTAATATTTTCCAGATGAACTAGTTATAAGTTTTATGTGTGAAATTTGTATGCAGAGAGTTAAGAATTTACCCTTTCATAGCCTGATAAATGTGTTTTTAAAATTTATTTAAGCTCTCTAGAAATATAAAAAGCTAAAATACTGCTAACCTATCTAGGAGACTTAACTCTGCTGCTTCACTTAAACCACTCTAGTCTTGGACAGTCGTCTAAATGACGCATAAATGACTGTTTCCTCAGGAACTTTAGCAAGGCTCAATACTTCTTATTTGAGTTACAAGAAGCTTTTAATGACTTCTATGAAGTCACAGGATAGAGCCAAAGATGTATACTTATACATTCAGAAGACTCTATTAAAGGCCTTTTCAGCTTTGCCATGGATTTACAATTTGAATATTTCCAAGAGAATATATTTTCTGAGACAAATTTCATTGCCTTAAGGTAATTTTCTTTTTTTTTTTTTTTTAAATGTGATTTGTCGTGGTAGAATCTAGACATTTTTCTGTGTGGGTTTACTCTGTGCCTTCTGTGGCCTGCAAGGAATTAGTTTTAATTAATATGAATGGCAAATGCATTGTTGAAATAGTAGTTGTGGCAGGCACGCCTTTGTGTTAGCAGCTGGGTTAAACAGCCCCTTTATCAGAGCTATTAGCACCTAATATTACTGTCCGATTAAAGATCATTCCGTGGATTAGCCAGTTCTAAGGCTTCCACAGATCCCCAGACAGGTGCTGAAATAAGAAACTGTGTTAAGTAAATCAGCAGTCCTATTGCATCGTTCGTGGCTTTGTCTTGGCTGTAGGAAAGGAAAAAGTTATTGGGCTGGGGGCTTTTGGGGGGTTTTTGTTTGTTTGTTTGT
>WBNO01021221.1:23319-90183 GCA_013400575.1 Peucedramus taeniatus | reverse complement strand
TTTTTTTAACATTGGAAGTATCATGTAATGTAGGCAGACTATCCTGTGTCCCTAGAAATGCATTTATTTTAAATTCGTACATTTAACGGGACTCCAAGCAACTGGAAATGCTTAACTTTAGAAGGCAGGAAATCCCACCAGAGTTCACAGAGCATAGCTTAGCTGACAGTTCACTTTTTAATGGGTGAAATGAAGACTTGACATTAATAAGCAGAGGCCCCCTGACTTCAGTGGAATGTTACATCCTTATACAATTCAGATTTCAGGCTCAATTGTGTCAGATAGCAATTTATAGTACCTTTCAGTCCCCTGAAAAGCTATGTGTCCTGCATAGCCTGGGGACTGTTTCTGATAACAAGGCTGCGGAGCAGTAAATAGTGGGCTGATGACAGACAAGACCCCAAAGTTTTTGTGTGCCTTGAAACATGAGCAGTGTGTCTTGTCCCTGTTGATTTCTGTTAATTTTGAAAGGGCCAAGAGTTTAATATAAGTAGCTGGAATGTGTTCTAGCCCATAGCTAGGGCTAGCATTACTGTAAGAACTATCTGAGCTGTGCTCTTAGTAGAATAAGTAGCCTTCTTGAGCTTCTATGAAAGAAACAGAATAAAATTAGCATTATTTATAGTTGATGTATTATTATTATTATTGCTGCTCTCTTTGGAGAGGGTGTCAAAAGGACATGCCAGTGTCAAGTGGATTTGAAACTGTGATGCTGCACATTGCTTAAAAATGTGAGCTAAAAAAAACCTGTCTGCTTAGATGGAGGTGTGTCTAAGATGCCTAGGGTCCCTGATAAAAAAAAGGAGGTAGTTCAGTCTTGCTTGAAATAGACTGCCTCTTAGGTTAGAAGGTGGTGACATCTAAAGGGAGCTTTAGAGNAGTAAAAGATGCATTTGATTTATCAATGGACCTTTCTTTACTCAACTATACTGCAATTCCTTTTGGGAAAAACTGGGTTTTCATCAAAGACACAGAAGATTATGAAATTGGAAGCAGATGTAAAGTTGGATTGGATAGCTATATAGCTGTTTCTTTGCCGGAGCACTTTTAAACAAACCCAGGCTTATGTACTCCTTGCTGTCTTGCCCATGTAACTCACTTGTCTGCTTTTTACATTTTCCGGGGAATCCAGAGGTGCAGTGTAACTACCTGATCTAAGTGTAAACTTCTTCCCTATCACATAATTTATCTCTTGATTTTCCAGTGGTTCCCATATTCTTTGGAAAATATGTTTAAATAAAAACATCAATATTTTGCATTGTTAACAAGGTACAAAAAAATACAGGCAGTGCTCCTCACATAGAGGCTGAATTTACCCCTGTTTCCTAGCACTTTTGCTGGCCTGGATGAAGTTTACAGCTGGCCCCAATAGGATACCTTAATTTATTGGCGTGCTTTAATTTGTTGAAAATAGACTTAGTTCTCATCTACTTCAAGGAAGCTCTGTCTGCTGGCATATTGAGTGTGTTATTAATGTAATTTATGAACAGAGAGGAGTACAATTTTAAAGATTATTACCCTTTTTTTGGGTATACTTTTATTCAGTGACGGGGGCACCACATGCATTGTACTTCAATGAAAAGAGGAACCAAACAACAGGGTTTATGATGTTGTTTATCCATCGGTGATGCTTCCCCATTTTTGATTTACAGCAGAACTGAGCCTGGACCCAGTGAGGTATGGTTTCAAATCCTCAGCTTGCCCAGCACTCACAAGGGTTTATCCAGCTTGATCCAAGACTTTATAATGCTTAGCTGTACATTTTCCTTCTGCCCCATGTGGACATGAAGTCTCTTAGGAGTTCATTTTTTCCCATGGCAGAGACAGCATCTGATGAAGAGAGTCCCAGGTGCTCTTGCATTTGCTCCCAAGGGCAGCCTGGCAGCTGTTTCTTGGCTGCACTGATATTTTGAGGCTGAAATGTTCTGCTTTGCAGGACAGAGGGAACAGCCCAGGGTCTGGAGGACTCATCTGTGTTACTCAACTAAGCACAGGGCAGGTTCTCCACTTCAAAGGTCCAAGAATGGACATTTCGGCTCATCCTTCACCGACTTTGGCCTCCCATTACACAGCTATGCATGCTTTCACGTCCTTGCTCTTCCCCCCATACTACAGTTTCTCTGCCAAGTATCCTCCACTCACCAAAGACTTGCTCAAATCCCTCCTCAGTCCACCAATCCTCTGTGTGCTGTGCCTGTCCCTTCTGTGCTTTTTGTGAGGTCCACTTCTTCCACAGGGTCAGCCTTCACTTTGGCTCGCTTCTGGTACTAAGCAGAGGTGATGAGACAGGAAGAAAGAAAGAAAGTAGCAGGCACTGCTGAATCTGAACATCTCTCCTGCTAAGCTTGGAGCAGCACTGCAGTGATTTTAAACAAGACAAGTAATTAACAGGCCTTTCTGTTGGATATCAAAGTGAAGATTCAGACCCTGAGATTTAACTATGGAAAATCACAGGCAGGAGAGTGAAATGGCAAGTTTTTGATTAAAAAGTTACTTAAAATAGTCCTTATGCAAAGACAATCAATATTTTCCTGGACTAGGCTCATGTGGAGTGTGCATGTTTTGTTAAAAGTAATTGTGTCAAACTAGGAGATTAGAATTCAGCCATTACAAGAGATCCGACTCAACCCACGAATGAAGCTGCTTGTGCCAGGCTGAGCCTATCACTGAAAAGTGCACAGTTCATACCAATCTCCCAACTGTGAGGTCACTCCTTGAATCTGCACAGCTCACCACGCGTAATACACTCCCCAAAATTCTGTAAAGCAGATCAGGATTCAGATTCTGTTCTCAACCCCACCTGTTTCTGTCTCATAAAAAATTGGGGTGTAGTTGTACTTTTCCAGAAATACAGGGTTACCATGAATCTCTGACTGTTTTCTGAATGATTAGCAATGAATCACTGTTTCTTTTACAGGTCTCAATGCATTCACCATATGTCAGGTGTTGCAAGAACATGAGAACAACTACCAATTTGAAACTGGCTAAACAGCTTCACACTGGCATCTCTAGTTTGTAGTAGGAGTCTTGAGAAGGAGCTACTTGAGTTTAGCATTCCTAGTATGGATCAGATACTCTCATCTTCTTGAGCATAATTATCCACCCCCACCATCACATCCTTTCTATATTTCCCAGTAGGAGGATCAAAAGAAAGTTAGTTAACTGCAGCATTCATCAGATAATCCAAAGGAGGCATTAATCAGGAGGACAACATTTCCAAATAATTAAATCAGGGGTTAATTCCATATACTTATTTATCTGATTTTCCTGTGATTGTGGCATTTCTCAGCTTAAGTCCTGGTAAAAAAGACTTGCTGCTTGAGGAGAATGGTTCTGGAAGGGAAAAAAGAGAAAGGAAGGAAATCTACTTCTTCTTCAGGACGCTTGCTGCCTGCTGATAAATTTTAATGGAAATTCTTATTCTTGGCATGAGATAATACTTGGTGAGTTGCTGAAAAAACAATAATCAGAAAAGTATCCTAATTTTGTATGTACATATAAAGTTATGTAAGAAAGACACTTAGGCTTACTCCCTTACTGTATAATTATTAAATTTGTTTTCTATTCCTCATGTCAGTCGTCTCAATATTTCTTGTGTCCCAGGTGACCACCAACAGGTAACTAGGAGATAGTGTCTTTTCATCAGGGCACTTCCACCTGTTCTGCTGTGACAGTATCAGTGCTATCAGTGGGTATGTACAAAATGCAATCACTGATTTGGATTGGCTAACAGCTCAGAAAGTTTTCTGTGAGGGAGGTTGGGGGAGGGGGAGGGAGTGGGAAGAGGTAAACAGATGGAAAGAGGCAGATAACACAATGATTTAAGCTTCATTATGTACAAAAGTAAGCTGAAGATGACTGCTGGTGATTACCATTAATGAAAGTTTATCCTGAATGCAGCAATGAGATGTCAAAGATGCAGTGACAACAGTGATGCATTCAGGATCTGTGATAGTGGCCTCTTCCTCCCACTTCCCTGCTTCAATCACAATTCTAGTAACTTTCAGTATCTGTTTGTTAAAAATTGTAATTGCTGGCCAGGCTGGACTCACCATTTAAAGTCCATTGAATTCCTTACAGGAGGCTGAGATTGATGTGTGTTTAATCCTAGCTCTCCTTCTGCATCTTTAGAAATGTGGGGATCCTATGGAAGCATAGAATGCTTCTTTTTCACAGACTTCCACAGGCTATTCATCCTGTCTGGGATATAGTTATAGTAAGAATTGGCATAATAGTTCTACCCTGTTAGCCAGCCTTGGGACATGTTGCAGCTGACAGTTTTATCTTCAGAAATACACCATCTTTTTTTTTAGTAGAAATGGTAAGGATATGTCTTATTTTGTATGTGGTATCTAGATGCTCTAGGTAGGCTGGAGATACACATTGCCATTCAAGGAGATGAATGCTGAAAGTTGTGGTAGGGATTAGGTGTCTAGAAAAGAAATGCTACTTCATTACCCCTGAGTCCCTCAGCCCGGAATTACATTTTATTTGCAATTTGTTGTGATTTTTGGTGAAATCTAAGTTGTGATATACTGTACAGTATAGTGAAAGATAGCGAGTGAATAGGGAGAAATTTAATTCTGAAAGACCAATTTATTGGTCTAATTTTTAAATTAGACCAATAAATCATATTCTTCTGAGCAACTGAGCCCCTGACAGTCACTTCAACTCCATTGGACCTGCAGATGCTGCTTCCAAAGGAAAGTTGGCCAATGGGAATTACTGGTGTGAAAATAACCTTAGGTGCCTTAGTTTGAAAATATTTATTAACATTTTTATCCTTCAGCTGGATATTGTTTTCCAATATATTGACCACAGATTCAGGAGTTTTGCAAAGGTGTTTCAAGAAGCTTAACTGAACTTTTAATTAAGGTCTAGGAAGCAGATTATAGATGGTGTGGCAGAGACATATGTAGAGGCATGTCAAATGAAATACTGTATGTTTGCAAGTGTCAGTCAAACTCCTAGTGCCCTTTAGCTCACATAATAAAGTTGCTATCCACATGTCTCTGCTTAAGAGAACTCAGCATTTAAACATCCATTTAAAAACTGATTTGGTTAAATAATGCTCTCTATCTTGTCTGAGGCCCAACATGTCCTAGAGGAGAGTAAAAGGAGTGTTTTCCTTCTAAATGTTGTCAAACCAGAAAGAATGATTGTTCCTCAGTTTTGCATATGTCAGCATAATAGAAGCTTAGTCATGCAAATCCTTATTACTTGGCAGTTCTGCAGCAGGGAAAAACAGAGCATTACCATATTTTATCAGTGTTTGTAGCTACAAGCCTTTCATTGTGCTTTTTTAAGAACAGATGTCAAGACAATCTTGAAAACATAAATACATGCTGAAAAATATTTTTCTGATTTAAAAAAGGGGGGAACCACCCCCTAGTTAGTTCAATGTGTTAGTTTTCATTTCCATAGAAAGACACGAACTGTTTATATGCTTCCTTCAACTTCCACGGGGGGAGAAATAAAACAATTATTCCGTTAATGACAGATTGTATTTTACTATTATTTAGTGATTCTGCTAAGTGGAGTAGTATACTACTGAGTTTCAAATCATCAAGGATTTATTAGCCCTCTATGGGACTACAATACATTGTAATATATTGAGTAAATGAGCTGTGATAGAGCAATGGTTTACTCCTGTAGTCCATAGACACACATAAAAACCGAGCTTGAGAAAAGCTGGCTCTAGAAACATTAGCAGAGTAAGACAAAGGGGAATGCAGATGTCAGTCACATTTTAAGGTGCTCTTTACAATGACACAGAGCCAAGTTTATTAGGGACAAGGCCTTTTCCATTCTTGTCTTTTCCTTTATGGAATAGTGTCAACCATGAGAAGACAGGTCGGTAATGACTGCTGGCCCTATCAGGACAGATGCAGCCATGACTCACCAGGGTAAGAACTGTCTGGATCACAGTCACATATTTCTTCCAAGCCAGCGAGAAGTAGTTTATTTGAAAGTGAAGTTTTCCTTTCTGGCTTCCTTATGAGGTAATAATTCACCAGTTCACTGGTTCCTATGTAGGAATGTCAAGAAGAGGGTTTAGATACTCATTTGTGCTTTAGATGCTTATTTGTGCCTCTGTGCTGTATTGCAGTACTCTGCTGAGGCTGTGAAATGTGATTGCATGATAAAAATCATTTGATGCCTGTTTGTTTCAGATCATCAGAGGAATAAATGAGACCTCTTAGCACAGCCTCAGTCTTCTGCGTAGATATGCAGAGAGCTGTTGTGCTGCAGCCTCATCTGGATTACCAGAAGGCTCATTTTAGGAGAAGCTGTGAACGCCACCTATAGTTAAGCTTGCTTGACACTTTTCATCACAAGACACAGTTTTCAGTTGCTTATAGATTTGTCAAATGTATATTATTTGGACTGAAAATGTACAGACAGGAGACTGCATCTGGAGGAATATATAAAACTTCCAAAAAATGTACGTTTTTTTCCCTGAGAGCAAGCTTAAGAGAAACGTGTTGCTTTTTTGCTTTTTTTAAAAATAAATGTATAACCTATGATTTGGAGAAAGAACTCAGTACTTGGAAGGTAGAAGCAATGTATCCCAATGTTGTCAGGGTCCCGGCTTTCCAAATGTCCTAGCGCACATGCAAGAAGAATTTGAGAACTGTTAAAACACGTGGTAGAAAGTTATTCAGTTATGGAGATTTAAAGGAAACTGCTTAATACCTATATATTTTCCAGGTTGTCATGATATGATCTTTTCACCTGTGAAAATGAAGGAGAACTAATCCTGTTCACAGAATCATATGTGGGTGATTTCTTGCTTGCAAAACACTTAAGTAGTGCAAGGATGGCATGACAGAAAAGTCAAAAGATATTCAAAAGTCTGCCTTTGTTGCAAGTCTTGAGTACAGCTCAGTAAATATCTGTATTTTTGGTGTTTCATGGAGAGCAGTAAGAATTAAAAAAAAAAAACAAAAACCTGAACATTCCCATATATAATAATTAGCATCTAGACGGTTCACTGAATGCGGAAATGGCTTTGGGAAAAAATAGTCATGTCATCCATAGTCCTGTACGCAATGTGTATGCCAAGGGGCCTGAAATGCAATTGTCTGGGAAATCTTGTAAGGTTGTAAGTTTTGACTGATTGGCTTTGTATCTGTAATGTTCTTTTAATATGGTTATTGGCGTACTTGCTACTTGGTATTATCTGTGACACAAACAGTAGAAGTAGACAAATGCATGAAAATAAAGTAACTCTACACTGAAGGAAAGAATCAGAGAATTCTGTTTTTAAAGCCTTGGATAACTTCTGTTTTGTCTGCAGAATAATATTTTTTTCTTGGAAAAAGGTGTTAGACATAGCAATTTCGCTTGGATATGGACACCATCACATAAATAGCATGCTGTGAATGATACTTTCTGCAGCTTAATCAATATCCTAGGATGCCAGGAATAAAAAACAGAAAAAATGCCCTCAGAAACCAGTTGTAAATTCAATGCATCACTAAATTGGTGATATGCTGGAATTTACTCATAGATACATATTACTTTTAAAAGAGTGAGAAAATAAACCTTGCTTTATACTAACATCATAACTATTTGCATACCATTATTAATTTTCTGTTGATGAAATTCTTGAATGATGCTTTTTTTTCTTTTAACTAGGCAAAGAATAGTGGATCTATATTCTTAACAACAGATATCATACACAGACACATAGCACTTTTCACTCATTTCAAAGAACACTGCAAAAGTTTCACTCTTTTGTAGGTGAGAAAATAGCAGAGAAAGATGAGGTGCTTGTCTAGAGCATCATAGCATGTCTAACATACTGAATTCTGCCCATAGCCTGGTGCGTCCCAGTATCACTGCATCAGAGCTGCATTTTGTGTATCCTGAGACGGTGTATCCTTACATGTGTCAAACAGGTCTGCAGGATGCCCTCGCACAGTGAAATGGCATGGATTTTGATTGTTGTTAGGAAGAGCACAGACTTGCAAAAGTGATTTGAAAGCTAATCAAAGCAGAAGGATGGAGGAGAAACAGGATGGTAGCTGGCTAGGACATTTAACACAATTGTCAGTGTTTAATTAGGAGGCACTTAAGGTTAAATATACAAGCATGGCACTGGGGATTTGATCTCTGTTGCTACACAAAATGGTGAGAAAAGCTTCTGCCCTGACAAGACGTTGTGAGAACTTGCAGTCTTATGAATACTGGAGGTTTAAAAGTACAGTCAGGTACGAACTCTTTCAGCAGCCGAGCTAGTTAGCTTAAACTGTCTAAATAATAGTGCCACTCACTTTAACTTCAAGTGGCTGCGGGAGTGTTTCTGTAAGCAAGCTTTGCCAACAAATGTGAGAGGGCAGTAACCTCTGCAAAGAAGTGATGATCAACAGCTGGGGCTCTAACCTTTCCCAAGCATGTCTGTATACAGCAGGGAACATCTGTCCAAAGCCTAACTTCCAATATTTACAGAACAAGAGTATAGTTTGTTTAACAAAATTGCTTGTATTAGCTAAATAATGGGATGTGCTTTGATTCTGCTAGTGCTAAAACCACCCAACTTTTACATTCCTTACTTAATTAGCATTAATTTATTCAGAAAGATCAAGATTTAGGTTTTCAGTTTCTTTATTTAAGTAAAGAAAATAGAGCTTAGGTCGTGCAAGATCCTCTTAGCTTTGGGAAAAAAAAAACCTTTTATGTTACCCGTTTGAGCTTTTTTTAATCAAACTGTGTAAGGATCAAGACTGTGCGTGCATAATATTTAGTGATAAAATTCTCCCAAAACATGTCACGATTTATTTGGTATCATTTCACTATGCCAAGCAGATGAGACCATTCACTGCCCCCATTAAGTGTTTGAGGTTTAAACACATGCTCTTGAAAAATGAGCAGTAGAGAAGGTTGCTTCCTGCACTTCAAGTCTTACTGGGTGCTGATATCCACTAATTTCTTTACTCACAAAATGGCATCAAGAACTTCAGCTAGACAGATTGCTCTTTTGATTTAAGAAGGACCAAACCAGCATCCAGAGCATGCACAGTGCCATAAGAAACTTCAGTGTATCATGGTTCTTTATGTCATTAATTTGAATTTAAATGCTGTGTTATACTTATTTTCATAAATACATAGGAAATGAGTTTGAAAAGTTAGGGTAAATGATCCATGAAAATAATTTCCTTCTCTTTTTTTTTTTCCCTCTTTCCCTGATAGTAGTTCTAACTCTGTATTTGTGTCTGTGAAAGTACAGCACCTGCCAAAGGAGGATAAGGTCAAGCTGAGTGTTGATTCCTACCCTTACTCCTTGGTTAAATCATGCATTTGTTAGCCATAGAATAAGTCTGCATTGAACAATCCTTGAAATAGCCTGAACCTTGAGTAAGAGCATTTTATTATACAAAAGGAGACAGGCAGAAGAGCTCTTGTAAATATGTTGTCTACTGCCAGAATACAAATATGTGATTTGTCAGTATGTTTTTGTGAACGAGAGGAACAAAAGTTATTTTAAACATCTCTCTTTTTTTCCTCCTCCCCTTGAGGTTATGGTTTAATGAAATACCCCAAATGTCATTTATTCCTCTCTGCTCTTTCCGTATGAGTCCCCAAAGCAACAAACAACATCTTTTGTGGAAAAAGGGTATCTGAAAACTATTCTGAGTACTGCAAATGGTGAAATAAGGATGACAGTAAAAGAGATAGAATAAATGGTGTCTAAAGCTTCCATGGAACTGCTGAGTGAGGATTGCTGACGCTCACTCGCACAATTATGAAACTTAGTGAAGATGAGCTGTCGGGAGATCTCTAATTAGAGCAGCCAACCCCAATGGATAACGTTTCCTACGTGCACTACCAAGGGGTGTTATCTTAGAGAAGTTGCTGTGTTTTCACCCAGTGAAATGGCCAAGAAAATATATGGACAGGTAAAAAACACATGGAAAGCTTTTGGGATGAGTCTGTGTGTGTTGTATTTAATTCTAGGTTATTCAGCACAGTTGTAAAGAAAAAAGGTTTTGTGCTATCTGGAAGGCTGAGAGGTGAGTATATACCCAGTAGATGAGCTTTTCATCACAGTTTCCTTTTGCCTTGATTGTGCCTTTTGTAAGATGACAATATTAACACCTTGTCCTTACTGCTCTGCTTTGCACACATCACAGAAATGAGAGTGAAAAATACCCTTCACTGTTTTAAACATCTCCTTTTGCACTTGGGGCAGCAAGTTATGTTGTTGTGTAGAAGAATTCTCTATTTACTTTGCATTTAGCTGTTCTTTTAGATTATTTTAAAGTGTTAGTGGCTACCATCAGATGGTTCTTACATCTATGGAAAGTCTGGGTTCGGGGTAGAGATGTTAAATGTGCTAAACAGTTTTCCTTCAGGCTAAATGACAGGAATATTTAAACATGTCTTTAGCTGCTTGTAGGAAGGCAGTAATAAAGCAAAGTGAAAGCTGAGCAGAATTCAGCTACTTGGTCTGAGAGACCTGTTCCAAATGCAGCAGAAGAAATGTCAGGTAAGAAGCTGCGAGCATGGCGTAGGAGCAAGGGGGGAGTCAAGGCCCTTTGGCTCTTACGACTCACCGGCCAGGGAGGCTTGGGCATGCTGAGCAACAAAAATGGCTGCTGCTGTTCGGGATTTTTTTACTTTGTGTGGTTATATACTTTGCAAACAAAGCATTGCACAAAATACAGCTGCAATGAACACCTGTTCATGTCATCATCTGCTTCCTTCTCAGGGATGTAGCCTGTGGCTAGAGCTGCACAAACAGCCTGGCAGCATACAGGTCTGCCACCAGGTCATGGCAAATCATTTTGAGTGACAAAATGTTCTGCTTCTGAAAGATTTGAGATGCAATGGCCAGAGAAGCAACACAAATAACTTTATTTTCCTTGGCACAGGAATGAAAATAACAGAGGCCTCTCTTCTCTCTTTAAAGAAGCAGTTGAGAAGCTTTGATGAAAATGCATTTGTTATGTAGGGAAAGGACCAGATGGCTTGGAGATCAGGTATATGGAGAATGGAGCAGCATTTACACTTGTAAAGACTGCCCAACTAAACAAGACATCCCTTTGCATTTCTGCAATTCTTTCCAGGTATTTACTTGAGAAGTAGTTTGTACAGTACTAAAGCCCAATGACTGCTAAAATCAACAGGATCTGTTGAAAATGTGTGATCCAGCAAAATTCAGGGTGGGTGCACTCAAAAGACAATAGCTGCTTGTAAGCTTGGACCAGTAATTACCCATGAGGAAGTTAAGAAGGAAAAAAACTGAGCAGAACATGGGTGCCAGTAATCTTATTAAAACACACCTCGGAAAAAATGTGCTCTTTTATGATTATTTTATTAATAATAGCATTATTTATTATTATTAATATAGTTATTATTATTATTGTTATTATTATCGTTATTATTATTATTATTACTACAGCTGGGATAATAGCTGGGGTTTCCAGAGATGTCAGTGGGAGCTGTGCATGATTCTGAGGTGTGATGCTAATATCTTCAATTAAAAATGCACTGGATTGCAACAACAGTGAACATTGTGAATACGGAAATAAAACCCAGAGGCAAGCTGTAACCTGCCTGCACCAAAGTCAGTGAGGAAAAGGCATGTTGTACTCTGTATTATTTGTAAAGTAGAACATGATTGAACAATTAAAGGCTTGTGTCACTGTGGATACACATAGGAAAAGCACTGCAATCTTGATAGTCTCTTCACACACTAGGCACAATGCGCTACTTTTTGTTTGTGTTGTGTGTGTGTGTCTTGTTGTGCTAGCAGCCACGCTGAAACTATGGAATAAAATGGGTAGGCACGTTTTTTAGTTATTGCAAAACACTCTAGGATCTTCAGAAGAGGGACACTCAAGAACTGTGAAATAGCTTTTATTAGGCCAGGAGGGTGGGGTGGTGATGGGATAGAGAATGATACCATGGGCCCTGGTTTAGACAGTGCTTGTTTAAATCTATCACATCTGAGTGGGGTGCTTGGAGGCGTGTTTAATGCCAAGAGTGTGAAACCTTGTTGAGTAAGTTAAGCATCACCTGAGTCAGGTGTATGCTTGTGTGCAGCTTGCCCTCTTCTCAGCTCTGTTACTCTACAGCCTGGGAGACTTAACTGGGAACAGAGAAAACTTTGCAGGGGAGCTGGTTTCTTACCCTGATAAGTTGTAGCAGACACATGGGTGATACTGCCTGTTAATTTAGAAGGCATTTAACACTTAATCATGGTTGCCTAGTCTACAAGCCAGGAAGGGCACTATTCTCTGCAGCCTCTAATTGGGTGCCATCAGTATTATAAGCCTAAAATTGTCCCAGTCAGCAACTGTATTGCCTAATCAGCACGAGCGTGTGCCCATTGGGGATCAGACACAGATAAGCGGGAGAGAGGAAGAGAGAGATCTGAACATACCTACCAGATGAGTGGCATGTCAGGAGCATAGTCAGGAGCATAGAGGATGTCTAGATTTATGTGCTTTTTGGCAGCACTAGTGAGCTATTAATCATTTCTCATGAATAGGACTCTTGTAAATCAGAGGTAGGAAACACTTTTTGTGGATAATCATGGCAAAATGTCAGCTTTGCTAGTTGGTCATATGCTGATAGGATGCTTAGCACTGGAGCAGACTCAATCTCACGCATAAAATCAAAATAGTGCTTCCTTTACATGATGAGTTGAAAGGAGGGAGACATCAGAGAGGTGAACTTCCATCAGTATTTGAAAAGCAGAAAGCTAATGTGTGGTAGTAGAAATGGAGACCTATAGTTTTTTTAAGGTGAAGCTTTACTGAGGGAGCCAGGGCTGAGTTCTAGTCAGCATCTGGGTATAGCATAACACATTTAATAAGGCACACTTTGCATCATTTTAACAGTTGGCTGATCAGTTCATGGTTTTCCTTTACTTTTATTGCCCTGCAATTTACTGTATATGGCTCTTATGTGCGAATACCTCATTAGTCACAGGATTGCATATTTCATGAAGCATACTGAATGTGCTGTCAGAATTAAATATTGCTAGGATAACAAGTAAGGGTGGGGTATTTTAGCTTTATCACTGAAGGCAACGTTCAGGGTGAATAGAAAAGCTGGAAAGCAAAACACGGAAGGTCTCCCTTCAAATTGTGCAAGGCAACAGGCTCTGGTGTATGAAACCCATCAGTCAAGGACTGACATTTAAAGATCTCTTGGAAGTGAGTCCTGTGTGAGGTGGGTGGGTGAGAAAGCCTCACCCAGGGCTTTCCAGGGCATTATTTACTGTAACCAGTTGGAGCTGAAAATCTCAGTGGCTAAATCCGGATTAATGCAAAATTGTTCTTAGGTTAAAAAGAATGGTGTCCTCAAAGTGCTTTTGGCTTAAGAAATCTTCTAAGGTTCATTTCTCTAAGTGAGCATCCCCCCTGCCCTTTCCCAATTTGTTCCACTGGCCTCCAGTCATATCCTGTTTCTCTATAAATTAGCAACATGCAGAAATGGAAATGACATGTAGCTGTTATCCAAGTTAATGCTGGTCCCAACCACACAGGGGAATAGTTCTGGGCACAGCCTTGGATAGCATCTGTAAGCCCCACGCAGGTGTTGGGATGGAGGCTGCCAGGTGATTGTTCCTTGGCATAGAGGTTGCCAGGTGATTGTCCCGCACTACCAGTCCAAACATGCTGAACTAACGACCTATGGGAGACTTTTAACTGCATTTCCTGGGAGTTGTGGGAAGAAAGTCCAGGCTTTTGAAACTTCTTGGGAAACATCCATAAATCCCTGTGAATCACAACCCTTTTAAAATCCCCTTTCAAATTAGAAGTCATGGGTTTTGTTCAGAAAAAAAAAAGTGTTTTGGAAAGCACTCATGAATTAGCTTGTAAACAAAAGTATCCTGACAGTGACTGACAAGTGCCCGTGTTTTTCTGTGTTTGGGCCAGCCCAAGACAAATTGGGTCAGAGCTGGGCTTGAGATGGGGATGTGTTAGCTCTACAGGCATCTCTGCATTTGGTGTTGTTGGTGTGTTTAATGCTGCAGACCCATCCTGAGATTTCCTGTCTTTTCCCTCAAACATCAGTTGAATCAAACTGGACTATTTCCTTCCACATGGCTAGAATATTGGCTTGTGTTTTGGGGGGGATTTTTTATTACTTTAATTCTTGCCATTTTCAGGGTTGTGAAGCTTAGGGTAACTCCATTATAGCTATGGGGATGAATTTGCCCTCAGATAACTTTTATCCACCAAAAGAGGAGATTTCAGCATGCTTGGTTTCTCAGGCAGTCTTAATTTGCTATTGCTTGGCAGTGAGGAATCAGCAGAGAGTGAACGAATCCCCTCTCCTTCCCCCTCTTACTCAAAATTCAACATGTCCTGTCCACAATTCTTCAGATTTACAGTGTTCCTGTGGAATATGCAGTTCAGGACAATTGAAAAAACATAAACCAGAGAACATCTTTTAAGCAGGTATAATTTTTCAGCATAATTTTTCCTTTCTAGGTTTTTGGTCATTCCTCTCCTTCCCACTCTCTGCCACCCCTAAAAATTTCCTAATGTAATATGTTATGGAATAATTTGTGCTTATGCGAAATATAAATGTAATAAATGGTGTCTGTATGAAAAATCTTTAAAAGTCTTAACCCACAAGCAGCTGCTGGGGAAACATTGCTTCACAGATGGCAGAAACCACAGATGGTAGAGGAGAGAAAACCTAATTAACAAACTAAAAGACCTGGCTCCAGTAGAGATGGGTCCTTTCCCAGGACAGATCTGGGAATACCCTGGCGATGATCATTCGATAAGTATCTATGATGGAGATAACCAGGGTCTTTAGACCCAGGCATCCCAATGCCAGGTTCCTGTAACTCACATCAGCATTCATCACTTCTCAGAAACAGCCTTGTCCAGCCCAGCACAGGGAAAAGGAGATTACATGAATATGTGAAGTGGCAAAAAGAATAGGAGAACCTCTGCCCCAGGCAAAAAAAACTGTATAAAAACCAACCCGATGGAGACAGCATTTTTAAACAGGGGGGGTCTGACTCAGTAGAGGTTAGACCAGAGTTCACCCAGTGCCGATCCCAGGCTTGACTTTGATTGTGGCTATCAGAGACTGTATCTTAGTCGTGAAATAAAAACCTATTTTTTGATTATTAATTCGGCTGTATCATTATTATCTATAACACTATTAAGTGTTACTTAGTTCATTGTTGTGAAATGGGTTGTCTGTTTAATATTCCCAAACCTCAGATGCCATCTTAGAAGTTCTGTAGTTTCTGTTATCACTGTGTCAGGAGTGAGATTTAAGTACCAATGAATTTCAGGAGATGTTGAGAAAGGAGTGGGGTGAGAGTCAAGCTGCTACATATATAAAATAGATATGTTATGGGTAAATTAGTGATACAGCCAATTCAGTAATAATAAAAAATTAAGATTTTATTTCGCGATCAAAATAAATTGGATAGCCACAATTAATAGAGACAATGCCGAGTCCAGGATCGGCGCTGGGTGAACTATGGTCTGACCTCTACCGCATCTACCTCTGTTCACGATTGCCGCCTCCATCTGCTCGGGTTTTTATACAGTTTTTCCCACCTGAGGCAGAGGTTCTCCTATTCCTTTGTTGCTTCACGTATTCATGAGGTCTCTTTTTCTCCTCCCTGGGTTGGACAAAGAAGTTTCTGGAAGTGATGATATCAGATGCCGAGTTAGGAATCTGTTATTCAGATGCGAAGGTCTAACGACCCTGGTTATCTCAATAGTGGGCACTTGTCAGCAAATTATCACCCGGTTGTTCCCCAGTCAGTCCCAGGAAGGGGTTCATCTCTGCTGGAGCCACATCTTTTGGTTTGTAAATTAAGCTCTCCTCCGCTGCCACCCGTGTTTTTGCAATCCTGTGAAGCAATCCTCCCCAACCTCTCCTTGTGGGTTTAAACCTTTAGAGATTTTTCATACATGCACAACTTGTTTATGAGCATAAGTTATTTCACAATCACTCCTATATTTCATAGGAGCACAAATTAATCCGTACCATCTATTACAGATATAATACACTATACATAGTACATTATGTATATAAGAATATACTATGCTGACCTATTTTCTTTTTCCTTCGATGCAGACTGACAAGTTTCAGCTGTCCTTTTCTCTTGCTAATTTAACAAACTTGATGCCTTTCAGATGTGGGTCCATGAAGCAGATTGTTGCCACAATTCAGTCCTGCTTCTCCTTTCTCTGGCTTCGCAGTCGTACCTTCCTCGCACTGTCATTCCTCTTGCTTGTGGTAGCAGGCTCCGTTGAAGCATTTGCTTTTGCTGAGTTCAGTGAGTTGAAGTGGTGCTGGGCTGTCACAGAGGAAGCAGCATGAGGAGGTTGGGAGAGGGGGCTAGAGGGGAAGGAGAGGAGGAGGAGGAGGAATGGGAGAAACAGAGCTGGCTGTTTAGTTGTCATAGTCTTAAGTGCCCTTGCCAATGGGTCTGTGCAAAGCTGGCGGAAAGGATTTGCCACAGGGATATGGGGAGGAGGCCAAGTCCAAGTGTCAGTGTCCTGACCCACCTACCATACTGGTGCAGAGTCCATCAGATAGTGGAACTCTGCTCCCCCTGGCCCCCCTCTGTGGGGAGTGTTGCCTCACCATGACAAAGACATTTGATCTTACATTTTGGAGCAGTGCTTAGCACGGTCCTGATCAGCCTTGAAAGCAAGAGCCACTGCTGCTTTTCGCTTTTCGTTTCAATTTCATGTGCCTCGGAAACATGTGTGTGTCTGCGTTCTCAGAATCATTACCTTCAGAAAATCTCACTCCACTTCTCATATAATAGCACTTTTAAGACTGATTTAGATACTTCTAATGACTCGTAACTTGGGTGCCAAATGGAATAGGTAGAGCAGGATATTTTTCATCAAGTTCTTGTTACAAAGAATGTAAAAAACATTAATTGATACAAAGCCATAAAGATTTGGGCCTCCAGTTATTCCTAGAGCCCTTAGGGTGAAATTAACCCTCAAGTAGAGGCTCTTTTAAAGCTTTTACAGCATGCCAGTCCCATGGGGGAGTCTGAATAAAGATGTATTATGGAACAATTTTGCTGTATAATTTTCAAGTTCAGTATCTGCCTGTATCTTCTCAGTGTTTAGCTGACTTATAATCCTGCAGTACATATACTGATCCCTAATCTTAGACAGATTGAGAGTTCTAATATAAAGCCACATTAATAAATTTGTCAACTTGATAAACAACTGACCCACAATAAAGCAATACTTAATGCTGAGTATATGTAGTCTATAAATGTTTATTATCTACTTATTACAGAGGAACCTGAGATTAGCCTGCTAGCTATATGCGATAAAGTATAATTATACATATATACACATCAAATTATGTGTATATATGTGAATATACATCTTTTCTAGCCAGTGTTAGGAAAAATCAGAGGAGAGAATAGGGTCAAGAATTCCACCAGTTTTTCTTAGTCACACACTGAATAAGCATGTTCCCAGTCCAGACTAAAGAAAGTATTGCCATGAATTAATATGATATTTCTTACTGAAGAATGTAACGTCAGAACAAGAATAGCTGCTTGTGCTTTCTTATAATGCTCTCTGTGATTTGATGCAACTTTTCCTCTGTATGTTTTCTTTAATTTTTATGTTTTATGTGAAAGCTGAACACAGTGAATTTGTTTGTAATTTGGAATTTAAAGCTAGGCACTCTGTTAAAAGCCCAGAGGAAGTTTCCATATGACTTATGGGCCATTTGGGCTCAATTGAATGTAATGGGTTTCAGCTGCACCTCCACAATGGCTTTGAAGGAAGTGGAGGGAAATCTATAGGTCTTAATTGCTCAAGACTGGCTTCTTTCTCTTGAGAAGGCTGTTTGCAAGAAGCAGGTTGTGAGTATTAAAGTATATATCCTCAAAGGGATAAAGGAACTGCCTTTTGAGGAAGGGGCTAGGATGAAAATAGCTTTAAGAGTTACTCAGGAGCTGAACTAGGCAATCTGAACTGATCCATGAGAAGTTCTTGTTTGTTTGCTTAAAAATAATCAAATAATTGGAGGGCATGACTAAGCCAAACTTCCTTTATAGTCCTTTCAAGAAAGGAATGGAGATCTTGGAACTGACAAGATAAATTAGGCTGAGATCAGAAGAGCAACCCAAACAGACAGATAGTCCCCTTGGCCTGTGTCATGCTGGCTGAGAGACATGAGTGTTTGAGTCAGCAGGTGAACCATGACTTCTAGGAACAGTGGTTTGTTTATGCTTCCACTGTACAAAGCTTTCCAGTGGAACAGAGCAAACCTAACTGGGCAAGTTTCCATTTCAATTTCACATTTCCTTCTGCATGTGCAGCGCCAACTGGCCTTAGAGATTGTTGTTACTAAGTTTGTTGGGATTACCCCGGCTTCACATTAGGTGTCTGACCCATAAGAATCTCCTATGACTCTGTTTTCCAGGCAAGCAGGAGAACTCGTGAAATGAAAAGTTAGGAATATAAAGGAGCTACTGTCTTACTCAAGATAAGCCAAGAGACTGCATTACAGGAAGTTAAGCTTTGGTGTACTCCGTCATTTTGTCCAGCGTCATACAGGCAAGTAGGAAGGGGACATTCTCCTGAGGTATACGGCACATGAATGCCAGATGGTACTGTCATAATACACAAAAAATAACTAAATACCTACCGGTTGTGTTCAATACAAATTGAACATTTTTCCTTTTTCTGAATCCTTCAGGGCAGAACTCAGACAAGCATCTTAATGCAAACATCACAGTAACTGAAATGTGAAGCTGGAAATCCAGAGAATTCTCCAAAAGCTTTAAGTAGCTTTTTAGGCTTCATTCATGTTTGGCCTAATGGATCCTCAAAGGGGGAATGGTTTATCAAAGACAAGCATTTTAAGTACCTGGTGTTTATGTGGTAGGTAAATGGGCATTTTTTACATTTGAATTGTTTCTGAATATGCAGAGAAAAATATCAGGCCACCATCAGCAGCAGCAGTACAGTGAGGCAGCAGTGCCTAGCTGGGGGGAAAAGTGTTTTCTTTTCCCATGTTAAAATATGTTCGTTTTAATTTCCATGCAAAATTAGAAGAATAAAAATATGCTGCCCTTTAGGGGAATGGCATTTTGCTAAATACCATGCATTGCTACAAGCCTTAGATGTGAAGGGCCACATGCAAACATTTACATAGACAAACTTTATGGATGCGTAGCTGGGTCTCAGTCTTGCAGGAAAAAATATTTCTGACAGCCTGGCTCTTTCAAGCTATGACATTTATTGCCTGCAGATAGAGGCCGAGTAGGTAGGTGAGATGTTGTGACAGAAACTGAATGGTTAGCTCTGCCTTTCATTTCTTGTCCTTAAATCCTCTTCACCTGGCATTATGTAGCCTGATTTCCTAATATGTGAGTTTGCTATTAGCAATGCACTTACATATGCATGCCTCGGTCATTATTGTCCTGCATTCTAGCCTATTCAAGGTTAGAGAACTCTTCCTCTAAGCTTCCCAGAAATGCTGCTGAAGTTTGTCTGTTCGATTTCTTTGTCGGTTGCGTCTTTCATTATCTGGGGTAGCTGGTGTTGAAAACCAAACAGAAGGTAATGACGGACCACAGCAAGCTGTCTGTTGCTGCAGATGGAGGATACCTCTAGGATTTGGGTCAGAAAACACTTGGCAAGCATCCCTCTGAATTCTTCTTGTTACACGTTGAAGAAGTCTGCTTAGTGGCAGGGGTGAAGGGAAAATGGATGCAATACGATTTTTTTTTTTTTGTTTTGTTTTTGTTTTTGTTCAGCATCAGAGCTATTTACAGCGTATCTTGCCAATTTATTCATACAGTTGCTGTCATGGGTTTTTCCTGATTCTCTGCTTTCAGGACCTCCCCCCGCCCCGTGATCCCATTTAAGTTTGCAGTGGCCGGAAAGATGAGAGTTGCTTATGCCCATTTTTAGAAGGGGACCTTGCAGAGGTGCTCTAAGAAGCCATTTGTTCTCTTTAAACATAGCTCAGCTTCGCACAGGCTCTCACACACATTCTGATGATTTCCACTTGAAATTCCTCATCTAATCCAAATAGTTCACAGCCTTGACTATGGAACTGTGAAGCGGCTCCCCCGACCTCCAGCTCTGCCGGCGAGCAGGGCTCGGGCCGGGACAGGCGGCGCTCACAAGGTCTGCACTGCTGGCAAACACACCTCCAAAAGCTCCAAACCTTTCTTTGCTGCTTGTGAGAAGAAGCAGAGTGAAATCTGAGGGAAGCCTTGGTCCCTTTGGAGACTCTATCACACACTCTGCCGCCTTGGACAGAGTAAATTTGAGGTTTGCAAGCCAGGTGTACTCAGAGATGGCAGTGGGGCAGATACTCGTGGCCAGGAGGAGAAGCAGGAGTGAATTGCACCATTAAACTGTCTGTACTCTCTTCCTTACTCCGCCCGTGTAAACTAACACACCGTATTGTTTATAGCACAGCCTTTTAAACAAGCTTTTAACAAACGCCTCTTTCTTTTCCTCTTCTAGGGTATGCAGAAGTTATGTAAGATTCTGGAGAGATGGATAGTGGCAGAGCTGTTGGACCTACTGTGCTGCTGTAGCTATTTTGCCTTACAGCCTCTTCTGGCCAGGAAGTCTCTTCCCTAGGGAATGTGAGAAACTGCCAATGCCCCAACACGTCCCTTTCCCAAGAAATAGTCCCTTGGTACAACTGAAGCTGCTGTGGCTGTAGTCAGGGGAAGAGGATGCTGCAGGCATGAGGCTGGCCTGGAAGAAATGGCCATAGAGGTGGGAAAATGCCCACATTTCATTCCAGGTCCCGGAGATGCTGAGATTGTATTCCCATGACTCTTGTCACATTACTTTATCTTTATGGGGTCCTGCAAATCCAATTTATCAATCACAGTGCAGTATACCAGCAGCTTTTTTTGTATTTAACCAGTAGGAATTATTTTGCAGATATATCTCCTTTGTCTGTATATCATCTGGAGAAGCACTTGGTATCTATATACATGTAGACCAGATCTCTTTATTTGTATTGCCATACCAGTTGTGTTGCTCATTGTTCCACAGGCTTACATCAGGCTCTATAGAGGTACAAAATCATAACACTTCAGAGAGGCACATTTAAATAGATCGTATCCATTTATTTTGTTAGGAAGGGAAGGAAGTTTTCTTTCATGTTTTCAATAATGCATAATTTTTGTGTCTCAAAACCATGCAAAAGGGAAAAAAAAAACCTCACAATAAACATAACAAATGAAAACACACAAAGAGTTTTGCCCAATAAGCTCACAAATTAAATTTAAACTGAGATGGTGAGATAGATTAACAAACAGAAGAGAGGCAGCAGGGTAAGAAAGGACAGGGGTTTCAGAAATAAGATTATTTGCAATCCATGCCGTATACCTTAATAGACCTCCTTATGCCCTGCTCTATCCCTAGATGCTGCAGAGAAATGGCCAAATATTAGCTCCCGGGGCAGAGAACTGTCTGTGTGGTGTTTGTTTTTATAGTGCCTAGTTCAATGGGACCCTAATCCCCATTTGGGGTCCCAGAGTCCTGTAGCAATACAAATAACACACAAAGTAGTAGCAATAAGATCCCTTGGCCCAGTGCCTTTCTCAGTGCTGTATCCAAGCCTAACCTAAGAAAAGGGAAGGATTATACAACTTTTAGGGATGTAGCCATTACTTTAGGTGTTTGTTCTTACTTTTTGAAGTTTGCTCATCCCTTTCAGAAAGGATGTTTTGACCTGAAACTAAATTTGATATTAACACTGCCCTACTCCTTGTTTGATGCTTAGTGATATCTGAAATGTTTGGCTCTGACTATGTAAAGGTAGGAATACCAGAAAAGAGGACCATGTATTATCTGGGCATAGTTTTGTAACCCAATTCCTGACACGGAAGTGGGAGCGCAACAGATTTTTTTTTATAGGATTACAGTAGTTTTCAAGAGTAATTCCCCAGAAACTCTGATCCTTGCAAAAGAGGTATCAGAAAACACTGACCAAAGGTTTTGCTTCTGATAGCTGAGGTGAAGCCCAGGTTGAAACTGCTGTTGCCTGGCCTGCTGAATCCTGGTAGGTCCAGGTCTATTATGGCTCAGCAGAGTTTGCCATGGTCAAGGCGGTCAGTAACCTCATGGGCTATGAGATGTATGGTCTACTCCATCAGGATTAGGGTGTGCAGTTGACTCCAATTCACTGTTCTCCAAAATTAAGAATAACCTGAAAAAGTCAAACTGTGTTTAGAGCTTAGTTTTACACTAAGCCTGGTCTTAGCCAGCATGCCTCAGACATGCGTCTAACATATTCTGTCTGCACTGTGAGGTGTTGAAGTTTAGTTAGAAAAGAGCTTAAAGCTGCTGCTTCACTGGCTTGGGCCCCAGAGTGGTCATCTTTCTCCACTCCTTTACCTGTCATTCATTCTTTAAGTCCAGCTCCCTCCAGAAACATGAGCTCTCATGCAGCTGATATTTCTTATATGTCCAAGTAATGCGGACTTGGATCAAGAAGACATGGTCAGATTTTGTCTAATTAACTTCCTATCACTATAGCCAAGCAAGAAATTTAAGGTACAGTAACTAATTTTGTAGTTACTCTATCTGGCACTGAATATAGATTGGAAAAATTCTTTGCTTAAGCAAGATGTGTGGTAATATTGTTATGCTATATTAAAGTGCTCTTTAAAAATAAATTGCATTCTCATGAGTGTAAGAAACACATATCCCATACCACAGCCAGACCTGGGACAAGCAGGTCTTCTCCTTATCCAGAACTGCAAAATTCTTCCATGAAGAGAAAAACCAGTCAAAGAGTTGTATNTTTTTATGGTAACCCCTAAAGTATTTGATGTTGAATCTTCAGAAAGGCTAGATAAAGCATTAGCCATGGGTAGAAAAACACATTAGGAACCACACCAGTTCACCAGGGCTGTGCATGCACATCCCCCCGTGCTAAACCAAGCCTATGTATCAAAAAAGGGTCCCAAATATTTAGGACAGAAATATTCACTCCACTTGTAAGTGCTCTTTTTCTTCTGGGTTTTCCTCTCAGCTTCCAAAAGCTGCCCCTTAAATACCACTTGTGAATGGAGAAAATTATGCACTTTCAAATTCTCTCCTGGGGACTGAGGGCTCATATCTCTCCCTCTCACACTGATATTGTAATTTCACACTATTTTTTTGCCAGCAGTTGAGCCTTTCCTCGTTATATATGACAGGCATGTTTCATTTTCATTAGGGCTTTTATACTTTGAGAGGCCTGATGAGGAGGGGAAGGGAAGCGGCTGGATGGAAGCACTGCCACCTGAAGGGAAGCAGTCACAGGAGGTGGGGGAGGGGGGGGGCTCTCCCGTGTCCCAAATAATGCCACTTTTGTACTCTGCACTACTGCACTCCCTCAGGTGATGCAGGGTTTTGCTGCCACTCAAGCTTCCAGGGAGGCCACAGCCTTTACAACTGTTATGGCAAAGCAGTGAGGACACACAGAGGGAAAAACTGCTTAAACAGACAAACAAGAAGAGCACTGTGGTACTTGTTGGATGGAAACTAAGCTAATCTACATAAGGGTGAGGCTCTCTGATTCACAATTTGCAGCAGCTAGGAGCTAATACATTCTATCTGTGTAATGCCATGTCCCAGCTGTGGTTAATTGCCACCCAAGAATCAAAACTTTCTGGTCTGATCATCATCAAAGAAAACCTCACTCATTATTAATCTTGTCTTTCACCAGGAGAAGGGCAAGACTTGGAAGTCTTTGTGGGAGAGAGGACAGGAATGCTGCTTGCTGCATTTTGGAACTTGACTTAACATGGCTGAACATTTAAGAAGTGTTGAAGAATAGTTTGACAACTACATGGAGGGTACTTCTTTCCATGCCTGCTGATGGGGTGAGCTCTCAGGCACTTGTATCATCCCTACTGGGTTGTGCAATCTGGATCTGATATCTGGGCACTGCCCTGGGACATCAACTTCTGTGCAATAATTGCTTGTGGAACCGGCCATATATAGGAAGAAAACGTAATTAAAAATTTGTCTGTAAAGAGAATATTTTATTTTTATTAAAAACCACCCCAGACCTATAAGGTTGTTATATATAAAAATTTAGTATACACAGCTCAGGTGTTGAATACCCAAAGGATACTTCCCTCTGGACGTCTTACCAATAACAAAGCAGCATCAGAAGTATTAAATGGATTCTCTGAGCACAACAAAAACTGGTAGCTGTAAGTAATGTACTATAAACTCCGTGTTTCTGAAATGCAGCCCACACTGTAGGGATGCAATCAAACTTCCTTTATATGAAACCTTCATGTTCTGTCCCAATTCTTTTCTTTCTTCATTCCTGCTTTCCTGCCCCTTGGCATTCATTCACACTGGCATTATTAGAGTTGTCTCTGAAGCTGGCCCAAAAAGTCCTACATATTATTTACATCACAACAGACCCTGGGGACATCAGGCAGGGCTGGGGGTCTGTTGTGCCAGCTGCAATCCAGCCTTTAAGCACCAAGGTAGTCCCTGGCCCAAAGAGATTTCTATCTTGAATTTTAAAGGGTAGACCAGAGGGAGATGATTGTTTCCCTGATGCTTCAGACTCTAAATTCAAGTTGCTGTGAGTAGCACTCTTTAGGAAAACCTCCGCTTCTCTTGTAGGAGTAACAGCACAAAGCTGCCAAATTGAGGTACCCTGAGATCATCCCTAGCTGGTGGTGCAGAAACCACAGCAGTCAACCAGTGGCATGTAACATACACCAGACAGGAATAAAGTGAACACGGAGATTTCACAAATTTATTGCGAGTCCAGCCTAATGCTCCTATTCAGAGCATGAGTGTATTTCCACCTCAAAAGAAGAGAAAACAATTCTTGCAAGTCTCTCAGAATAAATCAGATTTTAAGAATTTTTTCACTGGGAAAAAACCCCAGAACCAAACTCAGAAACCTTTAAACCATTTATGACCACCTTAGAAAGTCACTCTCTAAGTATACAAAACACTGGAGACCATTATATGCTAATCTGAGTTTAACAAAACACATAGCATTACCAAGTGTAATTATACAGTCCAGCTATTAGTAGCTTTACCTCTGGCTGTTCTCCATCCTGCTTTCAAGCTACATCCTTTCCTTTCATCTTATTCTACACCACATGAAACAGGTGAGCTGTTCCCTTTATATAGCTCAGGGCTCCAGTCACATGGCTCTCAAAGGTTGGTATCTTCATTTAATCAGTTGAAAGATTTGAAATAGTCCCAGATTTTTCATGGACTCCACGCCAAATTTTAATTCTGTTAAGCATTCAAAGCTTACCAAGTTAAAAAAAAATCAAGAAAAAATTAATTAATTTTCCTAGGAATATCTACTTTGAAAAGCTGCCCTGGAGGGTACATTTGTAGTTTAGAATATCTTTCACAAATCACGCATAAATCACTGCTAGCAAGTTACACAAAAAGACATCTCCAATGCTTTTTATTGTCAAGGCAACACTGTGGTTTCTGCATCCCATTTGTTCATGCATAGACAGTAACAGCATCCACTTTTTATCTGATCCATTTGCATTTTTATCTTGACTTTAACCACTACTGATTTCTTATAGGAGAGTGCAAATTGTTTAGGGTGAGTTCACCAGTAACAACTTCTGACAGCAAGAGATGGTGATACTAGCCCTAAAATGTCTATGTTCGTTACCTTGGATTAGATGTCAGTGCCAAAGACTTAAACTGGGTAGAACATTAATTTTCAGGTTTGGGGTCCTTGAATGTGTGGGTGAGAACTAGTGGATTATTTTTAAGGGGTCTGTGAAAGGTAACTCAGATAAGGCAGACTCATGACAATGGGCTTAAATTGGCTTGAAAGGAGCCTGAAGTGCCCCTTGAAAATGCTGTGGGGATTGCAAACTGGAAAAGATTAGATCCCTGGGGCTATGCTATCTGCTCTGATTTAGGAGCTTGGGTCCTTGTTATCTGTTGCCATTCTTTCTCCAGTGCAAGATTAACCCCACATTCTTGCATAGGGGTCCTCCTTCCACCTAGGCCATCTGACCCCAGAGAGTGTAGATATTGCCCCTTCAGGCATACAGCAGTTCTCTTTTCTCTCTCTGCCACATGCTTTTCTTTACAGCATCAGCTGATACGTTGCTGGTGGGTGACTGTCATGACACATCACAGGTCCCAGGATTAGGCCTCTGAGAAACTGCAACAGTACCTTGTAGATAAACCAAATATTTCCTGACCTTCTTATATTCCCAGGAACAAAACTGGGAAGACATCTTATTGAGTTTGTTTCGAGATGTGTGTTGGTTTTAGCAGTGAAGGAGCATTAAGATGTCTGTTAGTATGAAAATCAATATAATGTGTGTGCATGTTTGGTTGTGAAGACAAAGAGCTGTATTTTCCAAACAGAGATGTACGTGGTGATAGTTTTGCTGTGAGTCCATCTGCTCTGTGGAGTCAACCATGGAGTGACATGGACATCACTGTTGTGTCTGTTTGCTAAAAACCTCTGAAGAGCAGCGGGTCCAACCTCTTGCTCCAGACAGGGTAGACTTTAAAATAAGGTCACATTACTCTAGGCTGTGTCAGTCAAGCTTTGGAAATTCCATCCTCTGCACAGACTTTGCAATGGTGAAAATTTTTACTTTCATGGTATTTTTATCCCCTTGTATCTCAACAAGATTTCTCTGGTGGCAGCTTGTGCCTATCACCTCTCCCTGTGCACCTCCCAGCAGAGCCTGACCCTGTCTTCCCCATACTCCCATTTGGGAGTTGCAGACTGCAGGATGATCCCCCTTCATCTGTCTCTTTTGCAGGCTGAATGGGCCCAGCTCTCTCTGACTTCCCTCCTCCACACTGTGCCCCAGCTCCCTCACCATCTTCGTGCCCCTCCACTGGACTCACTCCATGATGTCCATGCCTGCCTTATACCAAGGAGCCAAAGTGGGCCACAGCGTTCCCAATTCAAGCTCATAAGCAGTGAATATGTAGAAACAATCACTTCCCCCAACCTGCTGGCTACATGCTTCCTGCAACAGCCCCGTGTTTGGGAGTGAGTCAGAAGGAGGAGGTGGAGGTAAGCATGGGTTAGGGATGGATATGCTGTAGGGCACTGAGGTAACGCTGCTGCACACACTCCCATCACAAGTGGGGTGGCATGGTTTCAGCAAACAGGGTGTCTGCTCAGAGCTTTGTGCCCCACCCTGCTGCTCAGACAGACAAATGCTGGTGAATCACTATAATTCAAAATGAGTGTAGTTTGCTTTCAATTGCCACAGCTGTGAGCTGCAGTGCTCAGATGATTCACAAAGGGTTCAGCCTTCCAGGCCCAGGGGCTGGGGAGGCCACTGGTTGCAATGCCAGGCATTGCAACCTCATCTGTGTTTGAGGGGTCTTAGATGCACTGAGGGAGTTGATGGGATTTGAATTGAAACCACAGTGGTTATTCCTTCCTGTCCTTCTTTTCTGTTCCTTTCTATTCCCTATGGAAGCTGCTGGGGAAGTGTTAACTGTTTCATTTGCTATTTTGTTATTGGATTTGGCTGGAGAACTGTTGTGGAGAATTGTGTGGAGGGGAGGTCTCCTATTCTAGTTCAACTTAGGAAGTGTGTCAAGGTCACCAAAGAGTGGGCAAATTTCTTTGTCAAGCCGTAGACAGATTTCATATGGGTCACGAGAAGAGCTCCAACCTTAACGCTACTACCACCAACAGCCTTACAAGAGCTGTGAACTATTTGGCAAAGGAAACTGGCAGTTTTGTAACCAAAATCCAATTTTGCAGGAGAGTTAGCTTTGTGCCTTTTTTTGGATACTGTTTTGCTGTTGTGAAAAGCAATACATATGGAGGCCCACTAGAGCCCAAGGCTATTGTTAATGCAGTCTTAACTTATTCTTGGCACTCCTGTACATACCTTTGATAGCTCAGCTGGTAGAGTGGAGGACTATAGTCTATCTCTGTAAAAGTAATCCTTAGGTCACTGGTTTGACTCTGGCTCACAGGAAAGATTTTTGAGGTTTGTTTTCAGTTTTGTCTTTCACTTTTTTTTCTGGAGTTTACAACTTTGCAGAGCATGCTCTTCCAACCACTCTATACCCTGTGAGAAATTTAGTCTATTTTCCTTGTCTGATTGAGATGGTTGTTACAGCTGTGGTGCTGTGACCATTGTCAGCTCTCTATGAACCATTCATTCAGGAGTTGAAAAGGTGGGGGCTGGAACAAAGGAAATGGATAAGAACAAGCAGTAAGAAAGGACACCAGAGACCAGGTTAAGAAGATGTTTTAAGGACTCATTCATACAGAAACTTTCAGAGAACAGAAAACGGGGCACTGCTACCTGTTAAAATTTTATTTCACACAGGAAACTGACTCACTTTCACAAGACACAATGAGTTCTGAGACGTCTGTAAGAAGCTTTATTAAAGAAAAGATTAGAAGGTTTTATATGTTTACATTTGACGGGATGACATTAGGGATCTAAATCCCAAAACTCATGCAAAGCATCTCCTCATGCAAAGTGCAATGCTAAGCTGAACAAAGGTAGAAGGAGGTGGCAATTTGTTCAGTTGCTTACCTTTCATTGTGCTTAGTAAAAAATATTTGCTAGTAGTTGTAGCCAAATACATCAAGAAACCAGCTAGAATGAATAATCAAGCAATTATATGTAATTCCAATATTCTAAAGGTTGTTTTTTTTTTTTTTTAACTAATTAGCATCAGATCAATGACCATCGATCATAGTACAACACTGGTTTTCTTTGTCCTTCCAAATCCAGCTGCATTAATTCCCGTTCAGCTTGCAAAGCAGTAAAGACTTACAGCCTCATAACCATAATGGGTTTTCAGCACAGGGAGGCACAGGACGGGAGGAGGCAGTTCTGCCTCTCCTCCCAACAACAAAACTGGCTCTCCAGGCCCTGGGGGTGGGGTGGGCAGGTAATCAGTTTATTCCTTCATAGGTCCTCCTACAGCGGGATGGGGTTGTAAAAGCAGGAGTGAGAGAGGTAAGCAGATTCCTTTGCAGTCCTAATAGGACTCCTAGGGAGGAGGATGCACAGCAGCATCGTCTTCAGTGGGAATCTGGCACTCAGTTTATATGAGGAGGCAGAGAGGGGTATAAGCCTGGGTGATTCCACAGGAGGAACTCAGGTATATTTGTAACTAACCTGGATTAGAAATCTGTCCCAAGGCACCTGGGACAGATTCGCTCCTTACAATGTGCTTTTTTGCGATCTTGGTGAGCAAAGTAGGAACCTTTCCATGATTCATGCCTTTAATTGCTACAATAAGCCTGAAAGCTGCCAATAATCATGCCACGTAAATCCTTGTACTCATGTCAGGGAAGACACCAATGCTTTCCCTGAGACTGGGGAATAGCAGTGGCTGATGGGCAGTCTGGCTGCCTCACAGGTATTTTGTTGATGTGCAGATCTTTCCTGATTTAGTATTTCAGTCTGGGTTGCACAAGGTATGATTGAAACGGGACTGAAGGGAGAAAGGATTAGCTAGAAGTAGGTTTTCATTACAAGTGGTATTCCTTCACCATTGCAAGTGGTGTTGAAGAGGGTGAATTGTTCCAGTATGGATTCACCCTCATTGCTGCACAGCAGTAGATAGCTGAAGCCTGCGAATACCACCTGATGTGGTTAGCTTCCCATGACTGTTCCATTGCCTGCTATTTCAGCTGCAGGGGCTGGCCCCATACTGATGCAGTGACAACACTGACTCTGTCTCTTTCTCTTCAGTAACATTTACACACGGTAATTTTATAAAGAAAGTTCCAGGAATTGTAGCCATCAAGCCAGAAATGTGAATTTAAATGAAGTCCTGGTGTTTTTCTCACACATGTGTGGTGGGAAGCATTTAAAAATTTTATTGTCTTTTTTGATTATGAGCTTCAGCTTTTTCTTTAATCTTGAACAAGCTTCCCCTCACAGCCAAACATCTCTGATTCATCAGACATTGTGAAGGTCGCTGTGTCCTTGGCTGAGGAGTGGCACTCCACAGATCAAACCTCTGAAACAAAGATGTAACCAGCTGGGGACATGATAGACCAGCAGTAGTACAGTCCCATTAGACAAGATAGTGTTTATTATCAGTGGGATGAGTGGGACTTTCCTTCCCTTTACTAAACACTTTTCTTTTTGTCTCACCTCTTGTCCCTAATCAAACCTTTATCCTGTCACCTAGTTTAGAAGCAGCACGCTGCATAGTGAAGAAATTGAAGCTCCCACAGTTGGTGTAAACACGTTGCAAAATATCTGTACTTTCTCCCCCAAGGAAAGAGCAATGCTTGCACTCCCATAGGACAGCTTGGTGAGTTGGGTCCAGTCGTCTGCACCCACAGTTCTTCTTACGTGGGTGTTTTGCACCTTTGCTAAGCAGTGTTCCATGGTTTGTGCCTGGTCTCCTCTGTACTCATCCTGAAAGTAACTTCTCATTAAAAATGAAAAGTGCAGTTTTGGCACTGGCATAACTCTGGGTTTTCAGTTGTACTTGCATTGAATGACTTTGTGTATCTTGAGCTTTGTTCCGATTTTCCAATACAAATGAATCCCAGCTTCTCTCTGAAATCTCTCTCTGTGAATCCCAGCTTTCTCTCTGAAAACACCTGTTTTCACCTGGTTTCACCAAAGCTGTGTTGCAGGGATTGCTTATTCAGACACAATGTGAAACTACTGAGCAAAGCAGGGTCTGCCTGGGGAAATTTGATTAACCTTAAAGAAATTTCAGAGGATGCTGGGTAGTCTCCAAATTTTGGATGTGAGCTGCATGCTTTGGTATCAGGTTTCAGCCCAGAAATATAGTGCTGCATCAGTGATAGGACTGAAGCCTTAACTTTGTACTGATCCCACTGCTTTCCTTTGAGCACTGTAACATTTTTCTGCTGTCATTGCTCTCTTGTAGCTACCTGTTGCCTCTGGTCATGCAGATTTAAATAAAGCTTTCTGTACAGGGTCATATATTTGTAAAGTTTTTTTATTATGGCAAGGAAAACACGATCCTGATTCCTGTCTGGAATAATAATATAAATCAATAGCAACAACTGCACAAGTCCCTTACAGTTCTAGAGGTAGAATCATGGCAATTTAAGTAATGTGCAATTAAGGAGAGCTTGAAAAAGCTTTTAAATCCAGGAAGCAAGTCAAGATGCTTTGCTGATGATTTGCTATTTTGTAGAAATTGCAAGAGGTTGCAAATTTGTTTGCTTTTACCATGAAGTAAAACTCTCTTCCAGTGTGTGTTTAGCTGAATTTATGAAAAGCATCTCATCATGGCTGGAAATGACCAACAGGAGATGCTGCCTTTACTTGTATCCACCATACTGCATAGATTTACAGCAAACTAAGCAACTGTTTGCACATTTCTTCAGGCCTTCTTAACCGCCCTCTAACAACCAATTTTACTTTTTCCTATTGTTGTTGTTATAATCAGGCCTTGATAAGAATTGCTGCCAGAGACACCCAATCAGTCCCATGCTATCATCTGGATATGATTAGAGTGCTCAGGACAGATTGAAGCCATTTGATAGCATTGATTACTTCCTTATTTCAGGTTGTGCCATTTCACCATTTACTGATTTAAAATTCTTGCCTCATTTAAGGGGGTACATTTTTTTACATTGTAAATAACAAAATCTATTTTGTTGTGTGAGTTCAAATAATCTTTGAAGTTTGTGGCTTTGTAATTTGAAAGTAATCTGGAGAGTGTATGCTTTCTTGTCATCTTTAATCAATGCACTATAATCAATTATCATATCAAAGTGTTCAATTACTCCTTAGTGCAGAGGTGCTGTAGCTATTTGCTATTTGGCCTAATTTCCTAGAAGATTCTCAGCATTCCCACTGCAGCACTGGAGTTACTTACCTGACTACTTAAAGATGTCTGCTGTGAAAATGAAGCTGGTACTACTTGAACATCAGCCTCCTCACAGAAAGCAGTGCCAGATGATTCTTCAGCACTGCAAACCAATTCTGTCTGTCCACTTTGGGAGCTGGGTGTACTGTGTTGATGTCAGTTCCTAAGAAGAGAGTCTTTGTCTGTGTATCTGTGTTTTTATGCTAAGAATCCTGGCTCCTTCTTTTTTTTTTTTTTTTCCCCTGAATATCAAGAGGTTTCAATGTTCCCTTTTCCTGCAGTATACTACCCTTCAATTTCTTAGGAATTATGGGAAGAAAGTTACTGCTGACTGTTGGGTCCATGAGTTTCATGTTTATTTGAAGGCTGAAGAAAAGAAATTGTGAGGTGGTTGTTGTTGTTGTTGTTGTTGTTGTTGTGTGGGGTTTTTTTCATGATTGCTGCCTAAGTCCCCCAAACCTTACAGAAGCTTGAAAAGATCAATATTTGTGAATTAAGGATCTCTCTAAACTCAGAGTTGAGGTGTTGGTCTTCCATATTCCCTTTTTTTGAGTATGTGGGGCTAAAAAATATACTGATAATTTAAGTAAGTCAAATAAGTCAGTATAAAGCTTTTTTTGGGGATATCATTATGTTTTGAACTCCACACAAACTTTAGTGTATCCATCTTTACATCCCTGTGACATGGAGAGGTACCTATGTCCTTTTTTCATGTAACACTGTTAGTCCCTAGGATTGCTGCAGTTGAGTGATGGGTCCTAAGCAGCTGCAGTAGACCAGGAAAAGTCACCTGAACTTTCTGAGGATTTGGCTGCTTTTTCCTGGCCACTCTTCATTATTTCTCAAGTTCCTAACTCTTGGTAAACCATTGACTTAATTCTCTGAGAAACCAGCAACAAGTTTTTCCATTATTTTAGTTAGCAACAGCTTTTCAGACAAAATTATCTCCTCCTCCCAGAAAATTATTGAATTACCAGTGAATGAAACTCTACAAGTATATTACTGTATTAAATCTTGGAGCATTGACACAACCAATTTTCCAACACTGACTCCATGCCAAGAGAGCAGAGTGGTGTGTGGTGGAAGGGAATGATCCTGCTGTCATCTAATGGGAAAGGAGGAGAGTGGTGTCAACCACGTAGGGTTGCTGGTGCAGGGGCCCTGCTTGGAGATCCATCCATCCATCCATCCATCCATCCATCCATCCGTCCGTCCGTCCGTCCGTCCGTCCTCTGAGGCATACTGTTGCTTTCATGCAGGAAGACACCTGTATGTGGATGGGCCAGTGCTTTGTCCTCAGTGAGACATGAAACAGCACATGTACCAAGGAAAGGACAGTGAAAAAAGCAGAGGACACAAATCTGTGTTTGAGACACTTCTCATCAGGCTGAAGGAAGGAGAGCATGAGTGGCTTTGTGGTGAGAAGGTCTGTAAAAACGTAGCCATTATCCTCATCTCATCTTACCTTTTGAGAAATATCAACCTTGTGATGAACCTTGTGACCTGTCAGAGCTCTCAGCTGAACTGCAGCTGAAGAGATTCACTGTAAAAGGATATAGGCTGCTTCTTATTGTTGATTTTTACCCATGAGCGTTCCTAAGGGAAATAGCATATAGTAATAACATTTAATGGTCTTCTGATGAGCATCTGGTACTGGGTGGTTTTTTTCTTTTAAATTGCATTAAAATTAAAACTGCATTATTGCAGAATCCTCATTTCCTGTTACGAGGTGAATTATGATGCTCTATTGATTGGCAAAGCTGTTTCCCATCCTGCATAAGTGTGGTTAGTGGACAGAATTCAGCTCAGAGACATGCCCTACCAGCCCCCCCCAGTTCTGAAAGTTTTTCCTTCTAAATTATTCATAGTGAAACTGCTGATTGTCAAAACTTAAAACAGAGAAAAGGTATAAAATACTCTCATGTATTAATTTATGTGCTATCACATTGAATAAAAGGAAATAGCAAGTTAAACATGTTCAAGAAGTCCCATGATGAGTATAATTGATGCATTCAGCCTATAGAACATACATATAATAGTCCATTGTAGTTATGGGATGGGCCAGCCAATATTTTTGCCTTGGAGATCATTACTTAAGCAGATGACTCTTGACCCTTTTCTTTTAGTGCTTCAAGAAGTTTGCCAGAAAGTACCCTTTTGTGCCAATCAGCCTTTAATTAATCTCCCTCTGAGCAGCCTCAATTTTTCATTTAACTTACTTCTGAATGTTAATCTGCTTTTTATCCCAAGGATCTTTATGAGAAATAAATTGGAGCCTTTTCAGAAACACAGTTGTAAAAGCTTCTTCTTTACTAGTTGAAAGCTTGCCACAGTGTAGCAGCAATGTATGTGTTGTAAAATAATGTAAAGTTTAACAAAAAGAGAAATAAAAAAGGCAATAGTGCAATGCTGGAGAGACATGCTGGGTGTTTCCGTATGGAAACTCTCTGACCTGTGTATTTCATGAAAACATAGGAAATGGCAGCTGATAGGAGACCAAAGAAACTTTCATTTGGAAAGACAAAGATCTACTTTGACATAACTTTGCAGTTCCCATTGGTCGTCATCCCCCCCAAGGTGGCCAATGGGCAGAATAAAGAGAAAAGCTCACAGCCTAAATGGAAAACCACATTAGAGTAGATGGCTTAAATAGGTTCTGACTCAGGAAAGGAAGAGTGCTCCCTGAGATCTTGAAGAATGGAGTAGTGCATGAAACTGGGCAGTTCTTTTTCTGCCTTATTAGTGGGAAAAGAGAAGAAGATAGCAGCAGAGAGTGGGCTCCACTGAGGAGAGCGAGGCACGCTGCCCCTGGGGACAGTTCAGTGAATGCTACTGGTACCAAGCTCTTCCCTGTGTGTGCAGGGACTGGAAAGAAAATCTGTGTTCTAATGTGAGTTGTATTTCTCTTTCAGGGTTTTTTTTTTTCTCATCAACTACCCTCTTTCAAGGGGAGTGCCAGTAGACCTCTGGAATGAATTATAAGGAAGTCCCATATCCTCCTATAAAACAACAAAAAAAGCCTAACGTCAAGGGGAATGATACGGGAGCTTTGGTGATTTGAGAACTAGAGGAACTTGGAGCCCTTTCCCCACACCACAGTAATTACTGGTGAAAAACCCCTTGAAATATGGCTTTTCCGAAGCCAAGGTACAAACAGGTTCCTTCCCATTTGTTTACTTTACAATGAGGCCTTTCTCTCCTCAGTGCACATGATGATACCCACTTTATTAAAAAAACCTACACAATTGATGGCTGCTTTTTCTTTGCTAGGAAGGACAGACCTTGGCAAATAATTACTTCTTGTTCTTACTCTTCACATATGTATGACTTATTATTTATAGAGACTTGTAGTAAAAATGGGAATGATTTTCTTGACCCTGTAAGTTACAGCTTAAACCAATAAAAGAACAAAGGAGGGGTGGGTAAGGAGAGGACACAAGAAAGGCTTTTGTTTAAAGACTCACATGCACGAGTAATAGATGTGGCCAGAGAAAAGAGATAAAATACCTCAGATTAATAACTATGACTTTCTGCTGCCTTATTGCTTTCTAAAAGCTTTCCCCTCTGTGGACGCAGAGCTGTATAAAAGATGAAGTAGTTGCACTCCACATTTTAGTCATCCCAGTAATGATGGCAACATCTCTCTTAACAAACGCATGTTTGCGTTTGCATTTTTGCTTTCCAAGGAAAGCAATCCTCTCTGTAGTATTTCCAAAGGAAAAATTAATCTGATTAATTTCTTTGTGTTGCCTCTATACTTGCTCTTCCATCCTTTGCTTCTCACTGCTTGACCCTTGTTGAATTACTCACATAAAGCAACAAAATGCTGCTTTAAGTATATAAATCTGGGTCCTCCTGTTTCCTGTGGACAGATACTGCTGAGAAAGTGAAGAAGAAACCTGTCAGGGTGCCATAACAAGGACTGTATATCAAAAACCTACTGGACAGAAAGCCCAGCTCAAACACTAACTTTGTTTTTGCAAAGCAGGAAACGATGCTCAAATTCATATAGTAAATATTTGTGGTAAACCAGGAAATCCCTCTCGCTGCCTTGGATGGACTGAGACCCGGGTAGGGGGCTCAGAGGGCTTGGCACAGAGCCCAAGACCACTCTGCCCTCGATCTGGAGCCATGGAAACAGTTACCAACTTTATGTGAGGAGTTATAAACCAGGGAAAGTAGAATAAAATGAGTAGCTTATTGCTGAGTAGAGAAATAGAATGTTAAGATTCATATCATAAGTGTACAGGGGGGTCAAGAAGTGTACAGGGGGGTCAAGATGAGGAATCTGGGCGTGTACTGCCCTCCTTCCTTCTTCTTCATCGTCTCCATCTTCTTGGTGATGTTGGCACTTTGGGATTGGTTTAGAGTAGAAACTCACTGTCTAACATAGGTGATAGGTATTGGGGAATAATGGTAAACAATGTCTGCATAATTTATAGTATATAAAGATACCACTGCCCGGAGGGCGGGCAGTGTGCCTTGGACTGGCCTGCTGAGAGCATCTCGGCTGGTCAGGGAGAACATGTTATAGATAAGAAATAATAAACAACCTTGAGAACGAAAGCCAAGCAGCTCTGACTCTTTCTTCGACCATCCGGCTGTGAAAGAGGTCTCTTGGGAACATCCCAGGCAGGGGATCTCAAGAAATATTTATTTGTGTGTTACATGGAGCTTTCATATAAGCTTAGATTAGCTGGAAAGGAGGACAAGACCTAAAGTTTTCTCCCTCACTGCTATGAAAGCAATTGTGAGTGGTATTTTTCTAGAAAGTCTCTCAGCTTTTGAGCTAGGCAGAAATACATTAATTTGACCTCAATAGTTCAATAGTGACCTCAGTAGTGTTCTTCAGCAACTAAAGAAGAAGACTTTTAGGCTGATATTTAAATTTAGGGAAATGTCCCAGGAGGATAGAGAGAGAAAGAGAGATGGGCAAAGACCCAGAAGTGGAGAGAACCAGCAAATGGAAAAGGTCAAACATATGGGAAAGGAGAAGAGGGACAAGGATAAGAGTGGTGTTTATTTCACAGGGGTAAAATCACAATGTGCAAGTACAGCTTGAAAGAAGACAACAAAAAGGGTTTTTTTTATCTCTAAAGAAGCTCAAAACTAGTGTAAATGCATTGATTCTACTTTTTTATCTTGCTTTATACCTGTTCTGTTCCAGAAATTACCACTGCATTTGGCACCAGCAGAAAGACAAGAATCCAGGGAGTCACAGAGACATTCTTAGCCCTGAAGTCTCTTAGGGATGAGGGCTGAGGAACTCAAACAAGGTAGGGGGAGTCTTGCCATTAATCACTTGGGTAGAGACAGAGGAATGTGCTACCATTTACCTACGGCTTTTTGCAGGGCCCTGCGTCACAATACTCCTCCCACGTGTTTTGCAAGAGTATAGAGCAAGCTTTCCCAGCAATAACCTGGTGTGGGGTTGCATCGTCCCCCCTCTTCCCATTCCACATATCTGGCAGCTCCACCAGGACGTAGAGCCTGGAGGGTAAATGCCTCACGGGTGGTGGTGGATTGCTTCAGCCAACAAGCCTGGCAATCTTCTGCTTTTATGAACACTAAGCTCACCTTGGATATTGCAAGAAAAAAAGTGCATTAGCTGGGAAGTGTGTTGGGTTTCTTCCAAGGCACGCTAGTATGTTGCTGTGCATACCAGCATGGAAACAATTTGCAGGCTGGAGAGACAGTAAGCTCTCTCTCAAGGAGATGTGCTACATGCTCTTCTCTCCCTTCACCTCCAGAGTCATTCCTTATTCAATCTCTTTTGCTTCCGTTTCACCATCTGAGCTTAAATGTGGCCTTCTGACATGAAGAATCTGGGCGAGTAGAGCCCCATTAGCTGTAAAATCCCTAGCTAATCTTATTTTTTGGCATGAAGATGGCTGTTACAGCATTGTTTTTATTATTCATCAAAAGAAAACTTTTCAAAGTAAATACATCAAATACCACATAACATAAGCTCTTCCCCACCACTGCTTCCTCTACTTTTTTCTCTTCCCCAACCTCCTATTTTTATAAGTAATCAAGTTGTTACTCTAGAGTCAATTCCAGGTCATCTTTCATTTGCTCAAAATATATTCTTATTGGCAAGCTATTTTCCCATTATTCAGGAACACACATATTGTTTTACTTACAGCTGTGTGCTGTATTTTATGTTCTCATATAAATGTTATGCCTGGATTATCATAACTAGAGCAAACTGGTTTTAGGGTTTGTTGTCGTTGTTATTTTTAGGTTCCTTCGCTTGCATCCAAAACAGGAGAGAAATATTATTGTATCTATTTTTCACTATTTTTATTTAGTTCTTAAAGTGACTCAGCTTTCCATATTTCTCTCTGCAGAAAATAGATTTCCTTCCTTGGCTGTGCAAGTTTTCTTACTTTGGGAAATGATGATAGCTGAGGTTTGGGAAAGATTAACAGATAAGCAGCATTGCTTCTATCCCGTGAGAGACAGGAAAGAAGACAAGGCAGGGACATATTCCAGAAATTCATTACCTGCTGTGTAAAAAAAACTAGTTTTTCTTCTCTGTTTTAAACTGTTGCTGGTTTCAATGGGTGTCCCTGTTTCTAGTGTAGTGGAATCTGGTGAAATCTGGTGAATTCTGCATTTGCTCACTATTTTCTTGATTTTGGGATAATAAAATAAAAGCTCATATTTACATCTTGAGGGCCCAGTGAGGCAAAGCATCCAAGTCCCATTGTTTCCAGGATGTTCTTAAATATTTGCTGAAGTGATTAACTTACTTGAGGTCTTGATGCAAAAGAATGCATTCTTGCAGCAAATATGTATTGTTATTATTAATCTTATAATGTATTTCATGCCTGTATGTGCTAATGCTTGATGCATTAAGGGACATACAGTATGCAGAAGGGATGGATTTTCTTCTGTGCGGATGAAAAAAGAAAAACCTGAATTTTCCCCTTATTTTTAGGACGTCTGGCAAAGTGGAAGATCCTTGAAGGAAAGTATGCTGCAACCTTGTTGTTTGGAGGGTTTTTTTGCATAGTCTTCTGATGCAGAAAGTCATGGTTCTTCCTCCCCTGCCCCCATGAGGGTGAGCCACATGCACCTCTTAAGCTACTCAGTTTATTCATACTATGTGCTTGTTAATTTGTGAGTGACTTTAAGGCACTCAGAGCATTAGAGAAAGTCTCCTCCTGGAGGTTTTTAAAAGAGGATTCCTGGATTTTTTGAAGTTAAGATATTTGTAGTTTGCACGGGCTTGTTTTTTCTGAGTAAATGTGTGCTAAATGCTAATGGCTGCATTATAACTGTGTGTCTTATAGTACGTATGACGTTTAACTGGCATCCAAGGTTCAAGAACAGAGCATTTGATCCATGTTAGGTGAACTGTTCAAAAAATTCTGGTCTCTTTCATTATTTTAACCTCCAAAGAAGAAATCCCCTATAGGATAAATGTTTGAACATTGAGGCAAACGGACAAACAAACAAAACAACCTTTTATCATTATTGGTGGGAAAAGTGTGCCTTATACTTTGCACGACTTACAAGGAACAGCTGGCACAGTTCTGGTTGCAAGTGATTTTTTTGGTTATTTGTTTTCAGGAGGAGAGAGAAGAGCTTGTAGCTGAATGTTTTATCTGGTAGCTTCCTGGCTTGAACTTCAGGATGAATGTCAAATGAAAATGCCAGTGAATGACACTGATCAGGACATGTTTGTATGACACTTCTCTTCCCCAGACTAATTTAGTTATGCTCTGTTCCACAACAGTTCACAAGTTGTTCTTGAAACAGTAGAGAATCCCAGAGGGACCAGGTTTGCTCTTTGCCCACCTTGGCCTATTCACCTTCCCTACTGCCTTGGGAGCCTTCGCTGCTGTGCCAATTACAGCCGTGATTGGGGCTGTCTTTAGTGGATATTGATATCTGAACAAACAAACCAAGAGTCTGGTCTTGATTGCTGATGTCTTCGCAATTTGGTTTCCTGTGGCGTGTTTGTACAGATGTCATGGCTGGTATTCCCCTGCTTTTCAGTAATCACGACCAAACTGGGGGGCGACAGGACATGACCGATTTGCTGCGAGTTTGCTCACACCCTGCTCCTGTGACTGTGCTTCTGTTCAAGCCTCGCTCCCTAACCCCCTGCTTGGGATGGTGGCTTCTCTTTGCACCTGTCCCTCTTTAGAAGGGCCTTGTGATCTCTCACTCTCAGTCTAGAAGAGTTGTTCTGTGTTGCTATCACAGAAGGGACTGTGATCATGTGGTCATATCTTGCCTGCAGATTGAATGAGTGCTTAGGGGTACACAGAAAACCTCAAAGGACAAGGACAATGGGGAGCCTGAATAAATGACCATGATCTCAGTGGATCCTTTGTACAGGATACATGTCCTGGATACTCCTCTTTTCCTGAAGACAATGTTCTTTGTATCCTGCTGAGTACTTGCTGCTGTGTTTGTCCAGAGCTGGTGCAGTACAGCCCAGCCATGGCCCCCTCTGACCTGCACCAGAGGAACAGCGAACAAGCAGCTCCAAGTGAAAGGAACTGGAAAGACAGATTTGGGCTCTTTGCTCACTCTGCTGTGTGCTTGATCATAGACAATAGTTTCAGTCACGCCTTGATTCCTGCTAGACCAAGCTGTGCTATCTATGTAAAACAATTTACCTTACAGTCAAATCATACTACGAGTTCCTCTATCACTCCATCCTTTCTGCCCCAGGCAATACCCTCGCTCTTATTTCAAGGTCTTTTTCCCTACATGTCTGATATGTTCAGAGGTGGAGCTGGGAGCATTTAAATTGTCTTTTTGTGGCCAGCAGGACTGGAGGAGCAGTCTGCTCCAAGCAGAACTTCCCCTCAGACTATTTGCAGTCATATCCAAATGGCAGTGGGGAAGAAAGAGAGGCTGATTGTATGCTTTCCAATTTTCTCTATTAGGAAGATCAAAAGAATTGCTGCCTTTACTGGCAAATCTCAAGGATGAGTTGTGGCAGCCAGACCAGTACTGTTCTGTGTTGAACTGTAGTCACCCAGAATAAATCAGCACTAATTGCAGTCTAGGACTGTGATTCCAGAGGGGCTGCTTATGCACCACACAATGAATCCTCTGACTGCCTGGTTGTTAAAGCCAGCAGCAAAATTCCCAAGGATGTCAGGAGACATAGGCTGAGTCTGCACCATTATGTGCTTTAAAGCCAAATACCTTGCTGCTTCTCTGGGGAAGCAAGACTGATAAAGTGATGTGGTGGGCATTGTGATACCTTTGGCAGTGTAGCTGCCCCAGTATTGTGGGATCCAGAGGGAAGGTGATACCTTGGCTTTCTGTCCACAGGAGAGCTGCACAAAGTTGCTCTGGCAGCTTTGGAGAAGATGGGGTGGCTGAAGGTTAGGTTCTCGTTCTTTCCCAGATTTACCTATTGCAAGATCTGCCACCCATTGTGACAGGGGCTATCTCCTGGCCCTGTGGTTGGCTGTGGCACCATCCAGACTGACCATTTCCACTGTGGCCGAGTAAACTGTTGTTCTTTTATTGTTCTCACCTAAGAAGGTTCCTCTTCTTTTGTCTCCAGAGGCAGCAGTTGCCACCACATGGGTGATCTTATGTTATCCTTGCTTAGTCATTTTTGTCACAAGGGTGCAGATGGATCAGCAAAATATTTCCACAAAGCAAAAATATTTCTGTGATATCAAATTTTATTTTAATTTCCTTCTCACCAAAACTAAATTTGAAACTAATGCAGTTTTAAATAGAAATGAAGTATGTATAATATAAATTTCAGATTTTTCTTATAAAGGACAGACAGGAAAAGGAATTCAAATCAGTTTTGAAGCCAAATTAGCCTGAAGATGTAAGTGCTGGACAATTTTGAGGAACATTTCTTAGCTGCTATAAAGGGAATAACTTTTTCTTCAATAAAATAAGGCAAAGATTGGGAACAACATTGGTGCAAAGGCACAAATGTGGTCTGCAAGAAAGCAAAGGGGACGGCCCACCTTCCTGCCACTTGTTCTGTGGGAAAATGCTAACAAGAACTGCAGGTAGGAATGGAACTGAAATGGCTGTGGTGGGAACATGGCTTGAGCCATGGGAGGTGGTGAAGACTACTGGGGAGAGCAAGCCCAAATGCTTCTTCCCGTGCACACCAGTCCCTCCAGGCTCGGGGTAAAGACATCCCCCTGCATTAAGTGAGAGGCCAGAAAGCTGAGCAAGCACAGGGTGAGGTGGGGTACAGTCGGGCTAAGCTGGAAGTGGGTGTTCTCTGCTGGGGCTGTGCTGCCTCTTGCCAGGACCTGTCTAGATGATGCCTCCTGCACCATAGGGGATGGCAGCACAGGGCCAAGCCTTGCCCATGCAAGCTTGAAGGCTGGACACCTGATCCCATTTGTTCAGTTATTAAGAGAAATTAAAAGTAACCCTTGGTCGACTGCTAAACGTAGTGCTGAGAAGCTGACACCAATCACTCCTGCACTTGACCCCTTCAGGGCAATTTATAAACACTGGCTAGCTAATCTTCCCTGTGTGGCTGGGGGAAGGAGCAGGGATTTTTTACCTCTTCTCTCCCACCTCCATTTTGTACAGGTTTGATGTGAGATAGGATCCTGTACCTGTTTTCTCCAGGTGACAGTGGCCAGGAGCGGGCCTGGCTGTGTTGATGGGATGGGATGGGGCAACATGGCCAGGCAGGACGCAGGTGAGGACCGTAACCTTGGCTCAGGAGAGAGATTTATAAGTAGCACACCACATTGTTCTTCTTTTTATAAACAATCAGAAATGTCTTGATGCCAGATGCTCAGCTGGTGTAAATCATCAGAGCACCACAGATTTATACCAGCTGCAGCGCTGGCCCCTGTGCCCCAGTGGGAAAGGGATGGGGGGAAGGGAGAGATGCTGTTTCTGCTAACTGCTCCACTGACCTTCCTTCTGGGTAAATATCTCCATATGTTAACAAATGCTAATTAAAACCAAAAGCACAGACAAACTCTCAGGATGTGTGTGTAACAGGAGCACCCCAGGATCCTGCACTGCTGTAATCTTTCTCCTCCCACTGGATCTCACCTTTTATTCGGTGTTGCACCTCCCTGACTAATATTTAACCTTGTTCCTGGTGCTCTTTGTTGGAGTTTTGCCATGCATACAATATTGCTCTGATGAGTGTAGGACTGGTGTCTACAGACACCTGGGGACAAGCCCAGATGTTTCACTGGTCAAGGAGGAAAATGCACACTGCTGTTTTGTTGCAGCATGCCTTGCAGTCCTGTAAGTAACTGTGCTCATCAGTCAGGAATTTCAGGGGAAAGGACTCTGGAAATATCCTGTCTCTTTTGGCTTCCAGGTGACTACCACCCCCTCTGTGGACTGGGATAACTCTGAGCATGATCATTTCTAAGGGACAAAGGTGTCCTGGTTAAAAAAAAAAAGAAAAGATTAAAGTATGACTCTGTGCCTTGGTTTGAAAGACGGGTACCTGCCAGCAAAAAAGCTGGAATCTCCCTTTGAATAGAGACTGTAAACCCCCTCCCTCAGATTATTATAATTTTGCAATTGGAGGCTCTCAGGCAAAGATTTGGGAGTGGGAATAACAGTTCTTTACTAGGAATATTAGACAAAGCAAAGACAAATACAAATGTAATAGCACTAAGAGACAAGCAAAAACAAAGAAACAACAAAACCTCAGAAAACACTCTGACAGAGGCAGGGATGTGACCGGACACCCTGGGAATCAGGGTGGTGAAAGCAGTCCAGATGAAATCCTCCTTGAGCAGTAAATGTAGTTCTATGAAGTGGAAATAGTCCTGTAGGAAAGTCCAATGGTGACGAAAATGAGTTCAGTCTTCTTCTGGAGCGAAATCCAGTGGAGAGAGAGAAAACAAGCAGGGTCCCCTGGTACTCCAGTCTTTCTGGAGCGGTGTCCGGAGAAACCTGCTGCCTCTTTTGTTTAAGTCAAGTACCCATAAAGTACCTAGCAATTAGTTACCTAGCAAAACCACCAGGAAAAAATTCCTCAAACACAAAAGAAATAGATCCAACCCCCAACACTCTGTAATACTCTAAAGATAATAAATAAACACCAGTTTGCCTTGAGGTGAAGTGGAATTTTCAGAAGTGGGTTTTTGAATACCTGTTTGTACAAAAGCTAGAGTATCTCCAGGGGAGGCTGTGCATCGGAGCTGTGGTGCTGGTAATAGAGTGACATTTCAAAAGTGATGGATAGGATTTTAGTATCTGATTGCCGTGCTGTCAATAATGGCAGTTGCACTGTTGTAAGGTGTAGGGATAAATATGTTACATATTCTCAACGTGTCATATAGCCAAAATGTTTTGGGGAAAATTGAAATATACATGATGAGTTTTTGGAGACACCCTGGCATTTCACAAGGGGGTCCATGCATTAATCAGCAAATCACTGACGTGCTCTCTTTTACTCAAAAACCTAAGGATTTATTAGGAATTTTTAACTGTCATTGTTTGCACTTGATAATTCTGGCTTAGGTGTTTGTATTAGAAATAGACCCAGGAGACTTGCAACAATTTACGCTGCCAGTGTAACAGAGGTACATGTGCCCAAATATAATGGGTGTCTTTATTTCTCAGTAAGACTGCTGTCCCACTGTCTCTAAGTCAGTGGCAAAAATCTTGTTCATTTCTTGTGGGCAGAGGTGGGTACAAAGTTCTGTTTCCCCACCCCATCAAGTCAGCCTAGTATTTTTGCAGTAGTAGAAAGGCAATATATGCAAGAAAATAGGTGTGACTTGTAAAGCAGCAGTCTAACATTTGGACTGTGCATAAAATGAAGGTAGTCTAGGTACCCCAAAGAATGGGAAGAGAAAAGATCACGAATATACCTTGACTCACCCAGAAATGCCCAAAAGACAATACTCTAACTTCTGTGTGTTTTCTCATCAGTTTTCACAGTCTTTCAGTGGTTGCTGAAGTATTTCATTTGCATACATTTATGGAGATTGCCATCTATTACTCCAGGCCTAGATAGCTTTTGTCTCAAGTGACACTTACTGTGAGCAAATTAACATTGAAGCCAAATTTGTTTTGTTGTGATGCCTCTGCAGCAGGTATAGTTTTGTAAACAGATGCTGCAAGAGAAGTAGGTTTTTTGCATCACTCTAGATCTCTTGAGAATTAAAGTGTTCAGGTGAATAACTGGTTAAGAGACAAAAGAAATACTGTTAACTGAGAAGTATTCTCACACTGTCTCTTCTTAGAAATTCATAATTTATAGTCTGTCACTTTTCCAGAAATTTTGGCTGAAAGTATACCACAGTAATTCCTCTTCTTTATGCTTAGTTGAAATCCATTTCATCCACACCACATGTAACTGAAATGGCTAACAGGTACTGCACAATGAACTTCTGAAGTTTTACATTAATAGGCAAGTGTCAGTGGAATTTTAAAAATATATTTTGTTTGTTTTTCATGCACTTCTGCCAACTATTTGGTAGCGATGTTTCATTTTTTAAAGTAATATAAGCCTGATCTACAGCCCTGCCAAAACTCTTCCAGGAGCTGAAAGACCTGTCAAAGATGTAGACTTGCTGGCACTTTCTTATTCTCCTGCATGAGTAGCATAGTCCAGCTTCTTTTTTCTAACCTTCCTTCTGTTGCTGAATCTCCTTCATCACCTGCTGCTACGTGTTCTGTAATATGGGTGTTCCTTGTTAAATCTGTTAGATACAATGGTCCATGAATAGTGTAACCTAACTTTTTTGGCCTGTTGTATATAGTCTCTCTGCTGCTGTCAGCTGGATGGTTCATTAGCACACACATAGTACTTCCTTGGGCTGGTTAAAACTTACAAGAATTGCATTTCACTACAGCATCTCACTTTGCCATGGACACTAATTTTTCCTATTGCATTTTTTTCAGTAGCGCATCACAGGGCTGCAGATCAGCCCTCTGCCAGGATCAGTGAAATCTGTGGGTATATGATTTCATACCCCAGCCCTGCCATTTCCATCCAGACTCCAATGAACTTCAGCATCATTGTAAGGTGGCGTGGGGTCCGACAGTGGGCAGGTGGCACCTTGTTTTGTATTTTGTCCAGTTTTGTTGGCCTCGTGTTCTCAGAGCTGAGGGACTGACATTGCCCATCCAGCTGAAACACTTCATTGTTTCTTGCTGTAGCTGCTTTGAAGGCCTGGAAAGAAGCAATGTTGGCAAAGGGGAAGCATTCACATCACAGATACTGTCAGGCTCTACAAGTCTAAGCACCCAGGACTTCAAAAACACGCCTGCAGACACAATGGAAGTGATGCTGACATCAAGCCAGTCATGGGTACTGACTGCTTTGGGCTGGCACTGGCTGCACCACCCAGTGATCTCTGGCATGGGGGTAGAAATCGCCACCAAACTGTGTGCTCTCTTTTTGCTACAAGGTGTTATTCTGGCAGGCGGTAAGCAATCCCCCAGATGCACCGTGAGCTGTGCAGCAGCACAGTCTGTTAGGCCCCATGTCAGCATTGATGCGGCTTCGATGTTGAAATACTGATGAGCTAACATATGCATTCCCTCCATACTGTGTCTCTCCAGGTTGTGTGCAAGATCTTGGTTTGGGATCCTACCTACTCCTTCAACTACCACAGTGCTGGCACAAGCATTGAAGAAAGGGGATTATCTGAAGCAAATAGCCTAAACCTAATCTATAGAAAAAAATCTTCTTACTGCACTGAGTTGTGACTGATAGAAATGGGCAGCAAATGCTGATGTAGTCTTTGTCAACAAAATGTTGGTGGACAACTAATAATGGACTTCACCCTAGGCTTGCATCCTAAGCCAGTTGCTGTGCAGATAAAAGCATCCCTTTCAAGCTGTTACATTGGGGTTTAAAAGCAAAACTGAGAAGGCTTCACTGGGGAACTTGATCTCTTGTAGTGTTTATTCTCACAAAGCAAGAGCAGCAATTAATATCTCTTTCAGATGATGAGAATCTCTTCCAGATGGTGAGAATAAACAGTCTTGTAGACATGCAGAGGAAATGGAAACAACACACAAATTTTAATTAACCTACTTCTCTTCGGCTTTCCTGCATACTGCCAAAATATTGCTATATGGATCTTTTGGGTACATACCCTAGCATCTTCCCAAGCTGCTGGCTTTAGGTGAAAGCAGGTGGTTTCACATGTGTACCTAAGATCTGTGTGTTTCTTCTGGGTTGATTACCAGAAAGGTGTCTGAACCCTTGGTGCTTTTGCTCCATCTGCATATACCCTGATATTTTGAAGATATCCCTATTTTTAAACAGAACCATAAGACCAAGAAATCTCTAAATGATGTAATTTATTGTGATAATGTTGACCATTGCTCTAATTACAGTCTCAAGCAGTGCTTAGTCTTCCCTGGATGCTTCATATATGCTGATATAAAACAGTATGGCAGAAAATCTGATGTCATCTGCAGCTGCCATGTGGTATTTCAAAGGAGAAGGCATTAACCCTTTCTAGAAAAAAAAAAATCTCTCCTGTGAAGGGCAGATGTCTTCTTGGTCAAACAGCTTACTCAGCCTAATTATTCACATCTGTACCTGCTTGCCAGCCCCGCTTCTCACTGAGGTAAACTGGCGCTGCTCCATGGAGGTTGGAGAAGCAGTAATTCTCACTGCTGGCAGCAGACAATTTTGACCCTTTTTCTTGGTCTCTGTTTTATTTTATCAACTTCATGTCCTTCAACATCTGGTCCCATAAATGTGGGGTTTCTATAAATACATTTCTTCCATACAGAGATTGACAGCATTCAAGTTGCAAAGTGTTTCGAAGCCATGTGGGAGGAGGGAAGAACAAGGTTAAGGGGGAGGCAAGGTGTCTTATTTCCCCTCTCACCTCCTTCATTTCAAGCCCTGATATCCTCCAGGATGTGTTTTTAGTGTTAATAGCAGAGGTGCTCCAAAGCAGCAGTAAATGTGGGCTCCAGATGTGCTAATTCAGTCTGGGCCAGGCAGGGGAAATGCATATATTATCTCATTCACCAGGATGTAGCTCTGACAGCTCCAGTTTAGGCTAAATCTGTGCTCCTGTATTTCTGCCCTCACCTCCCTCCCCTGGCCCTGGCCAGGCATCCTCCCCCTAGCTCTTTGGCATGGGCACAGCTGGCCCCTTGCAGCTCTGAGCTGGGAGAGCATCTGTGACTCATCTGCCCCCTGAGCTCTCCAAGCAGCCTTGAGCCAGGTCTGATCCACGAGGCCAGAGGAGCTGGAATGTGAAGCAAGAGAGTGCACTGGTGTAGGCAGCCTTTAGCAAAGATGAGTCCTGCATTTAACCTGCTTGGAAGGTTGTGTAATTCTAAGGAAAAAATTGCTACTCCTCCCCATGTAGACAGATGGCCTCATGGGTGACTAGAGGTACCAAAAATGTCACTCTTTGAAAGGTGTAGGTATATATAACATGCATCACTGTCATAGAAGATGAGGAGGTTGCCCTCTCTTTTGTTCTGCACAACACAGCCCTTATGATCTGCAGCTTGTGCTACTGTACTATTGATTTACTGCTTGATTATAATGACATTTCATAACACAAATGTTATTAAAGACTTGTTAATCTTCCTTAAGGATCATGTTCCTCAAAATATTTGAGCAAAATGCTTTGAATTTATCTTTACGTATCTATTTAAATAAACTCAAATGACTTGCTGTATCAAGGTTTTAATTACCAGTCCCCTCCTTAGAAGCTTGTGGCTTCTTTCATGTCCTTACAGGATTTCTGAGGTTTTACCCAAGCCCTACTAGACTTCCAGTATTTCTGTCACTCCTTCCCTTGTATGTCTCTCAATCTCAATGTAGAGAGGACAAATTCTTTCTGAAATATGCCTGACTCCAAGCTAAGTGGATTTTGCTGAGGTTTGTAAGGGATGGCAGATTAACAGCCATCATTGTGAATTAGCACGGAAAATATTTTTCAGCATATGGGACATTGATGAGTGAGTGCTGTGTTCACCAGGCAAGTGGCATTAAACATCTATGTTGTGCCAGTGTCTAGAGGTGGCAAGAATCTTATGGTCCTGTTGTCTGGGGGAATTTGCCAATCTCAAGAACATCCCCAGTCCAGAGCAGACATTAAATCTTCATCAGCATGCTCTACTAAATATTTTGTGTTGTGTTATTTTCCTGACGTGCACTGGCAGTCTTGTTTTTAAATGACAATGCATCTTGAGATATGTCATGAGGGTATGAAATTATTTATTTCTGCTGTGACCATCTGTGAATACTTACTTGCAGAAGGAAGTGCTGAACTCAGGTTTTCTACCTGTAGTGTCCCATAACTGTGAGCAGCAGTGAGTCTTAACAGCCTTACACAAAACTCTTTGATGTGACTGGAAAGTCTCCTACAACCTAGTGTCATAAGGCACTGAGGCCTTGGCTGTGCTTTTAGTCTTTGCAGTTTAACTTAGTTCAAACCCTGATTTTAGCTCAAACAGCCTTGTAAGTGATCTTTTCTGTTAAATCTAGTCCTATGTTTGCAGTAGTCCAGACACAGGAGTGGAAGAACAGGCTGCCCAAAGATGTAGTGGAGCCACCATCCCTGGAGAAATTTAAAAGACATGTTGATGTGGTTCTTAAGGACATGGTTTAATGGTGGACTTGGCAGTTCTGGGTTAATTGCTGGATTTGATCTTAGAAGTCTTTTCCAACCTAAATGATTCTATATTTTTACAGAGCACATATCCTTTAACTGTGACTTTACCAGTTTTAAGAACTGTAGAAAATTGGATGAGAAAATCTGGAAAAGGCTGAAGCCCCCTCTCCTTGTAGTGTTTGAAATGGGCTTTCTGTCTTTCTTGAAATGTTCCCAAAGTCTTTTCATGTCAGGATCATATACTTCTTACAGAATATTAGTAGTAAAGTTAAGGAAATGTAGTTGGTGAAAAGCATACAGGCATTTCTTATTTTTCCATGGATCTCTGTTTCTTATGATGGTTAACAAGAAATTATTGGTTTTTCAGGGTCCTTAGGCAGTTTGTGTGTCTGTTTTCCTCTGGAGAGGTGAGAGACAGTGGAAGAAGGAAAAGCTACTTCATGTCTACCAGGATGAGAGCCTGCATGCCAGCCACAGCCCTACAGAGAGAGGCTGAGAATGTTGGGGCTGTGCAGCCTGGTGAAGATAAGGTTTTGTGGAGACCCCATAACAACCTTCCAGCCAACCATAACAACCTCAGTATTTGAAGTGGATCTACAGGGAAGCCAAAGAGGGACTCTTTGTCAGAAACTGTAGTGGTAGGACAGGACTAATGGGTACAAATTGTAAGAGGGGAAATTTAGGTTAGGTGTTTGAAAGAAATTCCTTACTGTGAGGATGGTGAGACACTGGAACAGGTTGCCCAGGGAGGTTGTGGATGCCTTAACCCTGACAGTGTTCAATGCAAGGTTGGATAAGAAGCATCCTGGAATAGTGGGAGGTGTCCTAGCCCATGGCAGGGGGGTTGGCACTAGATGACCTTTAAGGTCCCTTCTAATTCCTTAACATTCCATGATTCTACATGCTCTACATTTACACCTTCGTGTGCGAATTTCACAAGTTGTTTAGTGGCATCTTGTTGCCATGTTTATTTCTGCCCATAACCAGATGTGGATTTCTTTTTAAAAATTATTTTTCATTTTAGTTACAGTGGTGTGAAAATGTATGTTGATTTTATTTTTTTTTTCCAGTCAAGGAGGGGAAGAACTAGTTCTATTAAACCAGAACAAATCTGTCAGCTGTATATAAACAGGATTGCTTGAAACCTGGTGTTGGACTGATTTAACCTTCAGTGTAGAATTTCTCAGCTGAGTTAGGCTGAAGCAGCTTTATGAACAGAAGTCCTCCACTGCCTCAAACCTGCCACAGGCAAGTTTGGTTGTGCAAAAGGTGCACTGTGTGCAAACAATGTCTCCTCAGTGGCTTAGAGCAAGCAGTCCAATTAAATTTGGACTAGTTGTGAATGGAAGAGGCCTGGGTAGGAGAAGAGAACCACGAGGAAGGCAAGATACTATTCATGGTGAATGAAGTGCTAAGGCTAAAATGAGGTGCTTTGCATTCGGCTGTAAATTGTGAAGCCAGGAGTAGGTACCACAGAACCTGCAGGTGCAGGCAGTGGCAGCTTTCATTGCTGTGCTTTATTAGTACTCTTAACTCACCATTCATTTAGCAAGGCAGTCAGATTAGCCAAAGGGGTTTTTTACTGCTTCTGGGTAGCAGAGGTACGAACATGTGTCATATTTAAGCTAGGGAATTCCTCCTCTTACCTTCCACTGGTGGAAACCTTCTGATGAGCATGTTCCCTCTTTTGCATGCTTAACTTTCAGGGTTTGGAAATCACACACTCTCTTTCCTCTGAGTTTCTTTCTGTCTCACAGTGCCAGCATTGAAATATTTTATTCCCCACCACAGGGTGTTTTTTGATGTTGTTGTTGATGACTGTTTTCATTTTTGGTGTTTTCTTTTATGGTTTTGAGTCAGCTGTCTTAAAAGAGGAAGGCTTGACCATCTGGTTCTGGGAACACTCAGCACCTAACAGTCGTGGCTGGTTTGCACATCATTCCAGGCTGGGTTAAAATAAACACAACAATCGTTCTTGGAAAATAAGATGCACCAGGTGTTAAACAACTTCTGTGAGCTCCGGGAAGGGGGGATGAAATTTATGCAGCACTCAAGAGAGATCTAGGGATTAATGGAGGGGTATTACAAAATGAAATTCTAGTTTTCTTTGCGTCTGATGCCTTATTTTGAAAGGGAAAGGGTGGAATGAATAAAACCCAGCTAAGAACCCAAGGGATAACAGTAACCCTGAAAACTGTGGGCTTCTCATCAGAGGAGCTTTCTTTCTTTTTTTTTAACATAACTTTTTTCCCCAGTATGTTGACTCTCTAGGTGTGGTGTACAAATCACCCTTCTGACAAGGAATGAGGACGTTCTCAGAACTGGCCATGAATTGTCATACACAGGAATGTGTAATCAGAGCCATCAGAAAGACCTGCACAGCCCCTTTCTGCGGGGGTTCAAGGGCAGGAATGCTGTGCTTTCAGCTGGCATTGTTCCCCTCACCATTCAGATGGAGTGGAAGGCTGTTAAAATTTCCGCCCCATCCCCAGCCTGCTGGTGCTGCTCATTCCTGCTCTATCAGGGGATGTAGTTTTGTTTCTGCTTTTTTTTTTTTTTTTCTATGTATATTTTTTAAGGTCAATATATCTTTCAGAGTCTCCTGAAAACCTGTGGGCCCATGTACTTAATATTTTTTCTTTTTTCCTTCCTTTCTCTCTTTCTTTCCTTTCACAAACATTAACCCTTCTTTTTACCCTCTTTCTTTCCTTCCAAGTAGCCTTTACCCTGCTTGTATGAGCAGCTGACAAAGAGAATAAGTAATTTCTTAGCCTTTCAGTGTTGAACTGCTTCTGTTTTTGTGAGTAGCCTTTGCACCTGTTGTGATAAGCAGAGCTCCCTTCACAGCAGCACTGAAAGGGTGGCAATCTCTTTCCTCCCCCTCCTTTAAACTTACTCTTTGTTTCTGTGAATACCAATAATTAAGGAAAGGGCTTGAGTCTGTACTGGATTCTTTAGCCTGACAAAACCTAGTATTTATATAGATTAAAATGATCAGGGAATGAACCAGGACACATTTCTCATCAGGTTGGTGAGAACCCTCTGGAGCAGGCTTATTGTACAAGTAAAACAGGATGATCAGTTCACTTAACTAAATTTGGCTTTACCCCACCCAACCTTGTCTGTCCTGTTTATACCTCCAAACCTCCTTGTGTGAACTTGCCCCATCGTGTGCGACAAAGCATACAGAACAATGTGCGCTGTTGAGAAAAAAACATAAATCACTGCTATTTAGCATTTTTTTAAAATGTTCTTCTCGGTGTGCTTTTTGATATGTCCCTTCTTGCTTTAATTTGTGAAATACTTGTAGCTGTGCGGCTTTATTTGCTGACATTTGGTCTCCTGGGGGCTTCACTCACATGCTTTGGGCCTCCTCCTCTGTCTGTGGCTGGTGTGCCAGCTCCAAGCCAGGGGGACCCTTGGCACTTGAGGAAGGGTGACAAATATCTTCAGTGACCAACCCTCAGCACAGATCTCTAAAAAGGGCACTGTGGACCAAAAAAAGAGAGTGAAAAGGCTACCCAGCTGCTCACACAATACAAGAAAAGGCCTTGGCTGCTGTTCAAAGCTGTTCTGAGTGAGTGTTTCAATTTAATTCTAAATTAAAAGCAGCCAGTGTTGTATAGCACAGGGAAAAGATTATGTATTAATGCTTTTTCCCCTTGACATAATCCTAATGATTGCACTAAAATAAATAAAAGTTAAGCCTTCTTCCTCTCTTTCCCCCGTTGCTATATTATGCTGTGGCCAGCAGCCAGGTTTTCATAGGTGAAAAGAAGATGAGAGAAATCCCAAAACTGCCAGACTGAGAGCGGAATTGTGTATCACCAAGCTCCACTTCGACCTCCTCCCTCCTCCTTTGCCATTGACACACTTTGCTTCAGGCTCCCATGGAACAATAAGCACGAGAAGAAGCCCTTCAGCAAAAAAGTCTGAGTAAAATTGTAGTCGCCAAGAGAAGAAAGCAGAGGGTGGTGAGGTGATGACTTACTGATGTGTGCATGGGGATATGTGTCTGATGGCTCCTCCAGGAGCCCTGGAGTTTGTTCCTGTGGGAGCAGGGGAGTGAGGTATTGTTGGAAAATGTCTGTCTTCTTAAGAGCTGGTGGTGATAAGTGATACTTCTTGGAATGCTCTGTGGTCACATTTCAGTGGGCTGAGGGGGTCCATCCCCTTTGGTGGAGGCAAAATGAGATTGGAACACAGCAGGCTGCAGCACAGGGCAGGCAGCCCTCAGGCAGTCATGCTCTGCTGGAGGGGGTTATGGAGTGTGCCATATCAGCTCTCCATCAGCCCACACTGTGCCTGAAGAGCAGTGAACACACCTATGCAGTGCAAATCTGCTTCAGGTGCAGTGCCATTTAGAACAGGTGTGGTGGTTTAAACAGACAGCTGGGAATTAAACTCCAAATCAGTCACTGCCCATTTCCTCCTGCCTCCCTGTCTTGGTTTGAAAGACAGGTACCTGCCAGCAAAAAAGCTGGAATCTCCCTTTGAATAGAGACTGTAAACCCCCTCCCTCAGATTATTATAATTTTGCAATTGGAGGCTCTCAGGCAAAGATTTGGGAGTAGGAATAAGAATCCTTTACTAGGAATATTAGACAAAGCAAAGACAAATACAAATGTAATAGCACTAAGAGACAAGCAAAAACAAAGAAACAACAAAACCTCAGAAAACACTCTGACAGAGGCAGGGATGTGACCGGACACCCTGGGAATCAGGGTGGTGAAAGCAGTCCAGATGAAATCCTCCTTGAGCAGTAAATGTAGTTCTATGAAGTGGAAATAGTCCTGTAGGAAAGTCCAATGGTGACGAAAATGAGTTCAGTCTTCTTCTGGAGCGAAATCCAGTGGAGAGAGAGAAAACAAGCAGGGTCCCCTGGTACTCCAGTCTTTCTGGAGCGGTGCCCTCGGACTAAACTGTTGTTTATTGCTGTTCCCCTGGAGAAACCTGCTGCCTCTTTTGTTTAAGTCAAGTATCCATAAAGTACCTAGCAATTAGTTACCTAGCAAAACTACCAGAAACAAATTCCTCAAACACAAAAGAAATAGATCCAACCCCCAACACTCCCTATGGTGAGAGAGGGACAAAGGCAGGGTTCAGGTAAGAATTTACTGAAAGCAAACAGCAATAGGATAAGTATGCACAGAAACAATATTAGCAACAGAAGCACACAAAAAGAGAAGGTGGTTTACACATAAAAGGTGTTTAACTCAGTCCCCAGTAGCTGCCAAAACAAAAACAATATGGCAGACGATCCCACTGCTTGGCAGCAACATGCTCAGGTCATTCCCAACACAAAGACAAGATGCCTGATAGAGTTAAAGAAGCATTTGGACAATATTCTCGGGCACATGGTGTGACTCTTGGGGATGGTGCTGTGCAGGGCTGGGAGTTCGGCTCAATGATCCTTGTGGGGCCCTTCCAACTCAGCAGATTCTATGAAGATGGCCGGTGTTCTCTGTCACTGGTGTTCCCTGTCCCCAAGTCTGAGACAACAGAAACAGTGACAGACAACCCTGCAAAAGCTAGATCATCCAGATACAACCATGTTGTTGTGCTGAGTGCTTCCTTGGTGTACGCCTGCAGTATTCCAAATTCCTGTGGCTCCCACCCAGCAGGCTGAATCTCTCTCCTGAGGGCCAGGTAGGAATAACTCAGCATGGGGGTTTGCTCAGGATGGGAGGTCCCCACTGAGAAGGCTGAGTGCTTGCTATGTGTGAGGGATGCTCCTCTCTGCTTTGGCAACACTAGTGGTGCTTCTGGTGGGGGCTCCTCAGCTGCTGTGAAGCTGGAACATCAGGTCATCAATGTGTGGATTAAGAGGACCTGAGCCAGCAGGGAAATGGGAAAGATTACAGTTAAAGTGGTGCTTGGGTTGTGTCCCTCCCACTCCTCTTGCAGAGAATTGGGAGAAGAATTTAAGTTTGGTGGCTGTTTCACAAATTTCTGTTTTCTTGCCTCTTCCTCCTTTCCTGATTTGATGTGTCAGGGATCAACATTTAGTGCTTGTCCATCTGTGTCTGCCCTGTCCTTTCCTTGTGAGATGTGATTTAAAAATTTGAATTGACAAATGCTTTGTTCAAATAGTAGCTGCGGTGGAAATGCCTCTGGAAATGAAGTGCTCCACATGTTCCTTCTACCAGCTCCAGACTCTCCTGGGCAACCAGCCCTTGTCCCTCACTGCAGCTTCATAGTGGTCCCACACTGCATGTCTGAGCACCTCCTCCCTGCCCCCTCTCAGCTCAACTGGCAGCGTCCTTCTGAAATAACTGGAATATACTGAAGTAGGAAACATGCTGGGAAATTACATAGTAAGGTTATAGCAAGAACAGAAAATTATGTTTCCTAGCTCCTGATATTACTCTGTAAATAACAAACTTTCACTCTTTAAAGCATGTATCCATGGTGATCTTCATTAATTTCTCATGCATTTGCTGGCTATAGCTCAAGGAGAAATAAGTACTAGTTGCTGACCATGGAGACACCATGTTAGAAGCCTTTTATTTGGGAGAAACTTCCTGCCAGGCCAAATGCAGGGCAAATCCTCAAAAAAAAAAAAACAAAAAAAACCAAACATGTGCACAAACATGCTCGCCTGAATATGTGGGAAAGGGCTGTCCAACTGTGCAGCTCTCTTTGGATGATCCAGACCTTAAAATAGAAAATTTATCCTAGAAAACTTAATGAGGATTTGTAAAACCTGGGTATATATTTAGAAAGCCTAGTGAACTTGCCTTCAGCTTGAAACAAGGAGATAACATATAAACCCTAGAATATTTCTGCAGCTTGTACTAGAATGAGAAAGCAAGGGCCAAAATGATACAAAAGAGGAAAAATGCTTGTATTGCAGATAAGGCTCTTCTTGGCAGGTCTGAGGACTGGTGGTTCTGCTTTCTGTCACACAGGACTCTCTGTGATGTGCATTTGATTAAAGCTCAGCGAGCGTTTACATGCAGAGTCCTACAAGCATATTTCTGAGGCTGCTGAGCCTTGATCAGTGTTGTTATAAGTAAATCAGTGATACAGCCGAATTAGTAATCAAAAGTTTGAGATTTTATTTCACGATCAAGATACAGTTTTGATAGCCACAGAGACAACGCCGAGCCTGGGATCGGCGCTGGGTGAACTCTGGTTTGACCTCTACCACGTCAAACCCCCTCTGTTCACGAATGCTGCCTCCATTGGCTCAGTTTTTAGACTGTTTTTACCTCCTGGGGCAGAGGTTCTCCTATTCTTTTGCTGCTTCATGTATTCATGAGATCTTCTTTTCTCCCTGCTGGACTGGACAAAGCTGTTTCTAGGAAGTGATGATATCAGATGCCGAGTTATGGGAACCTGGTATTCAGATGCGAAGGTCTAATGACCCTGGTTATCTCGATCTCTGGGTGTTCCCCAGTCAGTCCCAGGAAGGGGTTCATCTCCACCGGAGCCACATCTTTTAGTTTTTAGTTTGTAAATCAGGCTTCCCCTTCGCTGCAATCCGTGGTTTTGTAATTCTGTGAAGCAATCCTTCCCTAGCCGCTGCTTGTGGGTTTAAAACTTTTAGAGATTTTTTCATACATGCACAACTTATTTATGAACATGAGTTATATCACAATCACCCCTATATTTCATAGGAGCATGAATTATTCCATAACGTTTATCACAGTGTCAAGTGAAATACCCTGCAGAATCAGGGTAACCAGGAGCCTGAATTCCTGGGGAAGTTTCTAAAGGGGTCTGACTGCAGTGGCATAGTGAAGCCTGGGAAGGTGACTGCTTTCGTTGAGAATGGAGAGATGACAGACAATAATTCTGACAACAAAGACATGGACACATGCAAACAGATTTAGTTTGGTGGGAGGAGGGATGGGAAAGAGAGAATAAATTCCATCCCTTTCCTTCCTGCCCACCTTATCTTTAATTTATGGCTGATGGATTGATTACCATTTCTTATGATAAGTCCATATGAGTACAGATCCAACAGTAGGATTAGGTTCCTCCTCCTTTGTTATTTGAAGTCAATTGCAGTTCATTAAATCTCCTTCATCAGTTCTACCACCTGCTCCTCTTCCTTCCCTGACCCAAAGTCACATGCCCATTTACCCTCTTCCCTTTGTTTTCTGTTTGTTTCTCTTTTAATTACATCTCTTGATCTTTTTCCCATCAATTATTTTGAGGAGAAAATTGGTCAGGAAACATTAGTGCAAATGAAATTGTGGTTAAGAATAAAAACAAAGATGCTCAAGGGAGCTTTGGTTTTCATTTTCTAAACAGCTCTGGACTTGTGCTTGAGATCCTGATATACCCTTTTCCCAGCATGTGAAGCAGGGTGTCTGCAGCACGGGAACAGGGTCCATCCTTCTTCACTCACCCCTGCCTACGTTCAGTGAAGGTTTTAGCAGGCTTGTTCAGGGCTTGATGAAAGTTTTTAGCTTCTTCTGTCATCCTTAAAAGTCTCACACTTGGTAATGTTATACCATGGCAACATGCAGGTGGAAATCCCATGACCAGCAACAAATTAAACATAGATGAAGACCCAGTTCTTTCCTTGGCTTCATGTGCATGGCCAGGCAGTTGGATGGCAGGACAGAGCGGCTTACAGGACAGCCCTTGCCCTTGCTTGTAGCTGAGTTAAATAGCTAGATGGATTTACTCAACAGGGTTTATGATTAATAGGTATTGCAGCCACTTCTCAGGATCCCAGCCAAGGTGAAGGCAGTGGTGGGTTGGCGCCATGCCGAGATGGGCTCAACAACCCTACCGCAGGTTGCACTGCAATAGGTTAGCAGTGTGTACAGGCCCGGGGGGATGGGAGCAGCCAGCAACAGCTGAAAAAGAGTGGTAACACATTAAAAGCATTTGAGCACTTGTCTGACCAGGCGCCTGTACCTCTCTCCAAAGCCAGTGTTTATAAACATTGTTTTTTAACTCAGGTGAGGAGACAAGTCTTGATCTTGCTGCATGGAGCAGCTTATGGCCTGTGGTGTTGGGAGAATGGTGCAAAAACAAAGGCAGGTAGAGGAGAAACTGCTTTTTCAGGTGTGGGTAGACAAGCCTCAAAACAGTCTTAAACTGAGCTTTCATGTTTAACCAGCTGTTTGGCAGGCCCAAACTCATCCCTTTATTTCTTTTCCTCTAGGTCACTAGAAATCCTCTTTCTCACACCCCTCTCCTTGCTTTGCAACTGTCTGTGCTCCCTATTTGCAACAGCAAAATATGTGCACAGAGGTTTGGATGTTGTTTAATCCCTAAATGGAGAAATAATCACAGAAACCAGGGGGCAGCTTTCTAGTCTGATGCCCCTTCTCTGGGGTCAAGACATAAAGAAATCCATATGTTCATATTCATAGGTGCATGTGGGCCAGTAAACCTTGTGTCTCATTAACTGCCTGCTTCCGCTTCTCTTAAGTGTCATTCCTGACTAGTCAAAGGGCTGTAACCCATCCATGTGCTGGGGTCACTGGATTGTCTTGATCTGTGTTTTTATCATGCTTTAAAACTTTTTTTGAAAAATTCATCCAGCATTGCAGTGCAATCAGAGGAGTTAATGCTACTTGAGGCTTTTCAAATGCTGACAGGGCTTAACCTAGGCAGTACAGAGAGGGATCAGGTGACTCTTAAATGGACAAAAGTCCAGCAATTGAGTTCATTTTGGACAAGCAGTGGTTGGCCTGCATGCTTCAGCTGAATTTTATTCAAACCTCATAAATGTGCATGTAGCTGGAAAGCCAAGAAGGAGTCTGTTTTCCAGAGGTCTTGATGTGTGTTGCCTTTCCCTAATGTGTCATGTGGGATCAGATTTTTCCTCCCATTTCAGTGCTCTTGATTTTGTTCCTGATGGCAACTTGGCAGAGCATGTCAGTCCAAGAGAAGCAGACTTGAAACCCAAACCCACACTCTATCCAGAAGGGAGGGAAGGAGAGGAGGTGCAGTTCTGACAGCCCTGTGGTGGGCAAGATGGAAGGGGAGTGGTAGACGTGCTTTTTCTAAATAGATCGTGGAAAAACAGTTGATGGTGGAGGAAGAGAGCCCAACTCTTTCAGGATGATGAATTTCAAAAGGAGCATCCCCTTCCTGGTCTTAACTGATGGGCAGTGTAATGCTCCCTTACTGTACAGCTGGCAGGCTGCATCAGATCACGTATAAGAAACTTTTTGTTATTTTCCTTTCAGTTTGAGTCTCAAAACACATTTGTGATTGTTGCCATGAGTGGAGTTTAACTTTAGGTTGGACTGGTGGTGGGATTTACCTGTGATGTGACCCCTGCTGTGGGAACAGGACCAGTAAAGGTCTTTGTACTCCTGTTCAGACACCAAAGGTCTCTTGCAGTTCGTGTGCCAGAAAGGTTTCACTTCCTGTCATGGCTTGCAATTCAGTGATGCTCAAAGTTGCCCATCCAGCAGATCTCCCCAAAAGCCAGGCTGGATGTCCTTGTCCTGGTTGGGCTGGGCTGGGCTGTGGTCAGGGTTAATCTTTCCCAGGCACAGATTAGGTGATTAGGTGACTAGCCAATATATTGCATAGTTACACATAGGTGTAACTATGCAAGATATTGGCTTTCATACAAGGCTAATAATTTTGTAGACTTTAATTTAAAGGGCCTGTTTGTTTTCAGAAACTTGTACTTGGTTTCCTTTTTGCCCAAAGACATGAGAGAGGCTTTTTCAGGGGTCCATGAGGTAGTAAAGTAAGGGTGTGTGCATAAAATGACCAGAGAATCTTGCTGGCTGAGTTCAGAGCCTTCCTGCATTCCCTGATGTGGAAAAACCAGAAAAATACCTTCATTCAGCTGCAGAGGTATTGCAAAGTGCCAAGTTTATTAAGGGTTGTGTTTTACCTGGGATTCCCAGTGGCCCGGATGCACTCTCTTTTTGCTTGTGCTTTGGTTTTGGACACAATATTTTATTTATGTCTCTCTTAAATGAATCCAAACCTTTAAATCCCAAGATCCACTGTCACTTTTTTCCTCCTGCCTGACTCTTTTGGCTATTCTGGATGAGTAGCAATGTGTTGCACCAGGTGCCAGGATGACAATGCAGCTGGGACAAGTCTGCCTGTAGGCTGAAGATGTGAACCTAAACTTGAAAAGCTGGTTTTATGACAAAGTAAGGTCTTCAGCTCCCAGTCTAGCTTTGGGTCAGATTTGCTTCTTTGCTGGAGCCAAGCAAAACGTCCCTGTGAACATGTAAATAAATCACTGGGGAACAAGACATTCCCAGCCTTTAAGATAGTGGTGCCATGAGCATTTTACATGGGTATCAATTTGAAGGAAGCATATGACTGTGACATGTTTTGCAGGTAATATAAAGAAAAAAACATTTGGGCAAACCCCCATGTGCTTGAAATCTGCCATATTTTATAGTGAGTCATGGATTCTTGAAAAAAAATTCTCCCCTTCAAACTCTTCATCAGTCTCAAGAAACCACACTGAGATATAGGCTGGCAAAAAAGCAATATGTCTTTCAGTCTCTGACAAAACAAAAACTCTTACTGCTTTCCATCCCTGGCCAAGCATAACTGCTACAATGGTGTTCTTGTAGTTTCTTTAAATCCTATGTGAAGGTTTCAGTGCACAAAATAAATTTGAAGGAGTTTTAAGGGTCTCCCCCCACCCCCCATTATTAATTCCATCAAAATCCTAGAAGAGGAATACAGAAAGGGAAAAAAATGTTTTTGTAGCAGTAGGAACCCAGCCTTGACTGCTTTGGGTACATGTGTAGAGGCACTGAATATACTGAGGTTATTCATGTGCATAAAGGTTGTCGGATCAGACCCTATCTTTGTAAAATATTTAATTACATACCATTAGAATTATGTCAGCTACAAAAAAGCAGTAGAAATACTAAAGTGTGTCAGCGAGCAGTAGTAGTAACTGTAGCGATATAAATGCATTAAGCTTTTAGGCACAGCTCACATACACTGAAGACAGCAAGTCAACGGTGGTTAATAATTTGCAAACAATACATTAGCATCATAATGCATGCTCAAGCAAATTATTATGTCTGTTTTGCCAATTAGTACTCAAATTATGCTATGTGACACCTTATTCCATGCTTTGGATGGGGAAGGGAAGCCACAGGCCCATCATCTGCTACTTGTCTCTTCAGTCAATGCTTGGGTGTTGTCTTCCTTGCTACGAGGGGGAAGGTTTTATTGCTTTACTTTGATTGATGGGCGAGAGGCAAAAGGACGCCGATGCTAAAAATAGGAGCAAGGCAACGCACTTCAGTTTGACAGTGAAGTCACACGTGTGACGAAGGAAAAGCACATTGTCAGTAATGATTCTGCCTGGGAACATTCGGTGAGAGGGCACAACCGGAGCTCTTCCAAGCCACAGACTGGGAAGATGTGAGTTACAGAGCAATGCTAGATTTTGCCCTGGCAGGCTAAGGCAAAAACAAGAATCAAGATGAGAGCAAGCAGGGCATCCTCATCCCACATACTCCAGGGGAGTAATCGCAGCTCTCCAAGGGGTTGCTTCAGTGTTTTGTGCATGACTTTCCAGGGTTGCATCAGCTTGTACCTGCTTTGTTTGTGTTGTTGGTAGAGATTGGAGTATTAATAACTCATTCCATGGGGAGGCAATCCACAGTGGAAAGCAGAAAGTGAGATGGGAAATACCCAGAACATCTTGGAGCAAATGTAAACCATGGGGAGGGAGTGTGACAACAAGTGCAGCTCGGTGCCAATCTGTAGCTGGCTTTGGCTATGTGGATGGGGTGAAGTGGGTGTGGAGCAGGTTGTGATTTTACTTGAGGTCTGTAAATACAGAGTGGGTAGGAGCAGGTAGCTAGAATAGCACTTCCTGCCTCTGAGTCACCGATGCTGCTCAAGGGAGAAGCTGGCAATCAGAGGTCATGACTGAGTTACATTTCCATAACAGGTTTATTTTGTGCTGCTCTTCTGCATAACTTCAGTATTTTTGCTCTGTGCAATTGGTCAAAAGCAAAATATGATTTTCTATGCATGTGTGCACAAACATGTTGCACTACAAGTTCCTTATTTGAATCTTTGTTCAGCACACCATGCTGGCCTTCAATTGCTTTCCTGCTCTTTTTTTTCCATTTTATTATTACTTCTAGTTCCCTTTTTCTCCCCCTTCAGCTGAGTGACTGTAATCTGTACCAAGTACATGCTGTAAATAACATAGATTATATTTGGCGGACAGCAGAGTGCAGGACTCAAGAAGCATTTCAAGAACCAGCAAAAGTGCCATGGTCAGCTTTGTAGCTTTTAGGTTGGATCATCTCCTCCTTCTTGCCGTCCCTTCCCCCATGATTTTCTGATGGCTGCTTCTAAATGGATTTTTATCAGGGGGGAAAAGCAAAGTGGATGACAGCAGATGTGTTCCCTTAACAGGGTCTTTCCTTCAATGGCTCTGCTAATCATTATGTTTTGCTCCATAGGACTTTTTATTCATTTAACAGGTTTATTTCCAGATTACATATTTGTTTTTATACTGTTTCCTCATAAATACAGGCACTGTAGAAAAAGCTGGCCCCACCATATTTCATGCAGTATTTATTTATAGTAAGTGGGCCTCACTGAACCTGCATATACAATAAATACCCTTTCAGAATTCCTAGGCAGGAGTGGAGGGAACAGATGGCAAAACAGACCCAGGATTCCCGTTTACAAGGGGATCTTCAAATAACACAGGAGGAATGATAGCCATTAAAAAGAATGCCTTCCAGTGCCTTAATTTTTGGCCAGAAAAATTGGATACACTAGCTGCTTTTTATTACTGGGTTTTTTGGGGATTTTAGTCAGTTTTTTTACATTCAATAATAGACTTTCAAGGATTTGAAGTAAACCAAGGAGCAGGCACCTCCTTTGTCAAGGTCATCTATTTGATCCATCTTTTCCGTCACCCCTCTTCATAGCAAGTCAGACTTAAAAGCTAACTAGACAAGACTCAAAACCATGTCTTAGACCCATGGTCTCTGAGAGGTGCTTGAAATATGAACCATGGTCCAGGGAGAAACTTTGCAAACAGCTGCTAAACCTCACATGTCAGTGGCAGGACTGTGCCCCACAGATACCAGAGGACTGGGAGAAACGCTTTGTACTGGAGATCTCTCTCATTCACTGTTTGGTGAGGGAGACTAATTTGAATTTTATTTTTGCTTTAAAGGATCAAGAGTGAGAACAAGAGAAGGCTGTTCACGTGTTGTTTTTCTGTGCTGTGAAAAGTTTGTATCTGAGTGTAGCCAGGAGAGAAAAAAGTACAAGAAAGCTGCAAGTTAGGATAATAGTACAGGACTTTTAATTATCTTTTAATTATCCCAGGGCTTAAAGTCTGCCTGGTTATTTGGCAGTGCCTCTTATACCTACTAAGACACATAATCTGCCTGCTTGGCTCAGTGCTCCTCCCAGGTGGTTTTTGACCTCCTCTCTTTCCAGAGAAGGTGCCTCAGTAGTGGAGGTTTGCACAGGTGTTTTGAGGGACTGCCAGGACACCCCACAGATCTCCTCATCCAGAATCCCCTACTTCCCACCAGCTCTTGGTCAAGGAAGGGTAGTGGCCAGTGTATATACAATTGCCTGGTCTGGTTGAACAGCTGTAGGAGATGCCAGCCCTGTGCCCTGCTCTCCATTCAAACCCACTGCTTGTGCAGAATCCTCATGCACTTCCCTTGGCTGTGAGCAGAGCAAGGAGTGCTGCCTTGGGAAAGGTGTTTGCAGTCTGCAATCAGTGTTTTTGTTTTTTTTTTTAAAGCCTTGAAAAAGCCAACAGACCTGAAGTTAGGTGGTTGTCAGATTAGTGCAGTGCATTACCAAATAATTAGGGTGTTTCCAGTAACAAAGGATGGCAACCACCAGCCTGGAAACCTGCTTGGACCCCACTGGCTGCTATGCAGGCTTCCATTCTGGTGGTCAGAGTGTCCTAAAAGTCATGGGCAAAATTAAGTAGAGGGTGTTGGAAGAGACTGTCATGGCTGGAAGAGGAACCAGCTCCCATGTACACAAGAGCACTAGCAAAAACACTCATGAAAGCCACCAGTCCAGAAGTGAAGGAAACCTGGGGTTCATATGTCAAATCTGGGCTGGCATGGCATGGGTGAGAGGCTTGGGCTGAGCTGGGAGTCAAGTCACATGTTGCTAAATGGTGGCTGTCATCATTGTGTCGTTACATGGAAAATCACAGCTTAAGGACTAGGACTTACTCAAGAACTATTTTGGAGGCTGAGGCAGAGGATGACTATGAAGGCCACAGTATCCTGTGATCCTAGTGCAGCTCAGCAGCATGGAAGCCACCAACAAGGCAGCCCCTGCAACACAGGCAGGCTTTGTGGTGTATTCTCCTACTGTACACATTGTCTGTGGGTCCTGTGATCCTCCTCCTCTCAGTAACTGAGCAGCAGACCCACTGATGTCAGGATCCCTCTTCTGATAGGTAAAAGCCTATTTCTTAGATTGCATCAGCCAAGTGCTTCACAGCCAGGGGTTTTCCTTCAAAATCTCAAATCCTGTTCCAGCTAAATGTAGCCACCAGCCTCTTTCTTAGTTGTTGCCTCTTTTTCTAAAAAGTTTTGGTTGGAGGGAGGAGGTGGGAGAGGTGAAAGTGAGCTCTCCATTAGGCTATTAAATTTCTGGATTCTGACTAGCCTGTTTGTAGGTGTGGTCTTAGATCCTTACCAAAGTGCAGAAATTTTACTGATTTGGCGCTTGCTGGGATACAATACATGCTGTTTTGGAAGGACAGAGTTCTGTGCAAGTTAAAAAACAAGGTAAGAACCTGTTATGCATGACTAGAGCTACCCTAAGGAAATAAGAGCAGTGCTACCAGAGGCAACACTCAAAGTGAGCAGGAGAGCATGGTCTGGGGATGGGGAATTCACTCACCCTGCCAGCCTGTGCCTTGGCAGCATCCTGGGAAACACAGATTCACAGAGCACCCCGTGTTTCCACATGCTGTCAGCAGAGCACCTTGCTGTTTTGTTTCCAAATGGCTTAGGCTAAGGTCCCTTCCTAAGGGCAGAAAATGCTCCAAGGGCAGAGATTGCAGCTTTCCTTAGTCATTGCCTTTATGTTCTGCTGGTAAACATGCTAATTCTGAAGTAGGAAATAATGGGCCTACCAGGGTAGGAGTGGGAAGAAAACCAAGGAGTAAATTGAGATATGTCCTTATGCCTAAACAAATCTGATGCCTCTCTTCCCCTCCTTTCCCCCTTCCCTGCCTCCCAGCAATATTCAAGCTCAATTTGCAGCAAGCCTTCATTCTGTACAGCCAGACAATGCCAAGTTTTATCATCCCCTGTCTCCTGCCTGGGAGGCAGAGGTAGGCTGGTTGAATCCTGCAAGACTGCACAGGATGGCAGGGAGCACTGAATTCCACTCTGTAGGTCCCTGTATGGGAAATGCACCTAAATGCATGCAAATATGGTTATATCAGCTGAGCTCTCCCAGCGCAAAACGGTGTGATTTACACTTCCCAAATCTTCGGAATTTATTGCAGGGAGGTGACAGCCTGCCCTGAGCTGCTGTGGTTGCAGTTCCTACCCGCGGGGTTTATAAAGCGGGTTACTGTGGTGAGTGAAGTGGGCAAGGTATGAATAGATTCATGAAGGTCTCTAAGGAATAAGGAAAGGTTTTTCCAGCCTGATCTAGCCAATTTAACATGGCTCCTCATCACAGCAGATCTGAGCAATGGAAATAGAAATATTTCAGCATTTGGAAATAGAAATAGCAATAAACCTCTTCCTTTTCTTCCTGCTCAGTTCACAGGAAAAATACTTTGACTGGTTTGAAGGCTGGGATTTTTAGATTTTTTTTCCACGTGTGTTTAGATAACTGAATGAGTTTGTGTGTGTATGAGAAAGAGGAACAGAAGTTGCTGAAAGTTAATTTGAAGAAATTAGTTTTGCATTTGCTTAATTTGAGGCTGAATTCTATTATTAATTTCATAAATTTAACATGAAACTTTTGCACTGGCTTCAATGAAACATGTACATTCAACCTGGAAGCCCAAGGCTGTAGTCACTACTTTTAATGAAAACAATTCTTTTTTGGTAAGAATCTTGCACTGGAAATTCAAGACATGCTGCTCAAGTTGCCAGGCCTGTGCCTCATTGGCCACCAGCTGAAGTGACCATGTGCTCCGGCTGGATTTGACAGATGGGATCTACCTGCAGCAGGCTGCCCTCATGCCAAACCTGTCTGGATGGTCCATGGTTGGTGAAAACAGAGACTTGGAGACTTTGCATCACGAGGAGCAGTGTGCACTGGCTGTTGCCATGAAGTCTGGCTATTCTGAAGATTTAAAGCGGTACATATGAAGCAAGTTAGTACTAAATTGACTACTGTACCTCTCATTAGATCTATTATCCACCTAGGGGCTATTTTCACTTTGAAGTGGCATTTGCTCCATAATAAGTAATGTCTCAAAATGCTGTTAATTAAAGTTTCATCTGTTTGGAAGATTTTCTTCTTCTTCCTTTCCTTTCCTTTCCTTTCCTTTCCTTTCCTTTCCTTTCCTTTCCTTTCCTTTCCTTTCCTTTCCTTTCCTTTCCTTTCCTTTCCTTTCCTTTCCTTTCCTT
>WBNO01021221.1:0-23238 GCA_013400575.1 Peucedramus taeniatus | reverse complement strand
GTTACTGCAGCTAATTAAATTTGGCAATGCTCACTTGGACCTTTGAGTGCTGGTGATGTCAAGTTGACCTGAAATGCAAGGGTTCCATCTGTCAGGAATTACTGATGAATTGTCAATTAAATATATATATATATATATATATATTTAACTCATTACTTGTGCTGGATTGACAGTACTGCAAGTGCTATCATTTTAAGTTCATCAACATACTAATAAAGCTTCCCCTGGGCTCCCTTCCTTGTGTGGAGGGACCAGCAGCAGAGATGAGAGGAGAGTCACATCCTGAAGGCATTAAATTTTTGTTCTGTCTGTAGACTATGCTGATGAGAGTGTCAATCTGGGCTGGGGTGAAGTGAATATCTGGGCTAACAGAGACAGCTGATGCCATGTGGATAACCAGGTAGCCCTGTGATTATGCTGGTTCTCAGCTGTTATTGCCTCTTGTTGAACTGGTGGCGTAGAAATGGATCTCTGTTTCCAAGCAGCATCCAGTCATGGACAGTGGAATCTCTGTAAATGTGTTCACCATTGTTTAAGACTGTATTCTTTTCCAGCAGAAATTGGAGGGAAGTAGCTATCCCTTATGTTTGCTGGGAAGTGACATCCAGGACGTAGAGGAGGTGAGGAGCACAGGCTCTCTCCGTCTGGGTTTATGCTACCAGAGTAACACTATCATTCAATGGTGATCACAGGATCACAGAATAATTTATGTTGGAAAAGACCTCTAAGGTCATCAAGACCAAACTTTGATTACTGCCTTGCCAACTAGACCACTAAGTGCCAATTTTTTCTTGACACCTACAGGGATGGTGACTCCACCACCTTCCTGGGCAGTCCCTTCCAGTGTTTAGTAACCCTCTCCATGAAGAAAGTCCTCCTGAAGTCCAGCCTGAACTCCTCCTGGCACAGCATGAGGCCATATTCTCTTGTCCTGTCACAGGTTGCCTGGGAGAAGAGACTGACTCCCACCTGGCTACAGCCTCCTTTCAGGCAGTTGTAGAGAGTGATAAGGTCCCCCCTGAGCTCCTTTTCTCCAGGCTAAACAACCTCAGCTCCCTCAGCCATTCCTCATCAGACTTGTGCTCCTGACCCTTCACCCTCCATTTCCGTCCTCAGGACACACTCCAGCATCTCAGTGGCTTTCTTGGAGTGGCCCAAAACTGCATGCAGGATTTGAGGTGTGGCCTCACCAGTGCCGAGTACAGGAGGACAATCACTGCCCTGCTCCTGCTGGACACACTATTGCTGATACACACCCTTGATGTAGGCTGTTGTGATGTGTCATCTCACTGCTCGTTGGGTCCCTGCAGCAGGGAAGAGAGAAACTTTAGTACATGTTGACTACCAGAGGCATCAGGTGAGTTTGGGATCTCAGTGTTAGTCCCCCCACCTGCATCTTCAGCAAGCATCAGTCCTCACTGCTGTGGAACATGAACCTGACTTGTTGGCATGTATTGGCCTGAGGGCACCTGATGGCTCAAATCAAAAGGTTCAGCCTGTACCAATAACTTACATTCTAGCATCACTCATGATTTATTACGGCAAGAGGAATCTGAGGAAAACAAAAAAAACCAACCCCAAACTGTGGAGGGAGAATAAAATTACTTGAGAGCCCAGCTCCAAAGTTGTCCAAGCTGGTCCTGGCAACACAAAGCCACCAAAGTGTAGGCTCTCTCCAAAGTGTCCTCTGCTCAGATGACGTCCTCTTGCCAGGTCTTTTGCAGAATTGGCCATTTTATCCACCAGCCAAGAGTGGCCCTCTGGCCCGAGAGAGATATATCTCTGGATAGGCCACCCCTTAAATACAGAGCTGCAAGTTTTGTCAAAGGCAGTCTTTAAATCCTGTGTCTTCAGACCCCTGCTGTTTCATCAAAGCCCCGCTGAGTATCTGGACCTAGATCCACCTTTAGAAACAGGAATTACTGGATCCATGCATAGGGAGACACAACAGAGCAGATGAAATGGCTGAATATTTAATAATAAAGATTGTTCACACATTTCCAGCTTAATGTTACTGGCCAAGGAAAGCTGGATGTTTCACATCAGGTTAGCAGGATATTGCAATATTTTGACTGCTTATCTGAAGTGGAATGACTGGAACTGCCAAAGCTTTTGAAGTTCACTCATGAGATAATATTTTATTAATTTTCTGAGCTGAGGGCACTTTAGCATCTCCTGTGAGTCTTCTGAATATTAAATGCATGAAGCTCTACAGGCAGGACTCTTTCAACATTCTCTCATTCAGTGTTTAAAAGTGCCCGCTTCCCATAAATTGAGAGCAGTCTTCTTGGTTTTTTGAGAGTTATCTTCTCTCCAATAAATTAGAAAGTATATAAATTTCCTACTTATGCCCTTTGAATTCAAAGCAGGGGCTACTTAAGTGCAAGAAGAGACGCAGTCTGTGTTTGCCTTGTTTGTCTGTCTGCTCCATAGAAAATACAGTTTAAGTCAGAATGACCCACTGTGCTTCAACTCCAGCTGTGAAAATAATTTTATTTCATGAAAACACCCAGTCTTTTCGTTGTGCTCTGAGCTACTCTGGCCTTCAGCTAGAGCAGAGCAGAGGAGGGAGGTGTGAGACCTGGCTGCTGCTGCATGTGGCACTGGCAGCAGCAGCCAGCCTGGTCACATCCCAGCTGCAATACCTGCTAAGCTGAGACTTGGCTCCTCCAGCTCAGACTCCACAGCAAGACATCTGCTCACCTAGCTGCACCACCCTGGGAGGATGACAGGTACCTGTGGGGCGATTTTGATCTTTGGATGCATCTGTTCAACATTGAATAAACGCTAGCTTGTACAGTGGAGATGCTGAGCTCTCATCAGCTCTGGTTTCTTACTCCCAGCCACAGCTGGGTGAAAGCAGGGGAATTCAGGAGACCACATGCCAGGCAGAAAAGTGCTTGCTGTGTTAGACTGAGAAAATCTTCTCAAGTGTGCGGGGCTAGGCAGAGCTGCCAGCATGGACTTCTGCATCAAAAAGGACACAGAGTTCCTAGATCTAGTGTCTGGTGCTTTATAAATAGGTGTAGATGACAGGAAAAAGTAAAGAGAGTACCAAAAAAGAAATAAAATGACAGCCTTTGTCCAAAAATATGCTAGCTACATTGTTTCTTTTCCCTAAAAAAGGAAAGAAAGAATAAAAAAAGGTTGCTTTTTCTGCATTAAGCTTGTCATAACTGGATGATTATACTAACACCATGAGAAGAGCCAGCCAGGATGTGACACTTCAGTTTTCAAAATAGCTCTTCCTAAAATAAACTCTTTCCTCACAGACTGCTACTGTGATACTTATGGGAAAATGTGAACAGACCACTCGTTCTCTCATCTTTCCTTGGAGATTGAGGAACTTTCCATCAGTTTATGTACTCTAAAATCCTGTCCTTCAGATGGGGAGGCCAAAACCACAGGAAAATGGGGGGAGTGTAATTTAATATGTTTCACCAGTTTGCCTTAATGGCACTTTGGAAGCCTCCAAGTTTAATTAGATTTAGTCTGTGCTCACAGAGGATAGACAGATATATTTGCCATTTCCATCAAGACTGTGCTATTTGCAGGGATTCAGTAACATGGAAAAGGTCTGAACATACCCTGTGGCAGTAAGGCTGCACTGTGGTCTTGAGCACTCACATTGTGACACATCAAACCAGATGTCTTGAGCTGTGGGCATCTGTCCTCTTTGGGTGCCACAGAGGCTGCAATGTCCACCTGCACCACTCTGTGCAGCCTGTACTTTCTCCCATGCAGAGCTTTTCCCCCTCTTGGCTCAGTGTGCTGACTCCCAAAATGCACATCAGACAGAATCAGCTGGGCTGGTGAAAACCTCTCCCTGGAAAGGAATCCTAGCCTCTTTGGTCAGCATGGCTGGACCAGGAGGAAGCTACAGCCCCGTGGCTTCAGAGGTCTGAGGCTTATGCTGACTTTTCATGCATTCCATAAGGGAAACATAGTCAAATGACTGATGTGCTGGGCCATGTGCACGTGACACCTCACACAGCGTGGCTGGTATTGCTGAAACATTAATTTCCTTAATTTAAGTTCTCTGTGAATTTGCAGATGGTTCCCCCCATCTTGGCAGTAAAGGGGAAGCAGTGATAGCTGAGTTCCCACACACACTGCATGGGAGCTTGGCTTGAGAATGGAGAAAGATGTGAGTCCCCATGTGGGGACATTCCAGATCAGAAAAACATGCCTTCTGCTCCATTGTTTTCCAGTACTGTGAGCTCTCCAAATGAAACCAACAAAGAGCAGGGTCTGGTCAGATTCTACCAATGCTTACTTACTCTTCAACTAAAGAAGTTTAGTGACTTGTGTAAATTATTATCCCAGCTACTCTCCTCAAGGTATCATGTTGAGGGAGCACAAGGCTCATTTTCCAATTCTCCCTTGGTGTCTTGGTAGGTGATTTCTTGCTCCACCACCCATCGCATCCCTGCAAAATGAAATGTGTCACTACTGCTGGTTTGTCATGTTTCCCTTCTCCTAGCAGCTATTGGACAGGTTCATTGCTAGCTACACACTTAATAGTGAAACTGAGTAAGTGGGCATGTTGTAAGAATGGAGCTTCTTGAAAGGAGACGAAAACAAAGCTGCTAACAGGAAGACTAAAATAATAGAGAGGAGATTTTTTTTAAAATAGAGAAATAAATCTGATGATCTCTGAGCTGGGGAAGTCCAGCTTTCAATGCACTTCCCCCAGACTGACTCATTGTGAGATATATTGTGAAATCCATGGGATTGGACTGCAATCGTGCCATGCAGCAGAGCATCCCAAACAGGACATTTGCAATTTGGGGTAAATTGATAAGCTTCCATATCTGATTAGATGGTATGGCTTTGCATTCTCATGATTGCTTTGTCTTCTCAGGGAAGGAGAGAAGATTCCTCTGTTCTCTTCCATATCCCAGGAAAACAGACCTCATTTTCCCAGAGATTTAGTACAGTTGAAATGTCCTGAATATACAAGTATTACAGAAGGAAATGTTTGTCTACGTACATATTTTGCTTGCTCTTTTTCCCTTCCCAACTCCCTGCGGAGCAGCCACGGTTGCAGCATTCAGGTTGGCGTTTGAAGTCAGGGTCCATTGGCCATTTGCTCCCCTGCTTCCTATCTGGGTATGCCAAAGTCCTCTGGATCCTTGTCTTCTCACAGGATGATGGCACACCCCTCTGCTGTTTAGCATGACAAAGATGGTCTAGAAGTAAAATTCAGGTTGATCCCAGGCTAAGGGAAGTCAGGCATGCCATGGAATCTGTGGCAGGGAGATAGTTAACATCCTCTCCATCTGTAGGGAGAGTTTGCAGCTGCCTATCCAGCCTGCCAAACTGAAAGGGGATCCAGCCCTCTGGGAAATGTGTCTGGAGTTATTTAATCCCAAAAGGATTATAAAGAGAGTGTGCTGTAGGGAATCTCTCAAGCCGTATCCCTGTTAAAATAAAATAAAACCAAACCCCAAAACCAACAACCCCTTTCCCATTGATGGCTTGCAGCAAAAGATACCCCTGAACTTTCACCGAAAAATGTGCCCCAGTCGAGACAGTCAGTGCTGCTCTTCTGGAAAACTTCTTCTGCTTTGGCTTCCATGGTGCTATCATTTCCTGCCTCTCCTCCTACCTCTTTAATCTCCTTCAGCACATCTTTTGGAGGACCTTCTTCCTCCAATTTATGTATGGGTTTCTTCAGGCTGAGTCTTTTATCCCTACTTCTTCCTCTATTGGTCTTATCCCTGGTTAATCTCAGCCATGCTCCCTACTTAGTCTGTTTATCTGTTCTCATTTTGACTTGTGTTTAGACTGTAAACTCCTCGAGATAGGGCCTCGATTTTTATTTTATACTTTTACAGTACCTCCAGGAACATGAAATTGCAGGCTGGACTAAGTAATCAAACAGAATTAAAACATTAAACGAAAGTTAGTTTAAAAATTTCAGTGGAAATATGTTCCTCATTTTCGGCAGCAATCCAAGGCAGTGCAGCTTTCATTTGTATAAACACATGAGCATTGCTCTCCTACGCAGTACAGCAGGATTGAGTAAATGACTGGTTCACCCTCCAGTAAGTCACCCATTGGCTTCCCAATAGCAGGCATCAATTTACTGGTGAGCAGGAAGAAGAGGCCCTGTTCCTTCTGTGAGCAGCACCAGGAGGATTTGGTTTCCCTGGCTGCATAGGAGATCAGCGTGGTTAAGATGGTGTCCAGCTGCTGCCATGCCACCATAGTTAGCTGGCATTATGCAAGGGATGTTTTTTAAGGAGCCATGGTAGCAAGGGGTTTTTGTCCATTTTTTTTCTGCTTTCTTCTTTGAAGGCTCCTTAGAAGAGCTAAATGTTCTGCACAAGAAGAACAATTTGGGTGTCTTGAACCACACACATTTTATATGCCAGTGAGCTCCTGTCAGCACTTTTTTCTTGAGTCCATTGAGACCTTCAGTGAAGTTTCTTGTTCATGAGCAAGTATCTGTCTATTCCTGCCTGCTTTACATGGTCTTATTCAGAAGACAAAATGCTGGTTTGATTTTTTAAGGTTTTTTTAGGTAATTCTATAATTTTCTGCAACCTTTTCTTTAAGGAACTGTAGAAGCTAATAAATGCCTCGTTAATTTGAAACAGGGATGTCCATGTAACCACTCATCTCTGATGGTCACAGTTAACCTCTAGTCAGCATGTGCTCACTTTAATGTTTGGCTCTTTGATTCTTGTGGTATTTCCTAATGATGCAGGAAAGTGCCAGGATCTTCTTGGAGCCCAGCCATGCCATACAGGTGTCTTCCTTCTCCCTCACCTTCCAGCTGCCTGGAGAACCAACATGCATCTGTCTGAGCTCTCCACCTTTTAAGTACAGCTGACCCTGGATGGTGACCCAATCTTACCATTTCCTCCACTAGGTCCCAGACCTTGAAAGGTAAGTAGTCTTTTTTGTGATCTTTGCCACTGATGAGGCAATTTGACCCTCTAGGCATCTCTGAAGCTTTTCCCATGACATGTATGAGGAAGTAGCAGATGATTTATTAACATCAAGTAAACCATTAATTCGCTCATTCAGTATGACTACCTGTTTCTAATAGTAATTGTGAATTACCCAATCACCTTATATTTTCATGAAGAAAAACAAATGATAAATGGATAAATAGAAGAAAAGTACTTTCAGGGTAAATGACATGTGACTGTATTTGTGCAGGAAACAGCTAGAGAAAGGTTACAAGCTGAATGGGGAACATGACCAGAATCTGGTATGGTACAGAGCTGTCGCTCTACTCCTTGCACACTCTTAGCAAATTTGGCTTAATGCTTCTTAATGTTGCACTTCAGGGCCACTGCTGTTACTTACCTGTGGCACTAAAATAGTTTCCATACTAATGATAACAGTAGCGGCCAGTCATTAAAATCCTGAAATACCTTGTATGGATAATTTTTATAAGGTTTGTGTTCACTGGGACTGGAAGCATGCCATCTATTCTTTGAAGTGCAGCCTTGGAACTTGGGCAAGGCTCTTTTTCCCTTTCTTTGTCTTTTTGAATCTCAGTTTCCCCTTTCATTAAAAAAATTAGAATGATTTTGCAGGAAAAGAAGAGTTAGACAACTAGCCAGAAAGGGGCTGATTTGGATACAACAGACTTTGTAGGGGAATATATGGAGACTTATGTATGGACTACCGAGAAGCAAAATATGGAGCTCCACCTTGCCCTTTACTTCCTGTTTTATTCTGCGCAAATTTTTTCTCAGTCTGTTAAATGAAGCTATGAGTAGTGGCTTTATTTTTTCTGACCTGAAGCACGTTGCTTTTGCAAAGGTATAGACACCTGCCTATAAAATGTCACTAAGAGCTTTGACGGTTCATGGTACTGTGACATAAAGGACTCTGAAGCACAAGTAGTTTTTTCATTGGTCCTCCCGGTCAAAGGGAAAGGGTTTGAAAGGCGCAGTTGAATCTGGTGAATCAACAAATGCTTACAGGAATGGTGCCAGGGGTTTGCCTCTTAGACCAGAGGTCTACTGGGGGCTGATTGGGTCCATCTGTCGGGGAAGGGGAGGGGCGACTTTGGCCACAGGCTTGCCAAGCTGGTGAGGAGGGCTTTAAAGTTCTTGGGGCAGGGGAACCGCAATCCATCCCATCTCTACTAGTTTGATGCCAGTGCCAGCAATAGATGCACAGAGCCTGGAGAGGGATCACAGGTCAGCAGAAGAGCATCTGAAAATCAGCACAAAGGAATTCCAGAGAAATTATCAAAGCAGCCAGAGACTAGGTTTGGAAAGCTGAAGTCTGGTAGAATTAGATCTGGCCAGGGACTCTTTTTTAAGCTTTGCATGTGTTGCAATCCCTTCTCAAGACACCCACCTTTATGTCTATGGTATTTAAATTTGTAAGGTGACATTAGACATATCACACATTCAGCAGCAAATCGAACTCTGAGCCTGGCATATCTTGTTCTGTTGGGAAGTAACGATAACATTAGCAATTGTTAGAATAGATGGCAGTCTGTTTGACTAGTTTGTTCTGTGATAACTGAAGGAAGCGTCTATGAGAGCTCAATTTTAACTGATATATGTCCATTTAAAACCGGCTAGCAGATATTTATGGTAAAATTTAAGTGTTAATTTAAACTGATTTTGGTAAAATCTGAGCTTCTCTAATATATACCACCTATGCTTTTCACTTTCCTCTCTTGGGGAAGAGTGATTTAAAGCTGATCTTGCTTAACTGAGGAAACAGAACTAATACAATAAGCTTCTTAAGATTTCTGTAAATCAGAAGTATTCACTGGGACATCTCAAAAATTAAAGCTATTTCAGTGCACTGTCCACCATTGTCATTATCATAATTGCATTTCTGTTTTAATGGGATACATTTTTGAAATGTTGTGGCTGTGCAGTATCAGGAGAAAGCACTCCTCTCTCTGAGATGCCCCTCTAACCTGCACACAGCCCACACGCTGTAGCCCAGAGCTGATGTGCCCAGCGTTCCTGACTGCCAAAAGCCCTTTTGCTGGGAATGAAACCACGCTGTAAATCACACTCATGTGTTAGCAGAGAGTGTATTTTCACACCAATTATTACAGTTGTGCATTTAGTCAAGGAGGTTGTTTTGGGGCAGTAAATTGTGCTGTGTGTTATCTCTGCTGCCCTCCCTCTCTGGCTTTTTCTTGCTGGGTAGGAAATGGCTGTTCTGAACAGCAGAGCCCTGACAGCTTCCCAAGCTTTGCAATCATCTTTTGTTTCCATTTTTGTGAGAGAAGTATCTGAAAGGGGGTTTGAGAGAAGCTGGCTCTTTGTTTTGGAAGTACATAAATTACAATGTCCCAGGTTCTCATCAGAGCTCTGCATCTCACAGATGAAGCTCAAGCAGTGGCCTTTAAACAGTACATTAAGTTAGACAATGTGAGAACTACCAGCCTCCTGACCTGGCAGTGCATAAATCTCTCCACTGCTCCCATCCCTCTTGCATTTGTCATCTCCTCCAGAGCCATGCCCAGCCTGATGTGAGCAGGAGTATAAACACCTCCTGGTACTGCACTTGGCATCTCACAAAGGGCACTTTACCCTGGATGGCCCTCATGGCCATGGGGTGTTGGAAATAGATTAATTTTAAGGTCCCTTCCAATCCAAACCTTTCAGTGATCCTATAAAAGCTTTTGTGGAGGCTGGCCTTCACATCTGAAATGTCACGCTGGGTGCTGGTGCAAAGTAATTCTCACATAAATGGCCTTTCTTTATGTGAGGGGTAGGTTTTATCAATAGAGTGAGCTGGGCCCATCGTCAGTACAAAATAAACAGATGGGTTGGTATATGGTTAATCAATTACTATAGAGGACAGGAGGTCAATGGGCTTCTCTCAATTTCTGTAACACCTGTGTGTGTATGAGCATTTATAATATCTAATATTCATGTCTGTAGCAAGCCTGTAGTATCTGTCGGTCATTTATTAATTCTTTATAAACATTCCCTTGAGGCAAGTTGTGAGTTTGTAGATGATGGTTAGAATTACTCAAAAGATTTTTTTTTCTCTATTACGGAATGAAAAACCAATTAATTCTGTATTTCAGTTAAAAATAAAACACATCAGAATGAAAAGTTTGCAATGTGGTCCAGACATTCCTTACAGACCTTGTCAGATTGGACCATTCTGGTGTCCCATTTAACTGAAATATCAGTGAAATTCTCATTTTTCATGCTCTGTGACAAAGCATAATCTCTCACAAAGCAGATATCCAAACCAAAAAGTATGTTTTGATGTTACTGGAAAACAAGGTTTTCATTGATCCAAACTGAGCTTTATGGTTTTTTAAATTTTCAGTTTGCAGAAGATTAAAAAAAAGATCTTAGTTTTCTTTCTCGTTTTGCTTAGGAGCACAATTAAGTGGAAAAAAAAATTGAATTCCCTTAGCAGCTAGCAAGTCTAGTGTTTCTGCATGCTTCTCTGAAAAGTAAATGGGATTACTTTGTTTAAAAACTGCTTTTAGCAACCTCTGTTAAAGCCCTAAAATGCACAGGAGGGCATGATCCTTCTTCCTTTGAAGTCCCTGGCACAGTATCCATTGACTTCACAGGGAGTGGGATTGACTGAATAATTGTGTTGCAACTTGAATGTCTACCCCGACACTGCACAAAGTCATACTGAAAGCCACTTGATGTCATTCTAATCTATCTCCTCACAGTGGTGTTCTGGAGAACAGGGTTGGGGTTTTTTTTCCCTTCCGTATTTATTATTTGCAGAAGGAACTAGTTAACAAACAGAAGGACAAAACTGAATGAGCGTGTCATTAATTTCCAAAGTAACTTGTTCTGTTGCTGAAGTGATCCACTGCTCTATGCAGCAAGTGCTAACAAGGGGTTTTTAGTCAGTGGGGCTTTAATGTGCTAAGGAGAATGCTGCAGCTGGAGGTATCACCCAGGCGTGTGCCCGAGCCATGGAATGCCAGCCCTGTGAGGGTGGCAGAAGCCTCCTGCTCACAGAGCTTTGATCCGAAACAGCTTCCCCAGAAATTAGAAGCACAAACCAGGGTCGGGGAAGAAGGGGCTGCGATAACGCGTAACAAACACCGGGATCCCTGACACAATTCCAAACCTGACAGCTCGTCCCGGCCAGACGAACCACTAAGGAGCGGATGGTGCCCTGGCACGGCTGTGTCTGTGTACTGGAAGTCCTCTGCTACTGCTGAGAGCATTGCTGGCTGTGACCAAGGCAGATGGCCAGGATAGATGAGGCCCTCATGGATTGTCCCTTGGGAATAATTACAGTTTAACTGTGACGCTCAGCCAGAGCCTTTTGCGCTCACGGTGCCCTCAGGAAGGCCTGGGAAGCAAGCTGCCTGAAACAGAGGAGTAATGTGCTCCTCCTCAGCTTGGCAAGCAGAGAAGAGGGGTGAAATCCCATCTCTCCTCCACCAAGCATCCCGAGGGAGGGCAGCACTGGCACAGTCATCCTTGCGAGTTCTGACCCGAGGGTGTAAATAGGAGAAGGTGGAGTCATTACCCGGGAACCTCTGAAGGTGCCAGATTTTCCTAGGAATGGCAATATCTAGGAATGCCAATATCACGCAGGCATTCTGCCCTTCACTGGACGACTCAAACATACAGGGTAACAAGGTTTAGGAAGACAACACTGCTGCAGTAGGAAACATGGGAATCGTTTCCCACTGACCCCACAAGATGGGTTCTTTGTTTATGGCCAGGAGCAGAAAAGCTCCCCCCGCACAAGCCTTTTTAACACATGCATGCTGGCAAACCTGCTGCAGGCTGGGAGAGGATGGTAAAACAGGGGGAGAAGCTGCCCATGTCAGATATCATGGATATGACAGAGACAGAAGGACTGGAAACTGATTTAAGGTCAAATTGCAGCATAGCCTGTGAGGAACACAAAGGAAAAAGTGGATTTGAAGCATTCTTGATTTCCCACATGAAGACATGTCCTCCTTCTGCAGCTCGTAGGAGCAGTTTGGAAATGCAGGTCTCTGCCAATGCCCAAGGTGGGCAGCCAGCAGCCCCTCTGTGTCCGCCATGGGCACAGTGCAGCTCCCATGTAAGGACTGTGCTGGAGAGCCCACAGCTCATCCATGCATGAACAGTGCTGGTGTATCTCAAAGCTTTCTCTTTCCAAGCCCTTCACAGCTTCTGTCTCCTCCAGCAAGTATCATGGGATGGTGAGGGAGACTTTTGCTGAACTTCTGGTTGCCTTTCCACAAGACTTTAAGTCTCCCTACCTTTTTAAGCTCCTCTGTCACCAAGTAAACTATTTTCTTCTGCCTTATATACCTAAAACCAAAAAAATGTCAAACCAACCAAAAACAGGCTAGTGTCAATGGAATGAAGTCAAATGTCATTCTGGCAGTGTTTTAATGTCCAGCTGTCTCATAGCACAGAAGATGTCCAGGCAAGTCCTGGGCTTTCATTTCTTTGACAGCTAATTTGATTTGGCTGGGGCAGGCTCATCAGATGCTCAAAATGGCCTGTTTGACCGTCTAAAGCGTAAAGTTACAAGAGGGCGGATGTGAAAAGAAATACTGAGCCTGTAGTTTGCTGATGTATGTTAAGCAGGACTTTCTTTTGCTCTAAAACACAACAAAAGGTTGTAGCACATCACATTTCACTTTAAGCTGGCTGAGAGTAAGCTTTGAAAACCCAAAACCCCTGATATACTCCTGTTAATCATTGATACAGTCTTTGATCTCTTCTCAGTTCTGTGTAGCTGATTGACTCTTCCCCACGTTTTTTACCAGCTTTCCATTTGTGCCTTTTTTTTCCTCTATGTATCTGTTCTCCATCACAGCTTGAGCAAGCAAAAAAGCCATAATAGCAAGGGTATTTTTGTAGTATTTCTGATCAAATGGCATATGCATCTTTGTGCAAAATTTCTAGTATCATTCCACAGGACAAAAGGAATATGGGATAATATCTGAGCTGCCCAAAGTCCCCTTCTCTACAGTTATTTCCACTCCTCTGAGACTTCAGATAACAGTTGCAGGAGAAGCCTCTTACAGCTATTCAATATGGGCTTCCTCAAACACATCCTGCTGAAGGCTGGCAGAAAAGCACCGTGGCTTCAGGGCTGAAAGGAGTTTGAGGGAACATGCTTCAGGCACAAATTCCTCCCTCTTTTTCACCACAAAGCTTTCATTCAAGCCTGCTTGGATTGCTCTGTGGGCCCTCAGTTCATCGTGCAATAAGCTGGGGCTCCAGGAATAGGCATCTCTAAGAGGGATGCCTGAAGATGAGGTCACTCTGCTACCCTACCAGATTTGAGGGGGCTGGAAGAGTTTGCTGCTGTGCTCTGTCTTTGAGGGCAGTGGCAAGGGCATCAGCTCCTTTGAAACCCAGCTGATAAAAATATGCAAAATTGCATCATATCTTGGTTTTACTAGTGATTTTGGTGATGGTGTCAAGTATCCAGCCTAGGTCAAACTTCTCTGATTTTTTCATAAAGCTCAGAAATAGCTTTTGAGTTGTGCTGAATGGGTGCTACCTGGCTGGTCACCACTTTTTCATTACACCGGCATTGCAGACTGTTCCCACATACTCTGCTGGTCTCTCAGCTGTGGTACTCCAGATGAATTATCCCATTTTATCCCATTCCACCCACTTGACTGTGTACTTGCATGAACACCCCTTTGGCCCTGTACTCTTCTCTCATACAGGCTTTCCACAAGTTTTTCTGTTTGATGAAACACTTTCAAGTGCAGGGAATGGCAAATTAATATAAAAGTCATTAAAATAGTTTGAAGCAAATAGCTGGGCAAAACACTGTCTCCTGAGCCATGTTTCTTGCTCACTTCTGGTATCATGGAACAAAGATGGATAATGAGTGAAGTTGGTCTGTTTTGCTTCTTCTGCTCCTCAGGAATTAGCTGTTTTCCTGTTCCCCGTATAAGCAAGATGGAATACAAATTAGTGGTTCAGGTTCATGTCCATTTATGTGGAGGGCAGTCAAAACACTAAATAAACCTCAACATGGAAAGACCATTGTGGAGACCGGCAGTCAGTGGCTTTAAATACCCTAAATTCGGCTCAAATTCTCTGTGGCTGCAGTTAAATTGAGAGAGGGCTGTTAGAGGCACTCTTACATTCCCTGATAAAGCAAACTTTTACCAGACACAGGAACCAGTCTTTCTCTTCTCCTCTTTAGATTAAATTGCCTGATAGAACAGAAGACAGAGTTAACTCTCTGTGCCACGACCAGGACAGAAAGCTCTTGACAAAATTAAATTACACAATTCACTGCAGAGAAAACTGCTTGATCATTTCATGTGTATGGGAAGTACAAATCTCAAATTGTGTGTTTGGCAACATATGAGGGCTATATACATATACAGTCAGTTGATGTTGTTATTTTCATTAAATGAGGTCTCTTCTTTTCTCTATTTTCGATGCTGTTCTCCAGGGAGATTAATTTGTAGGAAAGTAGAGCGTTAATTGCACAAAACAAGCTGGGGTACTGCAGGAGCATAATTAAATTAAAAAAAAAAAAAGTAGTGTTAATACAATTGTGGTGCTAATTAAATAAAATTGGTGACAAGTGTCTAAGGCAGACCAAGTGTAAGGAGAAAAACTGACAAAATGATAAATTTAAAAAATTCTCACAGATATTATAGTTCACTGGTAACTGAGCCAAATTAAAAGTAATTGTACTCAAAGTGCCACACAAGCGCCCGATCTTGCTCTCAGCAAAGTGGGACTTTTGCCAACCTGGACTCTAATGTTCTATAAATTGCTGATAGGAAAGTGATAGGCTTATTTTATTTCTGCATGTGTCTAAGAGGGGGTTAATTCAGGGCTGGTCAAACTGACTCGGGCAACAGCTCCCTCAACATTTGCAGTGGTGCCTGCAGTAAATTGACCATTCCTTTCTTCCATAGGGATTGCTGATGGTCATGTGCCAAGGGGACCTTGAGAAAACATGGCAAGGGCTGTGTCAGTGGCACACTATGGCTTTGACCTCACCAGCTGCCAGCCTTCTAGACCTTCACAGACCAAGGGTGCATCATTAGACTCCTTCCTCCGCCCTCCAGAGGGCAGGGGGGCCTTTAATCAGCATCCTCAACTCCCTTCCTCTTTGGCATTTATTAGTGGCTCAGAGGAATTGCTCGACACCTACTGCAGCCCCGGCTTCCTCTCCAAGCTTGGCTGTCCCCAGCATTTTCCTGTGCAGTGCCCTCTGATCTGGTTCCCACCTTCTCCAGAAAGTAACTCCCACTACCCAGCTGCCCTAGGGACAGTTTGCCAGCTGCAGCTGCCACCCTGGAACCCGGGTTCCAGCCTTGTTGCCCATGGGGAGTTCTGGGAAGAGCCTTGATGGCCTTCCATTTTCCTGAGGCACTGGAAAGCTATTCTGATTTTTCTCACTATTTGTGTGGATGGAGGAAACCTCCCACTCCTCCTTCCACCCACAAACCAACAACTCCAAGCCATTTCCAGCCTGTGTGGTCCTGAAACAAATAAAAAAGTCCTTTCAGATGCAAAACAAAGCAGCCTTGTCTGCCTGAGTCAGCAGCCTAAAACAATAGCTGTGAGCACTCACCTCGGAGCAATTTCTACCCTCTCTGGGGTCACTGTTGGAATACAGTAGAACCCCAGCTGTGGTTTTAAAAATGCATTGGCTTGTTTTGGGAACTGACTCGAACAACTTCACTGAGTTTGTAGGAAATTAGTTGTGATCCTTTATACAATGAGAATTTTGCCTTTGACTTTGCTGGGAGCAAAATCAGGACCTCAGTGCCTACAGAAGAATTGCAAGCTCTTGCTTGCTGGAGCAGAGTGAGCTTGGGAGATAAGTGATTTCTCCATGTAGGTGTCTCAGCTGAGAAAAAAGTAGAAAAGAAAAAAGTTCCCTTTTGGGTCGTATTTTATAGCTGGGATTGCTGGTCACTGCCCTGTGATATTGCTGGCCAGAATGAAAAGCTGAACACACGAATTGCTGTCCTGATTTTTATTCTTATTACATTTTATTGATGATAAGGCTCCGGGAGAGCTCTCAGTCTGGGACATGATGCCTCTGCCCTTTCTTGAGGGGGTTTGCTTTGAGTAGGGTCTGTGAGGCTCTACCATCCATTGCAGCTTCATATTTTGCTTGTGACTAATCCTAGCCCTGCTATCTGTTCTCCATGTGAGCACTGCTCGGCTGCAGGAGGGGTGTCATTCTTTGTAAATATGTTTTTAATCACAATTTTGGTTTCAAGATAAACAAGAATAAAATTGCTGCTGAGTTTCAGCCTGGTGCTTTTTATTCATTTTCCTGAGTCTGAGCTCCTCATCCTTCCTGTCTTCATTAGTGTGACTCTTGTCTCTGTGCTCTCTGCAGAATTGCCAGCCCATTTCCTCACCTTCATCTCCAAAGCAGAGCTTGATGCTGTGTGTTAATTACTGCTGGGATCTGTTTAGCTCAGTCCTTGGCATTTGGAAGGGCAAGACATGACTGAAGGAAAAAATTATGAAAGAACCCAGAAAAATAGAATTGGCACAAAGTTGTCATCTTCCTAAGAGTGCTAGTTTCAATGGTTCTGTCATCCACAAGGGTGTGTTCCTCCTTCACAGGAATAGTGTTGACTTTGTCTGGCTTAGATTCACAGTAAGATGAAGGCCTTTTCTCTGCTGTTTTCTTCCCTTAGGGTGTGTTGTGCCCATTAATTGCTCCAAGGTAGAACGTACCACTAAGACTGGACTGAGGGTTAATAACTAGCCTCAACTCAGTGTCGGGGACAGATGCTCTCTAAACATTACTTTGGGTGTCCCTGTAGCATGGGAACACAGAGCATATACCCAGGCTCAGCTTCTCCACATCACATGTAGGCAGATGAAGACAGAAACAGCCTCTGTAGCTGGAGTGATCTAAGTCAGAAGCAGTATCCACAGACATTCTTTTCCACCATCACTGTGCAGAGCAACTATAAACACATGGGATGCAGGCTGTGCCTTTAGGCTAAGGGTGCAAATTTACCAGAGTGGGAAGCTTTCCACCCTGGCCCTGGTCTGCAACGGATGCCCAGAGTGACCCTTGCCCATGCCATGTGTGGTAAAAATGCAACTTCCCTGTACCTGCCCAAATTTGGGGCTTGAAAAGGAGTGACTGTGGTAGTGCTAGTGCCTCAGGAGGTGCTTTGCAGCAGGGGGGTGTCCTGAGGTGATTGATGGGTGCTGGTGGAAGAGGGGGGGGACCAGGGCTGGAGGCTGGACCAGGGCTGGAGGCTGGGGAAGCCTTGCCAGAAGATAGGGGGTGCCAGGTGAGGATATGTTGGTCCTGCATTGATTCTACTGATTTCTAAGGCAAGCTCTGGGTCCAGTCAGTGTCCTGGGTGCTATGGGTTACTTCTGTAGAGAGAAAACTCCCAGCCGCCTTGCTGAGATCCTTGACCACTACATTTCTGAGAACTCAAGGCAAGAACAAGTGTAAGTGAAGTCTATGTGTACAGCAGGAACTTTGTGAATGCACACTAACAGCTGAGAATGCCTTATAACCTTTCTGACACTGTGAGTTATTGGATAAAGAGGAAAAAAAATGTGATGACACATCATAATATTGACTTTTATTCCCCTTATTTCTACAGCTGCAGTTCTGTGTACTCACGACTGAAAGAGCAACACAATGTAGTGTATTTATATGTTATATTTTTAAACAAGCCAATATTTATGTACAGCATGTGAATTTAGGTACTAAATATATAATGGTCTGATATAGACAGACTAGATGCATGTGCTTCATTATAATATATATCTGATTGTAATATATTTATATGGGAAAAAGTACTGAAAGTATAGCTAACTGGGATAGAACTGCAGGATGACTCTCTAAAATTCGAGGTTAAGATGAACAGCTTCTAGTAGACCAAAATGTCTGTTATAGATGTGATATTTATGATCATATTTTGACTGCTGAAGTAAAACAGTAGCAAGCACTGAGTGCCTTTTAGGTCCAGGCTCCCTTTTTATAGCAATAAAGTATGAAAATTTAATTAATTCAAATCTTTATTCTCTGAAATGAAATCTTAGCCACTTCCTTAGTACAGAGACTTGATCAAGACTCAGAGGCATATTGCCATTTTGGGATTAATGTGAAAGTTTCTGTCTGGTAGGTGAGGAAAGAAGGGGAGGCAAAAACTTCAGAAAATCTTCTGAAACTAACCTCCCAATTCTCTATTTTCAGTTTCTTTTCCAAAGGTGAAAGCTTGCCCCAGAGCTGGAAGACCAGATAGACATCTGAGTAGGAGACACTGCAAAAGATAAGGTGATGTGAGTCTGAAGCTTACTTCACATGAATTTCTAGTGAAAAAACATTAACTTTCACTGTTACCAGAGCAAGGCTTCTTTGAGGAGTAGTCTTCCACATTTGCTAGGGAAGGAGCTGTACAAAAAAATGGCCAGCATAAATATAAAAATGCACTAGCAAGAATTTGCTGCTCAAAGCACTCAATTTCAGTATTTTGACATAGCAGCTCTAATTTAATTTTTAATATATATTTTTAAAATTTTCTAAATATACAGTCTTCTAAACAGGGAGATAAATCAAGCTACCAGCAGTTCAGCAGATGTTAGCTAACAATTTTTTGGGGATCCTTTACCATTTAAGCAAATACTTCCCTGAGACTGATCACTGATGCATTGCTTTCATCACTCCAGCGACTCTTAGGTGCGGGTTAGGGTGGCTGCAGCTTTTCCATCAATATGCCTTAGGCCTGGTTGAGGCAGATCATCTAGGCTGACAAAAGGAGAAAATTTATGGTGTCCTTTCCATTGAATGTTTGGTGTCTCTGCTAAGATGGCCTGGGTTGCCAGTGCCAGCTGCTACCTGAAAAGCCTAACAATCAACTCGTGGCCGTGAAATAAGTGCTGTGTGGTGACTATGCTTGATAAGGTCCAGCGTCAGAACAATAACCTCACTAGTGAAAGGCTCTCCAGGCTATTTCCATCACCCATATATACCTCTTTTCTTACTCGTCTCATGCTGTCTTTGCCCCTGCTCCCCCACCAGGGAGTATATGGGATTTTTCAGCACAAGTTGACTGATAAATGGAATTCTCTATCTCTGTGTCTTTTTCCTCAGGGGCAGGAGGGGAAGCAGGAGCCTTTGCTGGTGGTGCTGAGGCCATGCAACCTGCGATTGCTTTTGTCCATGGCATAGAAATGTAATCTGTATAAAACACTGCCAGGTCTCCTTGGTCAGGGCTGCAGGGAGTGTGTGACCTGGGAGGGTCCTCATTGTCCAGATGAGCCTGAGTGGGCTGGTCTGTGTATGCTGGCAGGGCAGCGAGTGTTTCCTATCAGTCGGTGTGATGTCATGGTCAGTCTGCAGTGTGGGAACATGCCATTTCCTGACTTTCAGGGTTATTGCAAATGGCCAGTCAGAAGGAGATCCTGTTCAGAAGTGGGGCAGACAATTAAATAAGTAGCCTAACTAACTAACTAACTAACTAACTAACTAAGTTTATATAAAAGCACTGGCACTGTGCCTGCTACCAGGTTGGAAAACTGCTCTATATGTCTCTAACTCTTTGTGCCACACAGGCTCTTTCTAAATGCTGCCCTGTTAAATGTGCTCAGCAGTGACTCAAAAGAAAGCTGTCTGGCAGGTATATTCTCCATGCTTCTTTCCATCCCTGGCCTCTCTGCTCAGGCTGCCAGCCTCTCTGTCAACAGGGGAAGGACCAGGCCAATAGCTCAGGGCTGTATCTTAAATTTGACTGATTCTGCCTCATAAAACACCCCAATGGCTGATGCAAATCCTGAAGCCCCCAAATGTGCCCAACCCTGCTGGACAGCAAGATGCCCTGTGAGAGGTGGTGGTTTGAAGCAAATGGAGGTTGCCTGGATCACACGTGTGTGCATGCACAGAGTTGTGTCATTCCCTTACTTTTCTCACTTGGATGAAACCTTATTTCAGAATTTGGGCCAGAACCTAAATTTGGTGATCTAATGTCTTGAGTCTCTCTTTTGTCTGTCTCTTTTGAGGACATGAGCTGCCTCAAAAGAGCTTTGATAAATTGCCCCAGCCAGTCATTAGTGTTACACATCCACATTGTCCTCCTGCCAGCAGGCGGGCTGCAGGAGCTGCATCCCTGGCTGCCTTGGGGATGCACAGTGCAGCCGGAACACGTGTGCAGGGGCATGCTCTCCCCTGTCTCGTGCTGGCAGGACTGGGCCCCTGGCAGCACTACAAAGTTCCCCTGCTTCCCAGGGCCCCCAGGGGATAAGACACCTGTCTGGAACAAGAAGAGGCTGGAAAAATGCTGGCCCCAGTCCCTCCTTCCTCACTGAGAGAGGCAGTCCACCTAGCTCAGTGTCCGGTCTCTGCATGGCTCGCATGAATGCAGCTGGAGGACTTGGCCAGCAGATCATGTCACTTGTGCACAGCTTTAGTTCAGTGGACAGCAGTTTGTGACTCAAGGACTGCCTGACCAAGGACTAACATAATCATAACCCTTAGCTTGCCATGTGTGTCATGGCTATGGATTTCCCTGGTTGCCCTACCAGCCCCTGCTGCCCACAGCATCCCCTGACAAGGAGTTTCCCTGCTCCAGCATTAATAGATGATCTGCACGTCCCATATTCTCCATAGTGTGTTAATGCTTCATCCATCTTCTGGAGAAGGACCCATGCATCCAAAATGATGCTGCAGGGGAGACAAAGGAGACAACCTGGCTTCCAAGCCTGCCAAAACATCTTAGTATTGTGCACCTGCAGGAGAGTCTACAGATAGATTCTGGGTACAGAAGAGTTACATAACACAAGGGTAGAAAGCGGGACGGTCCTTGGGGTGCATTTATGTTCAGAAGATGTGACGACAACTCAGACAGGGGAGCTCTAGGATGTGTCAGGTCATGCCAGGAGTGACTTGGCTCACTTTATGCCATATGTCATTAGGTCTGCTTCCCCAAAAAATGAAGAAAAAAGGGGAAAAAAAAAGAATAATGAGAATATTAGTTGCAAGAATCCACTCTGGGGTGATGAGTGGCCCTCTGATGTTGGCACAGCCTTTGCTACTTCCAAAACATGCTGCAGCCAATGCCACATGTCACATCCCAATGAAAGAGTCCTCTTCCCAGAGGGGCTCGCTCTGCCACTTCAGCCTGCTTTGTTTTCCCTTCCCTTGCTTGCCCCAAGCCTACCAGCGCTTGCTGCTCGTGCTGAGTGACAGACAGCACTGACGGCAGCAACTTCTGCAGCAGCAGTACGTGCTGAGGATGGTGTTCTGGCACGTGGAGCTTTGTGAGGCAGCAGGCAGCGAGGGCATGGGATCTGCTGAGCAGAGATACTGCATTTTGGAAGCCAGGGCCCTGTCTTAAAATGAGGATCAGAGAAAGCAAACTGAGGAAATGCATGCTATGGCTACAGGGGCTGTTTTTTGTGGGTACAAGGAGAGGGGACTCGAACCCAGGATACTTATATGAATTCCATCATGTTATTCCTGGGCCAGCTGTGCCACCAGCTCACTGCATGTCCTTGGCTGATCTGCCCAACCCCTCATGCCCCATTCTCCATGCTCATATTGGTCTGTCCTCTGGCAGGAGTTGTGCTTGCAGACATGGACTTAACCAGCTCAGAGGCCTCCATTCATCCCCGTCTCTTTCTCTCCTGCTGCAGTGTTGACAACTCATATATTCCCAGCATTGCTCTGTGGTTTCTCTCCAGCTTTGGGAGACCAAGTGCCAAATACTGCTGATCAGCCTGCTGACCAGCTACATCTGTTATATCCAAAGGCAGCGAGAGGCTTTGGAGGATATGCTCCAAATGACGGCTGCCTGTCACTTGATGGAGCATGCAGGTTGGGCTGATGCAGGGTAGAGTCTTGCTCCATGCTCACATCCTGCTCCATGCTTGCATCCTGTGCCCAGTGAGCACACTGACTCTGATGTGGGGATCAGCCTTTAAACTGAGGGGTTTACACTGCTCTCTGTCCACTCCTGGCACAGCAAAGACTCCCTAAAATGGGAGGGTATATGTAGAGCCTTCTTTGCAGACTTCTGGTTTGTCCTGAAGAATGCAGTGTGGCAAATTGAGGAATTGTCTGGCTATATCCATGTCAGATTACAAAGCCAGGGTTAAACACAGGCCTTCTTTGCCTTCTCTCTTTGCTTTTTGACTCTGTGGTGATCTAAACTCTGTAGCAAACAGCCAGAGAAATCCCTGCACCTGTCCCAAAGCCCACAGTGATGGTCATGACATTTCCATGATCATCCACTGGGCAGAGCATGCTGGGGCAAAGGGATGTCCTGACCTGTTTTCCTAGACTGAGCTGCTGGTAATTAAGCAACAGATGATGTGCCTCAGGCTTTGATCACCTATTAATGACAATCATGAGGGTCAGCTGGAACAGAAGCTGAAATGTTTTTTAAAAAAAAGCTTCTTAGGAGTTGTTTCAGGAAAGGGAATGTAGTGATTGCAGAGGTGGGTATGATGCTGAGTGGTTTAACTGAAGGTTTGGACCTGTGTGGTGGAAAAAAAACATCTTCAATGCCTCAGAAGCATCTCAGTGTCATGAAGGAATGGCAGCACATAAACAGGTACTGGTATATTTTTGCTGTTTAGATAGGTGAATTTCTTGATCTGCTGAAGGCTAAGACTATTAATTGCTTCAGTTCTCTTTATTTCTGAGACCAGCTGTAATCCCTCCTGTATGTAAGACTGAAATTCTGGGGGTAAAAACCTTTTAAAGTAACTAGAGGTCTTGTCCTATGAGCCCAGGACAGCTGGGCAGGCCCCTTTTCATGATAGGGTCCATAGGCAGACACCAGTGTGTTCCAGAGGGTCCCAGGAGTGATGCTATGCTGAAGGCTATCTAGGGAAGCCAGAGATGCATGGACATGATGAATGCAGCAGCAGCAGCAGCTGCCCTACCAGAGCGCTGGAATATGTAAATTGCTTCAGTGGCAGTAATGTCATCCCTGCTCACATGAGTGATGTTCTTTATCATAGGCTATCAATAGGCTCTTGGCATGCTTCTGAAGGAATATTTATTTTTTTATGTGTTGATTCTCTGGAGTGTTGTACCTTGAGCTGAGTAAAGGAAAAATTGAGGAAATAGCATATTCCTCCTCACACCTCAGAGTCCTGCTCTCCTTAGCCCAACAGCCCACATATTTACCAGACTTAGTTGCTAGTAAGTGAAGAGGGCAGAGCAGCTGCAGTGAATTATTGGTAACTTCCAGAGCTGGGTTATTACCTGCAAAGCCTTAGAGTAGTCACACACAACTCTGTGAGCACAAGCAGACTAGTGTCATCTGTTGCAAAGGGGAAAGCTGGCACTGAAATAGAGATTTTGGAG
>WBNO01021220.1:140030-153773 GCA_013400575.1 Peucedramus taeniatus | reverse complement strand
TGTTTTTTTTTGTGGGGAGTTTTTTTGTTTTTTGGTTTTTTTTCTGGTTTTTGGGGTTTTTTTGGTTTGTGTTTGGGGGTTGAGGTTTTTTTGTGGGTTTTTTTGGTTTTTGTGGGTTTTTTGTGGTGAGTTTTTTGGGGTTTTTTTGTTTTTTCTGGTTTTGGGGGTTTTTTTGATTTGTTTTTTTGGGGTTGAGGGTTTTGTTGGGTTTTTTTTGGTAGGGCTTTTTTTGAGTTTTGGTTTTTTGTGGGTTTTTTGTTTGTTTTTTAGGTTTTTTGGGAGTTTTGTGTGTTTGCTTTTTTGTTTTGGGTTTGGTTGGGTTTTTTTTGTGGTTTTTTTTGTGGTTTTGTTGTTGTTGTATTGTTTTTTCCCGATATTATCTCCTTTCATGATATTTTCCATTCATACCCAGGCAAACATTCCTGAGCAGTCCCTTTGGGTTCGTTCCCCACCCTGTGTGTAACCCACGAGCAGGGATGGGCATTTCCAAAAGGTGGGAGAGTCCAAGTGGGCACTGTGGGCTGCCAGGGCAGGATCATGAGGGGGAGAAATGCCAATTCTAATCTTACAGTTTAGAATTAAATAAATTAGAACTAAATAAATTAGAATTAAATAAATTAGAATTCTAAGCTTTAATTCTTTAGCTTACAGGCCCAAAGTCCTGAGAGTTCCTTGCGTTTCAAATTGCAACACCAGAGAATCCTTCCTCAAAAATTGCTGTTTCCTCAGCCCCAAACTCAGCTCCCAGCCCTCTCCTGCCTCTCCCAGACTCAACATTTAATAAATGGCAGTGGAGTGGGTGGGGGAGCTGTGTTTACCCCGTGCCTGCCAGGCAGACAATGAACCTCCCCTCGCCCAGATGGCACAGGCTCCTCTCCAAGCTGACAAACAGGGCTGGTGCCATCCAAACGGGCCCAAACACAGCCAGAGAGTGGCAATTCCAGCGCCTCCAGTGACCATCTGGACACACAAACTGATTTTCTATTTGGATGATAAAGCCTCTCCTACGTCTCCAATATTAGCCGTGGATGGGGATGCTAATTGATTTAATTGGAGCTCTCTGGGCACTGCCAAGCTTCTCAGTTTGGGGACGTGGTGGGGTTTAATAAATGTTGGAGGGGAGGAAATTGTGGGGTGAATTGGAGGTTTTGAGAAAGGAAGGGCTGAGGGAGCTCTTGGGTTATGGGAATCACAAGTTCCTGCCCCAGAAAGGAAATGGAGAAGCTTCTGCTGAGCACCCCTAAGCAAAGGGACAGAATTTTGCTGCTCTTGGTAGTGCTGGACTCTTTATTTAATTTTGAACAAAGGTTGTCTTTTCGTGTTTTATTTATACATATACGTGCAAACACGAATCAGATGTGGTTATATGAGGAATAAAATCGTGGCCAAGTGATTAATATCCTTTATTTTTGGACTTTAGTAGCATCTCACAACTTGGCTCAAGATGTTCTACAGAAAAAATCCTGCATTCAGAGACTTCCAGTGTAATGAAAACCCTCCTGTGCCTTGGAAATCTGTTTGCAGTACTCGAGAAATTTAAATTTTTAGAAAAACACCACTTTTGACCTAGAAGATATTGTCAGGGCTTCTCTGCCAAAAAATTATCCCAGCCCGTCTTTTTCTTTTTTTTTGTTTTTTCCTTTAAATGACCTTTTCTTCCAGCAAACAAACAAAAACAACAACAAAAAAAGAAAACCCACAACCTTGCAGCAAAGTTATGCACTTAAAGAAGTGGCAAAAAGTGACCTCTTGCAGCAGGGATAGGATCAGAACCAGCTGGTTTTGAAGTTATTCTCACATAACCTCAGGCTTTTATTAATGACTATTCCTCATCATTAAGGAGCTTCATGATATTAAGGATATGTAGAGGTGGTTGGTATTTCCTAGATAAAGAACTTTGCCTCTTCCACTTGAGCTTTTGCCACTCTTCAGGGAGATATTTTGGATTTTTTCCCTGTGCTTTCTCTTGTTTCAAACAGAAGGGATGTTGGCCTCGTTTCCTGTTGATTTTCTGACTCCTCATTAAGTGGTTAATCCGGAAAACACAGCCAAGCACTTTTTGTTAAAGGCACGTTGGGTTTGGAGAGGAGGAAAATGGCTCAGAGGAGGCACCTGCAAACCACCAAACTGTTGGCCCAAAATCCTTTTATCCAGTAAAATGGTTGGGAAAGGGGAGATAATTTGGGTTTTAGGAGCAGGGATGGGCATTTCCAAAAGGTGGGAGAGTCCAAGTGAGCACTCTGGGCTGCCAGGGCAGGATCATGAGGGGAAAAATGACAATTTCCTGGGGGCTTTACCCTGTCTTCTCATCTTGTCAAGTGGTTCTCACAGGAGACTTCAGGAATGGTGTCCCCTGATGTCACTGCACTTGTTAATTGGACTTGACAGATGATAATGAAGGAGAGGCTGTGGCTGAGCAAGGGCAGAGGGAATGGCAGCACTCCTGGGGGAGCAGCACAGAGCAGAAGAGTCCAGATGTCCAGGAGTTACGTGAGGTCACTCCAAGTATTAATCTTTGCTGTTTCTGCTCCCAGAGGTGGCAGGGGAAAATCAGTGACTCTGAACTGAAGGTTATTTATCTCCAGTTCACCATCCTGGCTTGGCCTTGCTGTTAAACCTCATGGAAATGAGTTTTTTTGGGGAGGGACCCTCCTCTTTTGAGGATGTGTGGGGGGCAGGTCCCCTGAGCAGATGTGGAGGGGGTTGACCTTGTGGTGCCGTGTCCCCAAAATGCAGCCCTGTTCCCTGGAACTGTGATCCTGTGCCCACTAATGCATAATTAGCCTTAATTAGCCCGAAAAATGGAAGGGGGGTTGTCTTTGCTGGAAGGTCAAGGTGTCCTCCCCTGGCTGGGGGACGTTGTGGCCTTGGCAGTGTGAGCAGGACTCACAGGAATGCTGCTGCATGGAGGAGAGGGATGAAGTCCTTGAAAAAGGTGGGATTTTACCCCCTCAGGGGCAGAATTGTTATCGAAATTCCACTGCAGGATTGGGCTGTGTTTTCTGCCTCTTGTCCCCACCAAAAGGAGGTGACAGTGCTTCTCTGGCTGCTGAGAGATGGAGCTGGTTCAGAGCCCTGCAAACCGCCCAGAGTTGCAGTGGTGACGTGCCTGACACGAGCAAGAACAGCCTTGTTTATCATCAAATCACACAAAAGTGGCATCTTTTGGGAGGCAGTTGTGTTTGTAGGATGCTCAGAGGCTGCTGAGTGCCACAGGCAATATTTTCCAATATTTGAGAACCTGCCCAAGTGGAGGAGACTCCCATTCCAAGGTTAGTTTGGAATTGTCCCTTCAGCAAAGTGACCCTCGAGGGTTTCCTTGTCTCCCCTCATCGTGGGCTCTCCTGTTTTTCCTTGTAATTAGCAAGAAACTGCCTGACCAAAATGCTTTTCCTGACTGGCAGGAGCACAGCTCTGATGAGTCAGGGGTGGAAGAGCTCCTGTTTAACTGGAAAAGGGGACTGGGGGGAAGAAAGGGGAAGAATTGCTGCCAGAGAGCTGTGGAATGAATGAATGACATTTGTTTAAAGACACATGAGGAGATTAATGATGGGAGTTAAAGTATGAAAGCAACAGGGCCTAAGTGAGGCGTTAATGGAATCCATTTTCTCCACCATCTCCTGCAGGAACTCTTTGGAAGTAGAGAAAGGGGAAAATCACTTTACAGTAATAACTGTTATTTATATAAGAAACAGCTTTGGATATATCAAAATGTGAGGTTTCAAGGTAATAGCTGGCCCCTCACAATCATTGTTATCCATTTAAAAGACACTTTCTGTGATGCTGAAGAGGTGGAGGAAATAGCCCCAATCCTGCAACTGATCCAAAATGAAGTTTATTTTATTATTGTCACCATTAGTCAGCTCCCAGTCTGATAGGATTGTGTTAAGAAAAAGGTGAAAAGGCTGGAGGAGATGAAGGGGGGCTGGTAATCAGCCTTGCAGAATGTGTTGGGACCATTTGATGGGCTCATTAGAGCCCTGGGTCCTCATCTTGGCTCCCTCCAGAGCCTCCCTCCACCGTGGCTCTGCTCCTTGGGCACGAAATCTGTCTTGCACAAAGCAGGAGCTCGGCTCTTCTGCAGGAATCAAGAGAGACTCATGAATGATTCATGAGGAGGGATTGGGGGTAGCAGGGAAAGGATGATAATAATATTCTCCATGTGTCAAAATATAACAATAATTTGACCAGCTCTAATTTTTAATAACCACTGGGTTTGGGAGCAGATGTGATGGATGAGCTGGAGCAAGCCATGGTCTCCCAAGCTGGCTTTTCACTTCAGAGCACCAAGGCCACTCTCTGAAATATTAGAGCTGTATAAAACCTCTCAGGCTCTGGGAGGAAGGAGCAGAAAACTGAAAAGGAAGGGACAAAGGGTCTGCTCTGCTTTCATAATTCCAATTAGAATAAGTGTTAGAGATGATCCTTAATTGATCCCGGCTCAGAGCAGCACTGGAGTGGAAATTTTATCATCTTTAAACCTCCAATCTCATGGGGTGAAGCCTTCCAGAAGGGTTCTCCCCTTTAACTCTGCAGGGTGCTGTTGTGAGCATGGAATGAGCTGAGAGGGGTGGCCAGGAGTGGGTGACAGGGCTGGGGATTTGATGATGGGGTCACAGTTTGCTGTCCCAGATGTGGCCCAGGACATTTCTCACGTGGGAAGAGGCAGGGGAGGATGATAAAGCAGCCCTGTTTCTCCAGGAAGGCTCTTTCTGGCTGGGATAATGAAAAAGAATTGGATTTGTGAGGGCAGCTGACACGGCTGGCTGTCTCCAAGATGTTTTCATTGCTGTGTTAAGAAGTCTTTTACAGACTTGGAGAAGTACTGGGAGCGTGGTGCTGCTTGAGGCTGCCAGCCCTGACTCCTCACGTGACAGCAGTGAGAGTGAACCCCCAGCAGAACCCCAGAAACCCCCAGCAGAAATTCCAGGACCACCCACTGGAATACCAGCCAGTGGGAAGGAGCCTTGGCAAGGCCCCCTGCCCTCCCCTAAGTGTGTGCTTGGGCTTGCAAGTGTCAAACATCAGTGCTGCCTTCAGCTCTCGCAGGTATCCTCATTAAGATGGTTGGAAGGAGGAGGATTTAATGATCTGAACCATGACTTCAATTAATCAGTATAAATGTTGCTTATTTATAACATAAACCCCAGCCTATGGATAACTCTGTTGTTTAATTAAGCTTATCACTGGGAACCTGATCCAGTTCCTTGCTGCATTAATGTCACTAATTCAGTATCCCCTCTAAGAAGCCTCAGAACAGACTGCAGGGGATGTAATTCACTCCACTCCCTCTGCTCTACAAGCCTGCCTGGGTCTGGAACATCTCAATCCTCACCCAGAGCTGCTGCTGATTCCTCCCCGATCCCACCAGCTCTTCCATCATTCCTGACATCTCAGGAGTCTGCAACAGCTTTTCCTTTGGTTTGTTCAGCCTTGTTCACTAAGAGTTTTTGTGTCTGCTTTAATTTACTCTCTTGCAGCTGAGCCTTTTCTGTAGCCTTGCTTTTCCTCTCTTCTTTCTTGCTCTTCACTTGCCCTCTCCAGTTTCTGTGTGGTGTTTTTAAAACTTTTCCAGATGCAGGAGAATCTGTAATGAGCTCCCAAGCTGAAAGCAAAAGCTGTTTGCCCAAAAGTTGTTCTTTACCCACAATGGAGAGAAACCTCAGACATTCTCTGGGAAAACTTTGAGTAACTTTTTAAGGATTTCATGGTTGTTTTTTCTGTTGTGCCAGAGATTCTCCAGGCAATATTTGACACCCCCCCCTGCTTAGGGGTGGTCTCCAGAGGATGCTGAGACAAATTGCTCCGAGCGAGGATGTTGCTGTGCATCACTTCACTCACTCAGGGCTCTGCACATCCCTTCTCTCAAAAAGCCAACTAAAATAACAAAGTGAAGCTGCCTTTTTTTTTTATTATTTGGCCCAAACGACCAGAAAAAGTACCGTGGGATTAGATGAATTAGCAGTTTGCTGCTAAGATGGATAGAAAGGCAGGGAAAACCATGTCAGAGTCCAGGGAAAAGCAAATTGCTGTTTCTCTTTGGCAGCCAGAAGTCAGGGAAGAAGCCATCAGGGGAGAAGGATTGCAGTGGGCAGAGCATACTAAGGAGGGAAGGCAGGAAGGCATTAAAGCAGCCCATTACATCAGCTGAAGGCTGAGTGGCAAAAAAAGAAATGAATAGAGGCTGTGCAGATTGATCAGTATTGGATCTGAAGGGCTTCCACATCTGGTGTGGCAGCTCCTCAGCATCTCATTCCAGCGTGACTCAGCAGCAACAGGAAAGCTCAGGGATGAAAACAATCCTGAGGCACCTCAGGGGAAGGCTCAAGTGTCGTTTCATACCTGGATCAAACTCTTTTATGTGCTTTAAGACATCTGGATCCTCTTCAAGACAGGTGAGGTTTCCAATGTGACCTTTTCCCAACTTTATTCATCTTTTCAGCTTTTCTGTTGGAGCAGGCAGGTTTAGGGGGAGGTGTCCCTGCCCATGGAAGGTGTTCCTGCCCATGGAGTTTCTCCCTGCCCATGGAACTTCTCCCTGCCTGTAGAGTTTCTCCCTGCCCATGGAACTTCTCCCTGCCCGTGGAGTTTCTCTCTGCCCATGGAAGGTCTCCCTGCCCATGGAAGGTGTCCCTCCCCATGGAACTTCTCCCTGCCCATGGGAAGGGGATTGAAATTTGATGATCTCTCAAGTCCTTTCCAACCCAAAGGCTCCCAAACATAGTTTGACTCTTCCATCCACGCTCAGCCACGTGGCATTGACCCTTTTATCTTTACACACATTCCTGCTTCCAGGGATTCCCATCTCCCAAAAAGATCTCTTTGCAGTGCTGACTTTGTGGTGCCCTCAAATGCCTGAGGATTGAGGCAGAACTGTCAGGTTTTGGTGGCAAAAAGGCTGAGTCTCTAAACAAGGCTCCCTGAAGCCTCCTGGCACATTAAATCTCTTTATTTGCCACATGTTCCTGGAAAACCTTGAGGAGCTGCTTTATCTCTTCACTCTTCATCCATCATGAGAGAATGAAAATCATTCCACCTCTCATTTGTCTAGCTCATATCTTTATAGGAATTGCCATATCTACATCCTGCATGGCTGGTCCTTGTCCCTGGGTCCATCTTTTAGAGATTTGTCACAGCAGCAGTGGCCAGTGATCTGGAACAGGAATAGAAGTGGTGCAAAATATCTCTAAATTCTCCATATTAATGCAAGCAAACCCCCAGATCCCTCTACAACATTTTCCCCCTCCTCACCTTGATATTGGGGTACATCCAAGGCTGTTTTCTGTCTCTGTGTGTGGATTAATATCTGGATGGGGAACCAGGACCTGGAATTTCCCCTCTGCATCCTTTGGGCTGAGCTGTGCATCCCCTGCCAGCCTGGCAGGGATCAGCCAGAGCTGTGACCTCCCTGAAACAGGGAGGTGGTGGAAGAAGAGCAAATGCACTTTAAATGCTGAGATATCCAGAGGGTTCAGAGGAAATTGGTCATTAAAGCTTCACTTAATGGAAATTCAGTGGCTGTAGAGGGACCCCCAGTTCCTTAAATCCTGTAACCTGCTCTCTCCTCCTCACCAGGATCAGAGGAAACGGCCTCAAGATGTGCCAGGGGAGGTGTGGATTAGAAATTAGGAAAAATTTCTCCGTGGAAAAGCTGCCAGGCACTGGCCCAGGGTGGTGGTGGAGTCACCATCCCTGAAAGTGCTCCAAAAATGTGTGGGTGTGGCACTTGAGGACAGGGTTTAGTGACCATGGTGGTGGCTTGATGATCTTTGAGGTCTTTTCCAGCCTGTGACCAAAAGGAGGTTCAGGAAATTGTTTCCCCTGCAAGGCAGAGTGCCAGGTTTGGGAATTGTTCTCTCCTTAAATCCCTGTCAGTCAGAAAATCCCAAAGTGCTGCAGATCTTTGTTTGTGCTGGCACAGCCACTGAAACTCAGCCTCCTCTAGGGACAGAGCTCTGGCATTTTGTGGGGTTGTGGCTACAAAACACATTTATTGAGGGTATTTTGTGGGGTCTGGGTCCTTTCCTGCCAACTCTCCAGCCCCAAATCCCACAGCTCCATTATTCATTGCCATCTCTAAAATCCATCATCAGAGCCATAAATCCTACTGGACTTTCCCATTTGTTTGTTGGCTTTTTTTTGTTGTTGTTTTTTGGTATGTTTTTAGCTCAGAACTTTACCCATTGTTTCTTCCTTCCTCATTCTTTTTGCTTGCCTGGCAGTGGCACTTGGGGTTTGCATGGTTATTTTTCTTATATTTATACTCTCCACTGACTTAATTAAGTTGTTGCTCATTTCTTGGTCTTGCCAAGTTTATTGGCCCCACCAGGGCTTCCCAGTGCTCTCTTCCTACAAAACCACAGCTGCTGCCAGTCACCTGAGACCACGAAAATGGGCAGAAAAACCTCCTTTGGAAACTCAGCTTGACATTATGGAAGCAAAAGACAGGCAGAAAAATGATCTTCCCAACCCGGGTCAGTGTTTTTAGGCTGGATTCCTAAGAAAATAAGATTTAGGCGTTTAGGGGATGTGGGTGGCCATGCAGGAGCTTGGATTTTTGGCAAACTCTGGCCCAGTTTGATAGATGGGGCTTTGCAGAGTTGCTGAAAAACTGGATTAGAGAGAAGTGCTGTGGGGAACTCCTGCTGGGAGCAAAGTTTCAGGGAAAACCAAAAAAAGCCATCCCACCCCACCACATTGACCCGTGCAGAACTGAATTCCTGGAATTGCCTGGTTTTGGGGTTTGGGGTTGTGCAGGAGAGCCCCTGGTGTTCCAGCCTGTCCCTTCCTTCCAGAGCCAGAATCCCAATCCCTGACCTTACACCTCGGGAAAGTTCAGTCCCTCATTCCTCCTTCTCCCTGCTTTTCTCTCCTTGTTTTTGGGAATTCTCTTGGCAGGATTTTCAGGGCATGGAGTGGGATTTAACTGCTCACAATCCCAGTATTTAAATCCCCAGCTCAGGACTTTCTCCACAGCTGCAATGCTTCAAGTCTGGCTGTGAAAACTCACAGGAGTTTCCCTTTAAAATCAATTTCCTGCCCTGCTTTGGTAGCAGAGGGTGGGTTCAGACCCCCTGAGCCAGCTCTAGATGGGAATTTGCCATTTTAGACCCTTTTCTTATCTTTTTGTGCCTTTTTGCTCCTCTCTTCATGCTCAGGGTGTTTGCTGCTGCCTTGGAGTGGGGTTTATATTCCCAAAATCAGGTGAGGTGAGGAGCCTGGGGGGTTTTTACCTGCCTGCCCCAGAGGGATGATGTTTGCTGGGATTCAGGGATGGTCCCACAGAGGTTTTGAATCCCAGCATGATGGACAGATCACCACCTCCCTGCTCAATTTTTCTGCAAACTCCAAGTCTCGGGGAGTGCAATTCTGATTTTATGTACACAAAGCAGTTATTAAAGAAGATAAAAGAGAGATTGTGTTTCAAGCAGCAGGAACTAAAGCCCTCAGCTGTTTTTATCACACCTCCCCTGAATTTGCTCTCTCAGGATAGCAGGAATGAGAGAGGGAAGCTCCATTTAAATGCAGATTTCCAGTGCTGGCCAGGAGCAATAAATAGCCCTCTGCTACCCTGACCAGACAAACATTATCAAGCCTCTTTGTGAAGGAGATTTTATGTTTTCAGATCTTCCTTTTTCCTTGATGAGGTGCTCTTTCCTCGCAGAGTAATAGCGTGTTGACGCCTTTTTATTTTATTTTTAAGCAGCACTTCAGAGATTATAATGGAAATACAATCCCACCTGTTTCTCCACTGGAGCTCCACTTGACAGCCCTGTAATGAGGAACTGTGCAAATTTCTTCTCCTTTACTGTACTGACAGCCTGGAGGGTTGATACCTTATTCAGCTGAGTAGAAAAGCACAAAATGAGGCAATTTTGGCAACAATTTTTAATCACCTGACCCTGCAGCCTCGTGGGGTTGGAGTTCAGGAGGATGGGGAGATGTGGAGATCCCTGGGGCACCTCATGATGTTCCTCAGCAGGACACGGGTGTTTGAAGAGTGAAATGTTTTCCTGGAGTTCTTTTGGGTTTCCTGGTGTGCAGAGGAAGGACTGGCCGGTTCCAGTGGCAGGTACTGGATCTTCTGGGCAGCTGAACTGGGCTGGACTGGGATTGCAGCTCTGAGTTTGATAAAGGGGGCATAAAGGGTTTGAGGACGAGGGAATGGCGTGGCCAGCAGGAGCCACCTGGAATTCTGTGTCCAGTTCTGGGCTCCTCGTGGAATGAGGGACCTGGAGGGGCTGGAGAGTGTCCAGGGAATGGAGCTGGGAAGGCTCTGGAAGGGCTGAGGGAACTGGGAAGGGGCTCAGCCTGGAGAAAAGGAGGTTCAGGGGGGACCTTGTGGCTCTGCACAGCTCCTGACAGGAGGGGACAGCCGGGGGGATTTGGGATCTGCTCCAGGGAACAGGGACAGGAGGAGAGGGAACGGCCTCAGGCTGGGCCAGGGGAGGGGCAGGGTGGAACCAGCAGGAATTTCCCCATGGAAAAGTTGTGAAATATTGGCAGGGGCTGCCCAGGGAGGTTTGGAGTGCTCATCCCTGGAGGTGTCCAGGGAAGGACCAGACTGGTGGCACTCAGAGCTCTGGTGGGGATTGGGCACAGCTTGGGTTTAATAATCCCTGAGGTCCTTTCCAACCTCAGTGATTCTGTGGCTTTGTTTACAGCATAAATCAGAAGAGGTTGTAGGTGTGATCTTAACTTGTCATTTGGGACATTTAGGAAATATTACAGGTGCCTTTATGTGTTTTTCACTTGGAGGGACAGGTTATGAACAGTGAAATATCCTGTTTGCCAAACCAGTGCTGTGTTAAATCTGCATTTTCAAGAGATGCCTTGAGATTGAAATCGCATTTCTGAGTATGACTTTCCATTTCGAAGGTATAAAAAACATCTGAGAAAATGTAAATAAATAAAAAAAAGCCTTGAACGGGGAAAGGTCAGCTGCACACAGTTTGTTGTGGCTGTGTGTAATCCTGGCAGTGGCATCTGTTCCCTGTTATTGTTATAAAAATGTGACTTCATTAGCTTTGGGATGAATCATGGGCTGGGGAGCGATGTTGGAGCTGGCTTGCAGCAGGCTCAGCCTGTCAGAGTGCATATGCTGGGAGTCTGGCTGGGGCAGGCAGCACTCCAGGAGCCACACAGCCCTGGGGGATGCAGGATGGAGCCTCTCTGCTCCCTCAGCCCTGCTTGGAACCAGCTGGGGCTGCTGAGGATGGAATTTCAGCGCTGGCTGAGCTGGCTGGGCACTGACTCAGAGCATGGCTGTGGCTCACCCAGCTCAGGGGGCACAGCAGGGACAGCCCTGCCTGCCTCCCTGCTGTGGCACAGGGAGCTGAGAGCCTGAGCTGTCGGGGGGAGAAATGGATGGAAGGAAGAGGCAGAAGGGGTTTGAGCATCTGCTGTCCCAGCTGGCCGCGCTCAGGGCTGGAAGGGCAGCGGCCACACGGCCCCATCCCGTGTGGGCTTGGGGAAGCCACAGGGAGCTCCTTGTGCAGCTCCTGCCTCAGCAGAGAGCACCAGTTCCCCCTTTCCCAGCTCCTGCCTCAGCAGAGAGCATCAATTCCCCCTTTCCCATCTCTTGGCTCAGCAGAGAGCACCAATTCCTCTTTTCCCAGTTCCTGCCTCAGCAGAGAGCCCCAATTCATCCTTTCCCAGTTCCTGCCTCAGCAGAGAGCGCCAATTCCCCCTTTCCCATCTCTTGGCTCAGCAGAGAGCCTCAATTCCTGTTCCTTTCCCAGTTCCTGCCAAAGCAGAGAACACCAGTTCCCCCTTTTCCATCTCTTGGCTCAGCAGAGAGCTCCAATTCCTCTTTTCCCAGTTCCTGCCTCAGCAGAGAGCACCAGTTCCTCTTTTCCCAGTTCCTGCCTCAGCAGATAGCCCCAATTCATCCTTTCCCATCTCTTGGCTCAGCAGAGAGCTCCAATTCCCCCTTTCACAGCTCCTGACTCAGCAGAGAGCACCAGTTCCTCTTTTCCCAGTTCCTGGCTCAGCAGAGAGCATCAATTCCCCCTTTTCCATCTCTTGGCTCAGCAGAGAGCCCCAATTCCTGTTTCTTGTGCAGCTCCTACCTCAGCAGAGAGCTCCAATTCCTCTTTTCCCAGTTCCTGCCTCAGCAGAGAGCCCCAATTCATCCTTTCCCAGTTCCTGCCTCAGCAGAGAGCGCCAATTCCCCCTTTCCCATCTCTTGGCTCAGCAGAGAGCCTCAATTCCTGTTCCTTTCCCAGTTCTTGCCAAAGCAGAGAGCGCCAATTCCCCCTTTTCCATCTCTTGGCTCAGCAGAGAGCTCCAATTCCTCTTTTCCCAGTTCCTGCCTCAGCAGAGAGCTCCAATTCCCCCTTTCCCAGTTCCTGGCTCAGCAGAGAGCACCAATTCCCCCTTTTCCATCTCTTGGCTCAGCAGAGAGCCCCAATTCCTGTTTCTTGTGCAGCTCCTACCTCAGCAGAGAGCTCCAATTCCTCTTTTCCCAGTTCCTGCCTCAGCAGAGAGCACCAATTCCCCCTTTTCCATCTCTTGGCTCAGCAGAGAGCTCCAATTCCCCCTCACCCCCCCTCCCCAAGGGCTGAAAAATCCCTGCAGGACAGTCTCCAAAATCTGCTTTTCTCAGAAGCTGCCATCCCATCTCCTTGCATTTCTCTGGCTCCCAATTACACCTTTATTTTTCTGCTTCTTGCTGTTAAATCATTAACTTTGAGTGTTGCCTTTGAAATGTGGAGATTTGCAGTGGAAGTCACTCGTTGCTTGAACCTTGATTGATTATTACCCAGCTACTCCAAAGGGATAAGCTCTGGTTTGGTGCTTCTGGAGCATGGATTTTGTGCTAATTGTATGGAAAAGCTGAGTAAATGGAATAAAAAGCTAATTATTTTGATATAAGGGATGCTTTTCCTGTCAGAATTGGAGCATCCCATGGGAAGAGATGTTCTGTCCTGAGAAAAGCTCATTGGGACATCCCATGGGAAGAGATGTTCTGAGAAAAGCTCAGCCCTGGTGGCTTCACTCAGTGCCTGGGAAATCCTGAGCAGCCCTGAGCCAGGCACTGCAGGTCCAGGTGCTCCTGGCTCCCTCTGCAATGTTTTTCTCATCATTCATGGAGAAGCAGTCCAGACCAGTGACATTTATCATGATGGGGAAGACAGAAGTGATTTTTGAGGGCAACAAAGTTCAAAGACTTTGCTGTAAGTCTTCAGGATTAAAGATTTACTTGATGCATCTTCCCCTGTTTAATAGACAGGAAGAGATGAAAGGGAATTTCTATAAAGATTTTCGTTCATACTTAATGATGCCACTATTAGATGAGCTTTGGCACAGTGTCCCGAGCCATGAAGCTTTAAAACCAACTTTTTTAAACATTAAATGACCTTTTTTCATCCTCCAGCTTTAATAAATAAAGATTAGTTCAGCCTCATTACCTCTCTAGTCCTGGGGGCTAGTTTAATATTTAGTTAAAGTAACCAGTCCCCCAAAATGAGCACATTTTTCTGGTTTCCTAAATCCTACAGGGAGGCTGGAAACTCTTCTGGAATTTGATCTGGGTTCTGGAACTGCTGCTGCCACTTCCAGCCTGGATCCAGCTCTCCATCTGAATTCTTTTCTTTCCAAAACCTGCACTTTCCCTTTCCTCTTGTATTTGCTCCCAAAATTAAAATTCAATCAGAGCTGAGTAGATAAAAGAGTTTTGCTGTTGTTTTTTTCCTTTCCTTTTTTCCTTTCCTTTTTTCCTTTTCCTTTTCCCCCTTTCCT
>WBNO01021220.1:115590-139835 GCA_013400575.1 Peucedramus taeniatus | reverse complement strand
TTTCCTTTTCCCCCTTTCCTTTTCCCCCTTTCCTTTTCCCCCTTTCCTTTTCCCCCTTTCCTTTTCCCCCTTTCCTTTTCCCCCTTTCCTTTTCCCCCTTTCCTTTTCCCCCTTTCCTTTTCCCCCTTTCCTTTTCCCCCTTTCCTTTTCCCCCTTTCCTTTTCCCTTTCCTTTTTCCCTTTCAGGGAAGTTTTCAAGATTCTCAAAAATAAGAATAGAAAATCCCATCCTGGACAGAAATTTTAAAAAGCTCTGTGTAGACTTTTTTTGCTTAGCTGGCTTGAGTAAACTATTCAAAATGCTTTGATTTTGACTATTTTTATATTTAAAAATCACTTAACTGTGCATTAGTGGAAGTGGATTTTGTTTGAAAGCTGCCAATTAGGAAAATACTTGAAAACATTCCCCAATTTAGGGATTTTGAAGCTTTAAATTAGAAACTAATGAATCTGAGAATGCTGACATCCACTCCCCCACTGCTGATCTTTAATTTCACAGAGTCAGCACCTGAGCAGGAGCTGCATTTGGTGATGTTCATCAGGCTCAGCACATGGATTTACCCTTCCCTGGGAGCAGGGCTGCAGGAAAAGTTTCTACAAGAACTTTCTCCTCTGCTTCTCTCCTGGAAAAGTGGAGTTTGTGGCAAATTGTTCTCCCAGCTTTGTTCTAATTAAAAGAAATCATCAGTCATATTCATATCCTAAAACCCTGCTCTGGCCTTGGAGGGAAGCACAGCCCTTTTTGTGGCATAATGAGATTAAGATGAACTCAATTTAACTCCCATAAAACTGGGAAAAGATAGGAGAAGAAGGAATTCTTGAGTATTTTCAGGCTATGAAGTAATTCAGGCTGGTGTGGGCCCCCTTTGGGCTTGCACTGCTGGGGTTAGGGCAGTGCTGGGACATGAGAGGTTCTGCAGATGTGCCAGGAGAGAAAAGATCCCACTGGGATGAGCAGGGCAAGGCTGGGGAAAGAGCCCTGAGAGGTTGGGGTTGAGATGTGCTTTGAGTTTTGGGGCTGGGTAAAGCCTTAGGGGCAGGGAAACCAAAGGAAAAGGAGCCTGAGCCCCAGACAGGGGGGTCTGGGCTGTGTTGGGGACTCTGTGGTGGCAGAGAAGGGTGATGGGAGCAATGAGGACCTTGAGGCACAGCCCAGATCCCTCTGTGGGTCCCTCAGTGCCACCTCCAGCTCAGCATCCCTGTGCTGCTCTAATCCCAGCCAGCTCTGCCTTCCAAATCTTTGTGTCCTTTGTGCCTTGCTTTTAGGACTCAGGATATCTCCCTGATGGGATTTATTTCACTTCCCAGCTCATTTATGGTTTCCCTACCAAAAAAAAACAAAACCCCAAACGTGCTGCAGCACAAGGAGTTTCTTTCCTTCCCTTTTCCTTCTTTCCTTCCTGCAGCACAAGGACAGCTTCCAAAGCTCCAGCAAGGCTCTCTGGCTGCTCCAGGGAGTTCCCTCTTTCCCTGCTACCAACCAGCAGAGCCCCACTAATCCCTGCTCTGCTCCCCAACACCTGATCCAGCCCCTGAGCAGTCCTGAAGGGCACCTCTCCCTGTGGAGGGATTTTTTTTGGGGGGAGGGAAGATAAGAATTGGTGATTTTTAATGCACAGAGCAAACAGCAGAGCTGCTCTCCCCCAGATAAAATGGAAAATCTGTGTTCTGGGGGGACACCTCCTGTTAGCAAGGATAAACCCACTGGGGTGCCAGCTCCTTGTGGAATTCTGGCCTGAATGCTCCACCCCTGAATTGTTTTTGCCTTCCCTCTGATAGTATAGGGATCAAATGTTTCTAAAATCATGGGATATTCAGGGGAGTTAGAAAGAGAAGTTGGGCCTGGTAGGCCCTGGGAAAAATGGTAGGGTAGGCCCTGGGAAAATGTTAGGCTTTACTGTTGTTAAATGTGATGATTGTTTGGTAATTGGATATAATTATTGTTTAATTGTAACATGAATCATGAGAAATTATGTTTGGGGGGTTTGATGGAAATTACAAAATCCATGCTTGGAGGAAATCAATGTATACAATAGAACAATACAGGTTTAATAATTAAGATGTAGTTATATAAGGGTATAAAAACCTGAACCTATGTCAGAGTCAGATTTGAGTCTATACCCCTGACACCCAGAGCTCTTCAATAAAAGCACCTGCATGTAATCATTCTGTGATTATGAGTTCTGAACTCTGACACCTCCAGAAAACAAAGGTAATACCCCTCCCCACCTCCCTCTGCCCACCACAGATCTGAGTGGGCAGCCCCAGTTCAAGAGCCAAGAGCCTTCTGTTTGAAAAATATTTGTCCCTCCCCACCCACAGCTGCTTCCTGAAATATTCCAGCTCCTCAGCACCCTCTCAGTGCTCCCTCAAAAGAACCACCCCGGGTTTTTTGGGGACGTTCTGCCTTTGTTAGGATGTGAGGCAGTGCCTGGATCTGGGTTTTAGGGTTGGGCAGCTGGATGTGCCTCTCTGGGAGCAGCCAGCCTGCGTGGCAGTGGGTGCTGGGAGCCTGGCAGTGTGGGTGGCTGTGCTGTGGCATTGCAGCAGGTAAAACAGAGATTTCTCTGCCGAGATTTCACCACCCACCTGTCTGGCAGGACCTGGGGAGTGGGAGAAGCAGCGGGAAAGGCCACGTGTGGGAAGGGGGATGCGCCAGCTCTGGTGGTGACAGGAGCACAAACAGAGCTCCTGCAGGGATCAGGGAGTTGTGGGTGATGCCTTGAGAGGCTCCTGGAACAGAGGCTGGACAGAGTTAAAGGAATAAAGTGGGGATTTATTAAAAGGCTTTTAAAGGATACACCTTGGGCAGCACAAGAGCCCAGCCAGGGCTATATCCAAGATGGATGGTGGGTCAAGAGTTTTCATACTTTTATAAGTTTTGGTCCATTCCCATATTGGGTTCATTGTCCAGTCACAGCTCCAGGTTGTGCAGTCCCATCCTCCCAATTTGCTCTCCTCCATTCCCTGTTGTTTGCACTTTTTGGGCTGGAGCTGCAGTGGTGTCCTTGGTTCTGGGCTGGAAAAGGATTGAGCTGTGAGGAGAGCTGCTGACACTTTGTATGGAGTTCAGAGTTCTACACCAATGCAGTGCAGAATGTGGAAAATACGAAAGCTAAAACATCATGGGGACGGGGAGGGGAGTGGAGATCCTAAACCTAACCCGTGCCAACACCTTTTTCCCCTCACAGCTGCCATCCTGGATGACCCCATGGAGTGCAGCAGAGGGGAGAGGCTCTCCATCACCCTGGCCAAGAACCGCATCAACCGCGCGCCCGAGCGGGCGGGCAAGGCCCGGGTGGAGGTGGACATCTTCGAGCTGCTGCGGGACAGCGAGTACGAGACTGCAGAGACCAGTGAGTACCACCCCAGAGAGGCCCTGGNAGCAGGAATTGTTTTGTCTCCCTGCTCTGTGCAGTGCTCAGCATCCCCTGATATGAAGCCCAGCCCCACACACTAAAGCAGCACAGAATGTGAAAAATAGAAAAGCTCAAACCTGAGGCATCACCAGAGAGCCCAGCTCTCCTCCCAGGAGCTGTCTGGCACTCTGAACTCATGATTTTGTGGCAGTCAAAGGGGAACAGGGAGAAAAAACCCATCTCTCTGCTCCTTGCACAGAGCAGATTTCATTCAAATGAAATGTGCTGGTGCAAGCTCAGGCATGGACTGAGAGGATCCCTGCCCCCAGAAAGCTTTGCCACCACTCAGTGGCTTGGGACAGATAATTTCCTTTAATCTGCCTGTCAATAAACAGAGGTAATGCTGATCCTTTGTCAAGAGCTTAATGGTGAGCAAACAAGAGACTCTCGGGCAAGTTGGGTGCAATTAAGTTGTTTTTAAAACCCTGTGGAATCCTGTGTGTCAGCAAACATGACAGCTCTTCCTGGAGCTTGAGATTGGCAGCAGATTTATTTACACCAAGTGGAGTTTCTCAAGTGATGTTTGAAATCATGAGGATGAAGAAGAGCTCATTTCCAAAGAGCAGCAGATTTCCAATGTCACTTTCTAGTCCCTGAATGAAGCTGTTCTTTATTGGGGTTGTTCCTCTGGATGCCCAGTATGCCAGTTCTGTGCTGCTGAATAAAAAAGAAATTGATGGTCACTGTCCCACAGTTTGAAAGGAACCCTAAAGGGCTCTGCTAGTTTTTTTTCCTGTAAGAAGGAAAACCCTTTGGAATAGGAAATCCTCCTTTTTAAAAACATTTTTAAGCTGACCTTTAGAGTCCAAGGGAGGGCTATAATTTTTTATTACCAGCTGGCTCAAGAAAGCTGGAGGAAACATTTTAAATAAATAGGGATTTTAGACTCGTTTCCTGATGATTCTGCATTCCAGGACTGTGTGATCTGCAGGGTAACCCCAAAAAGTGTGGCAGAGTGTTGTGCTTTGGGGCTGGCTGGTTTTTCCTGGAGTTTTGCTGGCTTTTCTGCCCTGAGCAGTGCTCAGGGATCTCCAGGTGAGCTGGCAGAGCAGCTCCGTGGGGCTGTGGGATCAGCACATCGCTCCTTCATTTCCTGCACCAGGGTTTGCTCTATTTATAGCAGTGTGCAGTTAATAAAGAGCAGCTCAGCAAGAACCTGGGCTCTATTTATAGAGCCTGTCACCCTGAGGCAGCCCAGACTGAGCCCAGCTCAGGGACCTGCACCCAGCCCTTCTCCATTGCTTTGGACCCCTCCATTTTTAAATATTTTCCTGCTCTTCCCCATCTCTGTTGTCCAGTGTTGTCCCCCTAACTTGTCACAGCATTAAGACATCCAGTTTATTTGGCCAGAGCAATTAAGATGAAGTTTATCTGGCCAGACCTTGCAGAAGGGATGGGAATAGCCATGGAATCCCAGAATCCCAGACTGGAGTGGGTTGGGAGGGACCTTAAAGCTCATCCAGCTCCACCCCAAGCTGTCCTTGGGCACTTCCAGGGATTCATGGGCAGCCACAGCTTCTCTGGGCATCCAAAAGTGGCATTTTTAGCCCAATTTTTGCTCCTTCCCCATAAATATCTGCTTGCAGCAGCATTCCTGGCCTGTAGCTTTGTTTGGGCAAACTTGATTGTAGTGACCCCAGAGCTGCTGTAAGGATCATCCTGAAAATCAGGGTTTCTGCTTGATTTTCAGCCTGTGACACTGCTCAGGAATTCTTCTCTTGGAAGGTTTCTCCAGCAGAGGAATATTAATTGGCTGAGAATGAAATATTATGCAAGAAATTGTTGGTTTCAGCAAATGTTGTGTTTGGGGAGAAATTTGAAACATAGCAAGTGAGGAAGAGGCATCTCCCACTTCCAGTTTTCACCTTGGGGTGATTTTCTTTGTTTTCTTTACTTGGATTTTTAGAGTAGAAATTGGAGCCAATTGACTTGATGTGGGTGAATTTTGCAGTGTGTTATTTGCCTTTTCTTCAGAGGGGAAAAAATGTCTGGCAGCTTTTCTTAGAAAAGGAATAATCTGGATTCTGTATAGCTCTGCTATTAATGTCACTGATGTTATTCTTGATTTATCCTGGTGGCAGAGGAAAATCAGATCCCCGAACTTAAATTTCAAGGCTTTCATGGCTTTCAAATGCTTCAATACGTTGCTGGTTTTTGTTATGACACACAATATTAATAAAAACTGGTGAGATGCTTTAACCTGTGACTGCAAAGCTGTTTACAGCTGTTTAATACTGTTCCCACATTTCACACTCTTTGATTCACTCTTAAATATCACAGCTCCATGCTTAGCTGACAGATCTGGGAGTGCTGGGATTACACCACATGCTCCATATACAGGAAAAGAAGAAGAATTTTGGGGAGTTGGTGTTTTTATTTGGGAAGTCAGGGTTATATTATTTTATTTTATTTTACTTTTATTTTATTTTATTTTAATTTTTTATTTCTATTTTATTTTTTAAATTTAATCTATTCTTTTTATTCTTTTTTTTAAATTATTTTTTTCTGGAGCTGTTTTTCTTCCATTTTCCCTTCTGACCAACCCAGGTGTTTTAATGTAAGAGCCCCAAAATCTGCACTGCTCCAACAGGTAAAATCTGAGTCATTCCACCACATTCACACCTGGTTAGCTATTCCAGCTTTAGATATGAATGAACAGAAACTTTGCCTGTTCCTGTGTGATTTTAAGGAGGTTTCAATGAGAAGTTGTGAGCAGAGCTTATTTTTTTTTTTTTGCTGTTTCAAGGAAAACCTGTTCTCTCTTTGTGTTTGATGTCCCAGCTCCTTTTGTGCAGCTCCAGTGTGACTTGTTTAATCATGTCTTTATCTAAACCACCTTGTTCCTTTTGATGCTGGGGCAGGACAGATTTCCCTGCTTGTCACCCTGTCCCCTCTGGCCTTGGCAGCTTTTTAAGCTCCTCTTTGTTGTGAATCCAAACATCCCAGGGCAGGTGAGGAGCAGAGCCAGGCAGCAGCTGGAGAATTGGAGATTTTGATTTATCCACAGCGATGTTTCAAAGTGTCCTTTCAAAGGGTCCTTTCAGTGGTGTTGGCTCCAACGTGTTGTTTTTACCTGTCCTGCTATTTTGGGAGATATATTATTATTTATTCATGGTTCATGTTCATTTTCAGCCTGCTCTGGTTATCAGGGAATCATGGAATGGTTGGGGTTGGAAGGGACCTTAAGGATCATTTTGTTCCAGGGATGTTTTCCACTGTCCCAGGGTGTCACCCCTGTCCCGGGAGGTGACACAAGAATCACACGGAGCAGCTCTGGTGGTAGTAAACTGAAAAAAATATTTTTAAAACATCTGATTCTATATTTATATCTTTCTAAAATCCTAGTGTCATTGGAGGGTTACAGTGCCACCTCCTCAATGTCACTGGGCAACCCAACTGTCTGTCAGGTTGCTCGTCCTCCATAAAGGAATGAAAAACAATCAGTTATTTACATAAAGTGCATGAGAAAGTTTGTGTAAAGAATACAAACATCAGAAGGTTCAGTAAAACTTGAGAAAAATCAGGGCGACACCAGAGTGCTCCAAGCCCTGTCCAACCTGGCCTTGGACACTTCCAGGGCATCCCCAACCTCTCCAGACCTCTCTGCTTGCAGGTTCCTGTCAGGAAGCACAAGGGATGCTCCAGGAGCATCTCCAGAACCCCTTTTCCTTATGCACTTGGTGTTTTCTCTCTGAGAATCCCGTGACCAGTCCCTGTTTCTGGAGATCTCAGTTTTGTAATCAGGGAGCTGCTGAGATGTTTGCACCCCTTCCCTGCTGGTTTATTTTGAATTAGAGCCAGGAATCTTCTGTGCATTCTGTTTGAAACCCTGCTCAGGTATCTGTGTGCTCTGAACGAGATGATTCTGCCCCAGGGTGGATCCTCTCTCTGGAGGGAGCTTCCAGCCCTGCTTTGAACAGAGGAGGATTCATGGAAATGTTTTCCAGGTGCTGTGGGATCTCAAGAAGTGAAAGACACTCTGACCATGTCTGAGAGGATGTGCATGCATATATCATCAAGAGCTACTCATTTGTTGTGCTTTTTCATGTTCAAAAATAAGTTTGCAGTCCTGCTTTCCTTTAAAAAATATCTTGCTGTGTCCCAAGCATCCAAACCTGGGCTTAATTCCCAAATACACTCATGGAGATGATTGGACACTGCCCTGCTGTATAAAAGGAGGGTCCCTGTGACCACCTGATCCAGGATGGTCAGAGGTGCCCATGCTAAAGTGATGCCACTTCAATGTCCACCACACTTGAGACCCTAAATTCTAAACAGCATCAAAATTGGGAGAGAATCTCAGAGCTGCTGGACCTGCAGCACTCACAAAGGGCCCTGCACAGCCCAGGGCTTTTGTGGTGCCCAGGTGTTGGAGTTGGGAGGGATTGGAGTGGCAGGGGGTCTGTAATTACCCATAGTTACAGTCCCTGGGATTATTGGTTGGATTTTGGATACAGGACCAACATTTCCACATCCTGCAAGTGCTTGTGTGGATGCCCATGGCAGCAGCAAGGTCGAGCCTTTTCTCCCTGTGGAGACCTGACAGCATCAGGTAACACTCTGAAATAGGAAATGTGCTTGGATTACAAGAGAAGCTTTCCAAATGTGGTCAAAACCTTCGCCTCAGGCACCTCCACTTTGTTTCCATTCATTTTCCTTCATTTTTGTGGATGTTTCCCCCTGGTAGTGATAAGCCAGGTCTTTTTCTTCCTCCAGTTGTTGCAACTCCGTTGCTATGGCTACTTAACCCACTTTTTGTTCCTGCTAGCAGGCACCAGAAGAAAATCACTCACCAAACTTTCCCCTGCATGTCACAACGAAATTTTCCCCAGGAATTTTGTCCTGGTGACCTGTGAAAAAGGGAGGGCTTGGAGCAGCTCCTTCCTGGTGGATGTTGAATGGCAGAGCTGAGAGGGACTGATGAGTGCTGCTGAGACAGCCGGCGAGGCTTTCAGGCTGCTGCTCTTTATTTAAAAGGATCTTCTGGAGAGGTTTAAGTGCCTGTAAATTTTTTAAGCACGGAGGAAAAGCAAGCCCTGGATTCCTTTGAAGATGCTGCAGAAAAATCTCCCTCATTCCGTAGGAGATTGAGATGTTGGAGGGCGAGGGAGCTGAGAAGGAAGGAAAACCCAAGAGGAGATGTTTGCATTTCATGAGCACTTTCTGTAAGAAGTCGGAGCAATCAGCAGGGACTGGGGAGGATAAGGAGTTTTTCCTTCAAAAGAGAAGCAAAACCAATTCCCCAAAGTGACAAATTAAATGAGATTTGGGGCTCATTTTCCAGTTGTGAGGCTGTGGAGGCTTCAGGAGTGTAAGGCCAGAGATCACAGAATGTTTTGGATTGGCAGGAACCTCAAAGATCATCTTGTTCCACCTCCTGCCATGGGCAGGGACAACTTCCAGGGTGCTCCAAACCTTGGGCACTTCCAGGGATCCAGGGGCAGCCACAGCTGCTCTGGGAAAACTTGAAACTGTAGATGTTCACTTCCCAAACCCCACACTTAACCCCAAACTTGCTGTTCTAAAACCACCCCAAGCACAGTGAGCTTTTATTCCACTTCCAGCCTTGATTTAAAGACTCAAAGTCACTAAAACCCCTGCTCTGTTCTGTAGCTCAGCAGTTTCGATGATGAATTCACTTTACTACCAAAAAAAACCATGTTCAGATTTGAATTTTTCCAGCTGAAATAACTCTTCACAACCCTCACAAGAGCTGCTCTGAGGTGCAAGGCAGGGGAAGGAGGCAGGTTTGATAGTGATGAGAACTGAAATCTCAGCTTTGGGATGCAGTGGTTTGGTTTTTAACACAGAAACGTTGTGAGCTTGCCCATGCCAGAACTCATAAGAGTTTTGGTGCTTCTTTTCTCCCCTTTGGTGCCTCCTTCCTGCCCTTCAGGAAGATTCCAGTTGAGCAAATATGGCTTTTTCTGGGGAAAAAGCTGAGTGTGTGAGGATGCTGAGGCAGGTGAGCTCTCAGGAGGCTTTTGGAGCTCAGGGGGTGAGGCATGAGGGCTCTCACCTCCTGTTCAGGAGGTTTTTCCTGCTCTGCAGGAAGGGCTCTGAGTGATGCAGGGGATGGGGATGGCAGAGTGGTGTCCCCATGGCTGCTCCTGGGAGTGAAATTCAGCTGGATTTGTGCTGTGAATTAAAAGGACCAAAAAAAGGGTTGCAGTTTAACCCGGGAAGAGATTTAACTTCTTCCGTTTGTCAGGTGTTTTTTATGGCTCTGCTAACCTTGGTGGCAGGGAGCCAGAGGATTTAACTACTGCCAACAACACAAAACAAATGAAAACCAGCAATGAAATCCTTGTTTTTACCACTGAACTCTACAAAGATGAGGGGAGAAATTCCTACAAATCTGTTGGATGCTTTGAAGCTGGGTCACTGCTCTGTGTAGCATCTTCCATAAAGTTTAGTTCATGTTTCTGTCCTGGGGACAGAAAGGGGTCAGAGACGAAGATTCTGGGGTTTTGGGGAGAGTTTAGGTGTGGTTTTAAAAGGCTGGGGGAAGATGAAGAGTGCCATAGGCAGGGTGATTGCTTCAGGAGGAATAAAGGGATTTGGGGAATGGAAATGGCAGAGAGGGAGTTGTGTGAAGGAGATGAGGCCATGTCCTCACTGAGCACGACTGTCTGCTGGAATTTGGGATGAATTCTGATCTCTATTCCCTCTCTTTGCTGACCACAGTGTGCCAGATTCTCCCCAAAGGCGTGGTGGGAGTCCTGGGACCTTCCTCCAGCCCAGCCTCCAGCTCCATTATCAGCAACATCTGTGGGGAGAAAGAGGTGAGTGAAGTTCCTTTGTAATGGTCAGAGTGGACAGCGAGGTTGATCACCCCTCCTCCTAATGCAGAGACTTTTGAAATATCTTCCTTTTCCCTCTGCTCCCCCTTTCTGCCTCCCTTTTCCTCTCTGCACCCCCTTTTGCTCCAGCTCCCCTCACATTCATCACCAGCACAGCCCCATCCCCACTGACTGAGGGCTGCAAACACCAAAAAAATCCCTGCTGGTTGCAAACCCAAAGCTCCTGCTGTGACTTTGTGCACATTCTTGGGGAGCTTTATGTTTACTGCTGTTCCATCCAGTTCAACCCCTTTTTTATATCTGTGTCCAGGCTATGTGCTGGATTTAATATTTTATAAGCCTCGAACCATGCTACACTCATCTGGCTCTGCACTCCGGAGGAGAAATTGAGTTCTCTTCTCTTAGTTCATCCCTTTAAAGGCAGATATCATCTCTCAGCCGTTTAGTGGCTCTCTCTGGAGCCCAGCCTTCCAGGAGAGGAGGCTGGGACTGAGCACTGTAAATAATTTGCATTCACAAATGAGTGCTGGTCGTTGTTCCTGGGGTGTGGAAGAGATGGAAGGGATCTTCCAGCCCTGAAGCACGGAGCTGCAGCAGGAGGGGTCTCCTGGGGGTGTTTTGTAGTGTTTTCTCTTGCTAAATGTCCTGGACATGTGCTCCATCCCAGGAAAGGCAATTCTGCAAGTGCTTTTCCTCTGAAATTCAGATTCATTCCGAGTTTCTGATCTGAGGCTCCTGATTTATTTTTTTCTTCAGAAAGGAGAGGTGAGTGCTGGTTCCCTCCTGAGGTGTTTGGTTCTTTTGGTTGCCCTCCACACCATGTAAACCAGCAGGAACTCCCTGGGATTTACATCCCAGGAGCATCAGGGATCAGCATCAGCCCAGGCAGAGCCCCCTGTGCCTGCAGCCACCCCTCAGGGAAAGGGACCAGTGGCCCCAGGCAACCACCCAGCACCAGCTGGAGTGGCTGATGTTCTGTTCTGGGGGATGAACCTGTTCTGGTGATATTTTGCCCAATGGGCAGGAAGAATGATGTGCAGAACTCCATGATATCAGAAGGCTGAAGAACTGCTTTGTTAAACTATATTATATTGCATTAATACTATACTGTATCAGAGATACTAAAGAATGCTAAAAGGATAATAATGAAAACTCGTGACTCTTCCCAGAGTCCCAACACAGCTTGGCCCTAATTGGGCCAATAAGTCCAAACAACCTCACTGGTGTCTAATCAAGGACTCACTTCAGGCAAACAACCTTCCCAAGACATTCCACTTGTGCACAAACACAGGAGCAGCAAATGAGACAAAAATTGTTTTGATCATTCTTTTCTCTGCTTCTCAGTAAATCTTTGGGAAAAAGTTGTGCCTTGCTTTTCTCTGTACAGAGAAATGAGGTGACAAACCTGTCCTGTGTTACCCCTCTCATGCCCGAAGAATCCCTTTCCCCTGTCCAGAAGGGGGAATTGCACTGGGGCAGAGCTCTTGGAAAGGAGAGGAGGGTTCCTGGGGATGGGGAGGCTGTGCTGAGCTCTGGGAGCTGATGTGCTGGTGGATTCCTTCCCCTGTGTCTGCCTCTCTCTCCGAGTGCCAGGCTGGCTCTGGATCACTCCAGCAGTGATCAGGATGCTGCCAGGAGCTGCCCTGTCTGCTCTGGTTATGGGAATCCACCTTTCCCTCCCTGCTGAGGGCTGCGGGCTGGAATCAAGGCAGATAGCAGCTTATTACTGCTTAACTTCCCCTTGCTAACCAACAGCTCCTGCTGTCAATAACAGCCTTCATGAGCTGCTAATAGGATCTCCCAGGAGGAGAGAGGTGGGAGGCAGGGGCTGATGGCTTCGGAAGGACCAATAATGGAGGGAGAGAGGACCTGACACTGCTAACAAAGCTGTGGCAGATGTTTCCCTTCCTCCGACTTCTGATTCCTCCAAAATCATTCACCCGGCAGAAGAAAAACAAGATTGCCTCTGTTTATCTGGCTGAGCCCGCAGTGTCTGGGCTCGATCTGTGCCTGCCCACCCCTTCCATCCGTGGTCTGCAGGACGTGCAGCAGAGCTCCCTCCGAGCGAGCCCTGCGGCTTCCCAGCTCCCCAAATTCCCTGAGGAGCAGCATCCCGCTCCAGTGCTGCATCACTGACAAGCCCAGCATTGCCAGCACTGCTGCTTCCAGCCCTGCCTGGCCTCCTGTTGATCAGAAATGCCCAAAGCTTCTGGCAGCTGTTCCTCCTCTGCCCAGCCTCGCCAGCCCGGGGTCATCTCGTTCTTGCCTTCATCTCTGCTAATTAATTACCTTTGTGCCTTGCCGTGCAGCAGGCAGGGCTGGATTCAGGGCCCTGGATGATCCCTGTGTCCCTGCACAGCATCCTTCCCCAACGAAGGCTGGGCCCAGCCACAATTAGTGCCCCAGCTAATTAGGTTGAGCTCACACAGAAGGTTTCCTGTGCTGTAATCACAGTCCCCGATGCCTTTCGCTGAGTGGCTCAGCAAGACTTTTCCTGCTCCACTCCTTCCCGTGGCTTTTCGTTGCTGTGATAATTATTTTCCTCTGCTGCTGCACGAGTCCCACCCTCCCCTCTTGACTCCAGTGCTGCTTCTGCAATTTTATTGGGATATTCCACTTTCTGCCTGCTGTGCGTTTCACACCACAGGCCCTTCACCGCAGATTTACTTGTTTTTATTTCTACTTCCTCTTTAATTATATTTTCTTTCCTCCTCCCCACGCTCAGGTTCCTCACTTCAAAGTGGCTCCGGAGGAGTTCCTGAAGCTGCAGCTCCAGAGGTTCACCACCCTCAACCTCCACCCCAGCAACACCGACATCAGCGTGGCCGTGGCAGGAATCCTGAATTTCTTTAACTGCACCACTGCCTGCCTCATCTGTGCCAAAGCTGAATGTGAGTCTTTGCCAGGCTGGGTTTTTCTGCCCCTCTGCTTCATCTCCTTTTGGTTTGGTGCTTGCTGGAGAAGGTCCCAGGTCCTCATGTCCCTGCTCAGAGCAGCCTTTCCCACTCCACTTTCTCCACTCTGGTTGCCCCAAGGAGGAGTTTTTCAGAGGAGGAAAGGGGATGGGGAGAGATTATCCTGCCTTCTGTTCGACCATCTGAAGAGCGTTTTGCTTCCACAGATGGGGCTTTGAGTAAGGAAAAAAAAATTTAAGAAAGGCGTAGGCCTGTTTCTGGAGATTATTTTTAGGCGAGTAAAGCACTTTGAAATGCAGCTTGCCCAAAGCCACGTGCAGTTTGTGGCCTAAAAGTGGGTTTTGAGTAATAGTCACTCAGTGCACGCCCTCCTGGGCTCTGCAGCCTGCTGGTGATTGTGCACCTGGACAATGGACCTTCCACCTCAGCAGGGCCATCTCCACCTCGGCAGGGCCATCTTCTCCTCAGCAAGGTCATCTCCTCCTCAGCAGGGCCATCTCCACCTCAGCAAAGCCATTTCCTCCTGAGCAGGGCCATCTCCACCTGAGCAGGGCCATCTCCTCCTCAGCAGGGCCATCTCCTCCTCAGCAGGGCCATCTCCTCCTCAGCAGGGCCATCTCCACCTGAGCAGGGCCATCTCCACCTCAGCAAAGCCATCTCCACCCTCAGCAGGGCCATCTCCACCTGAGCAGGGCTGTCTCCACCCTCAGCAGGGCCATCTCCATCTTGCCAGGGCCATCTCCACCTCCGCAGAGCTCCTGGTGTGGCAGGAGCAGGTTCTGCATCCCAGTGCTTGGTGCTCAGTGTGTCCTGTGCTTTCTGAGGTCACCCTGCAGTACATCTGTGGTGGCCACACCAAATCTTTTATTGAACTGTGCCAGATCCATCAGCTCTGGAGTTTTCCAGCCAAAGCAGCCTGGAAGAGGGGCTTTGGGAAGGCCCATGGAGGCAGGGAGAGCTTTGGGAATGCTGCTCTCTGCCTGGGCCAGCTGAAGGAAAGGCAGCATCATTCCCAGTTAGCCCTGGGCAAACTCCCCAGCAGCAGCTGCTGTGGAAGGTTCCTGCACAGAGACTCAAGGAACAGGAGTGTCCTTACCTCTCCTTTGTGCTTTCCATGCCCCGAGGGTTGAGGTGGGTCAGTAAATCACCTTCAGTGAGCAGTGCTCACATCCACCCCAGGAAAGGCCTTGGCTCAAAATGATGCAATTAAAATCATGCAAATGGTCTCCCACATCACTCCCAGAGCTGGAATTTTTCATTGTCTAACCTTAAGCAAGAAGGGGAGCAAAGATAATGAGGTTTTCTCAGCTGCCGTGCAGGAGGCTCAGGGCTCTGCACCCCTGCCCTGCTCCCTCTCCTGGGCAGGGTGTCTCCCACTGGGATTAATATGATTAATATGATTTTTATTTAGCTGGATCAAACCCTCTTACCTGAAGCAATCCAATTTATTTCACTCTGGTGCTGCTGGATAACTCAATATTTAGGATGTGCCGAGTCCTTCCCAGAGCCAGGGAAGCAGTGGAACAGGAGCCTTTCATCTTCCCAGCTCTTTATGCTCAGCAAGGACCTGATCTGAGCCAGGCTTGAAGCCCAACATACCCTGACTGTAACAGAGCACAGACAAGGCTTAATTGAGCTTCATGTAGGAGCACAAACCCTGATTTTCCCTTAGGACATGCACTGCTCCTAAGCACAGTCCTTAAACAACTAACTGGAGGTATTTCAGGCTTTTGGAAGGTTCCCTTGAGGCAGCTGAGGGGAGCATAAGAGCTGCCTGCTCATCAGTGAGGAAATGCTGTTTTGAGGGATGTTATTATTTAGATCCCAGGAGGGGCAAGCTGGAGCTGCTTTGGTTTAAGTGCCAGGCTGTGGGATGGGACCCCTGGGCCCTACCCTGCCACACTCATCCTGTCACATCCTTCCTCTGGGGACTGGCTGATTTCCCCTGGCAGAAGCAGAAAATGACCCTTAAAGCCAAAGAACTTGGGCCAGCCTAAATGTGATGCCATGGGGGATGTAAAATGTGATGCCATGAGCAGAATGAGATTTGTGTGACTCGATTCAGTGGATAGGATAAGATTATCTGACTCAGTTTCTCCGTGATGTTCAAGAATTAGCTGGTTTGGGAGCTGTCCTGGAAGGTTTTGTGTGATTCCACAGAAATCTTAACCCAAAAAAGCAAATAGAGGAGTGCATGGGCTTTTTAGGAGCTTCTCTGATTGTCTGAAGAGAGGGAATAACCCCCAGTGCTTGGGAAGGGTGACCAGGGCACTGAGGCCCAAGGCCTTGTGCACATCCTTGATCCTTTTTAAATTTTTTTTCAATTTCTAATTCAAACACCCAGGGAGATGTTTGAAGCAACAGTGTTGGGATTAAAAGCAAGGCTGGATGATGGGAATGTTCTCTTCCCAAGCATCCTTGTCCAGGAGTGGAACCACCAGCAGCCCTGCAGCTCCTCCATCAGCAGGAGCACTAAGCAGGGATGTGTTTTAACTCCAGGAGAGCTCAGCTCCTGCCTTTCCTCCTTCCCAGGAAGCAGAAAGCTGCTGAGAGCTCGGGAGTTGGGCTGCTCCCGCCAGCTCCGGATGTTTTCATAAGGAAAAATCAAATAATCAAGGTCAGGACTTGCCACAGGGCAGCCTGAACCTGTCTCAGAGCTCCCCACGGGAGTGTTCGAGCAGCAGGAGCCTGGTGCAGCCTCTCTGTCCTCACTTTGGTACTTCAAAGGTGCCAGGAGGAGTCTGCAAACCTTTGCTGGGGTTCACATCCCTCTGAAGTGCCAGTCTGGCAGCAGCAGCAGCAAGAGTCTCACATCCTCCCAGCATCAAACAAAGGGGAATCTCTGCACAATAGAGACTTCCCTGCACACAGCAAGAGCAGCTGCAAACAGGAGGCTGGATGAGGCTACAGGTAGGATCTAATGTGCTGGAAATGATAATTTTCTTGAGCTGAAAGTGGAGATCAAATGATTCCTTTTTTTTTTTTTTTTCCTGGTTTCAGTTCTTCCTCTCTGTGCCTGATGAGCTTTAGAAAAATTTTCCTGGGTTTCAGAGCAGCAGAGTTTGCTGAGATGAGCTGCAAGTAAACTTGGTAGTGTCAGGGCTGTGATTTGCAGCAGCCTGTCTGGTCCCCTGCAGATGTGGAATGAGGGGAAAATAAACCTTTCCACATCCTCAAGGGTCAAATGGGTAAAATTTACTGTTCACCTGGGTTAGAAGACAGAAGAAGTGTTCAGGTGAGGTCCTTGTGTGCTGTAAGCAGAGTGAATTCTCTGCCTGGTGAATGTCACTGTGAGGTGACACAAGAACGACACGGAGCAGTTCTGGTCAAAGCAAACGAAAAAAACTCTTTATTAAAACATCTGACTCCATATATGTATCTTTTTGAAATGCCAGTGTCATTGGAGGGTGACAGTGCCACCTCCTCAATGTCACTGGGCAACCCAACAGTCCATCAGGTTGCTCGTCCCCCATAAAGGAATGAAAAATAATAAGTTATTTACATAAAGTTTGTGGGAAAGTTCTGTGCAAATATGCAAACATCAGAAGACTTAGTAAAACCTGAGAAAATCAGAGCGACAGGTGAGGAAGAAAAAGCTGATGTGACCCAGAAAAGTCCTGGCAGAGCTGTTTTTATAACCCTTTGCTGTGCTCCTACCTGTACCCAGAGAAAAGGGGAGAGGCAAAGGCAATGTCAGGAGCTCAGAGCAAACTCAGAGTGCTTTAAACCTCTCCCTGGGAATGAGAGGCTCCTCATCTTGGATGTGTCCCTTTTCCTGCCCTGCTTTGTTACCTGAAGTGCTGGCAGTCCTTGAGGACAGAGCTCCAGCACTGATCCCATCCCACTGTGACCCTTCCCTGCCTCCTGCCCTGCTGGGGAGTGAGTGGATTCCTGCAGTCAAAAATAAGTCAGGTTAGGAGTAAAACTCTGACTTGAGGGTTAATTTGCCTCTCTGCTGACTGGGATGTGATCCTGCTGATAATTCTGTTCCTCCAGCTCAGGTCTCCCCCTCTTTTGGGGTTGTTTTCCTGTGGGGATGGGATGTGTGGCTATGCTCTCTGTGTCTTGCTGATGAATCCATCTGCTGGTCCCTCTGGTCAATCAAACTTGGCAGGAGGTTATTTCTTGATGAAACTCAGCAGCTGGAGACAAGAGAGGCTCTATCAAAGCTGCTTTCTTGACTAACAAAATCTGCAGCAGGAGTTTTGACATCTTATTAGGCTTCAAGGCAGCTGAGTTGGAAGGAGCCCTTGACGTGCCCATCCTTATTTTTGTCACGATTTTTTAATGTTGTATTTTTGCAGTGACCTCCAGCTCTCAGCAGAGCTTCTCATCCCCTTGGAAGAGAGCAGCTACCCATCAGAATGCTCCAAGATCTCCAAAAAAGCTGCACCTTCCTGAGCACTTAATTTGGGAGCTGGAAATGCAAAGGCTGAGGGGGAGGAATAATCCTCCAGTAACCAGAACAATCCCATATGCAGGGAGATAATGGAGACTTTGTCTGGACCTTGTATTGAAGGTCTTATCTCTTCCCAAGAAGAGTTTGGGGCCATTTTCTTTTCCTGGAGAAGAGCTGGAGTAGCTCCATCAGTTCTCCTTCCCTGCTGGACCAAGCAATGAATCTTAACTGCTTTCCACTCCCTTTTTCTGGGGAAGCTAGAATAACTCCATTATTTCTCATTCCTTGCTGGACCCAGAATTGAGCCCCAAATCCTTTTCTTCCACTCTTTTTCTGGGGAACAGATGGAATAGCTCCATTATTTCTCATTCTCTGCTGGACCCAGAATTGAGCCCCAAATCCTTTCCTTCCACTCTCTTTTTCTGGGGAACAGCTGGAATAACTCCATCATTTCTAATTCTCTGCTGGACCCAGAAATGAGCCCTAAATCCTTTCCTTTCCTCTCCCTTTTTCTGGGGAACAGCTGGAGTAACTGGAATAACTGGAAAAATAATAACTCCATCATTTTTCATTCCCTGCTGGACCAAGCACTGAGCCCCAAATCCTCCCCTTTGCAGTGCACAGGCCCAGAACTTCAGGAACACATCCTGCCACGGATCACCGTGTTCCATGGGAGAACCAAGCCTCACATTCAAAGGGACCTACCTGTTCTTTCTCTCTCTTTCCCCCAAAGGCCTTTTAAACCTGGAGAAGCTGCTGAGGCAGTTCCTCATCTCCAAGGACACGCTGTCGGTGCGGATGCTGGACGACAGCCGGGACCCCACCCCGCTCCTGAAGGAGATCCGAGATGACAAGACAGCCACCATCATCGTCCATGCCAACGCCTCCATGTCCCACACCATCCTGCAGAAGGTCAGTGTATTGTAAAATCAGTGCCCTGCAGAAGGTGAGTGTATTGTAAAATCAGTGCCCTGCAGAAGGTGAGTGAATTGTAAAATCAGTGCCCTCCGTGGCAGGAAAGAATGAGGCTCTGACTCCATGGGATCTGAAGGCTGTTTTATTATTTTAGGATACTATATTATGTTAAAGAAAACTATGCTTAAACTATTCTAAAGAATAGAGAAGGATCCTTACAGAAGGCTAAAAAGATAATAATGAAAACTCGTGACTCTTTCCGAAGTCTTGACACAACTTGGCCCTAATTGGCCAATGAGTCAAAACAACTCACACCAGAGCCCAGACAAGGACTCACTTTCAGGTAAACAATCTCCAAACACATTCCACATGGGCACAACACAGGAGAAGCAAATGAGATAAGGATTCTTTTCCTTTCTCTCTCTGCCTTTTCAGCTTCCCAGGATAAAAGTCCTGAGCGAAGGAATCTTGTTCAGAGAATGTGGGTAGCACATGAGTGTCCATCCCCTGTCCCTCGGGGTGCTGCTGCTCCCCCCAGCCAGCTGTGGTGGGATATTGAGATGCCTTGAGAAGGCTGAGCTAGAGCAGAGGCTGGACAGAGCTAAAGAATAAAGCAGGGATTGATTCAAAGGATCTCCTCCATGGATGCACCTTGGGCAGCACAAGAGCCCAGCCAGGGCTGCACCCAAGATGAACCAAAATGGTCCTAAAATGAACCCAAGATGAACCAAAGTGGTCCCAAAATGAACCCAAGATGAACCAAAATGGTCCCAAAATGCACGAGCAGGCACAGGGGTCTCTCCCTTGGATCAGCTCTGCTCCATTTGCAGATTGGAGTTCATTGTCCCATTCCAGCTTTAGCCCATGCACTCCCATCCTGCTTGTTTTTCTCTCTCCAGCCCACGTTGTTTGTGCTCTTGGGGCTGAGATTTGGATCATTTGTCCTTGGTGCCCAGCTGGAGCAGGAATTGTTTTGTCTCCCTGCTCTGTGCAGAGCTCAGCATCCCCTAATGTGAAGCTCAGACCCACAGACTAAAGCAGCACAGAATGTGAAAAATAGAAAAGCTCAAACCTGAGGCATCAATTACAAAGTGAAAATTCCCACAGCAGCACTGGGAATGGGCTCTGCCCAGAGGGGAATTGCCATTGATGGAATTTCCAGGGCTGGATCTGTACAAGTGGTGGTTGAATTGCTCTGAGGGGATGAGTTTGCTCTCCACAAGTGGTGTTGCCATCCAAGAGCTATGAAGGACTGCTCAGCTCTCTGAAATTACTCTTGTGCCTCCTTTTTCCCCTCCCATTATCTGTCTAACTTTCTCCTTCTTTTTCTTTTTATTGTCTTATTAACCGAAATTTTATTTTAATCCTGTTTATTTTTAAATGGTCTCTGGCTGCAGTTTCTAGCACTTATTTTGATAGCCTGCTTCAAAACTGAGCAGTGGCTCCAGATGGAGCAGAGTTTCTCACATCCTGGAGGGAGCAAGAAGCACATTCCTGAAGGGAGGCAGGATCCAAGCACTGGGATCCCCCTGGCTGCTGCAGCATTCCACACTGTCCTGGCTGTTTTGTCACAGAATGTGTCATCCAAAGGCCTTGCCTGTGTCAGATTTAACCCTGATGACATCCAGCAGGGATGTTTTTATCATTTCTCTCTCCCCCCAAAAGATTTTTATTCCACTATATGAAATTTTCATTTCTAAATAGGAAGTTTGGGGGATTTTTGGGGGTTGTTTACTCAGGAGGGTTTTTTTGGTGTGGTTTTCTCCCCTTTTTCCCCTGTTGCTGCCTGGCTGCTGAGGGCTGTCCCCCTCTTCTGTTGCTATAGTGACTTCACAGGCTCCCAGCAGCTCTCTCCAGGCACCCACATCTCCCTGCCCAGCTCCAGCCTCCTTCTGCCACCCCTGAGAAACATCAGAAATTGCCAGCATTTCCCAGTAAAACCCAGTTCTTCCAGCTTGAGGACTGTAGGAATGGAGAGTAATCAATAAAGAGCTCCTGCTCTAGCAACTTCTTGCAGCTTGGGAGGCTGGAAAGAGTTTTATTGGTAGAGGTGGAGCCAGGGGTGGTGGTGCTGAGCATCAGGTGAATCCACATCCTACCCCACAGCAGGAAATCACTCTGTGGGTTTGCTGGGTCAGTCCCAGCAGAGCAGCCCTGCACAGTGAGAGGAATTCACAGTTTCTCATCCCTCACCCTCCACAGATGGGCTGGAGACACATGGATGGTTCCCAGATTCCCAGGGCCAGGTGAATGGATGGCAGAGGCACTGCTTTGCTGCTCACCTTCATTTTCTCTCTTTGAAACCAAACACTCTGACCTCAAAATGGGTCACAGGGACAGCTGGCAATGTCACTGTCCCCAGGAAGGGACGAGCAGGGGGAATTCACCAAGTTTTGCTGTGGAGGGGGTGAAAAATGAGGCGTCCTCCTCTGGGTTCAGGGGACTCCTTGGAGCAAAGGGCTTTGCTGTGTCTGCTGTGCCACCTGGACGAGGGACAGGGTGACAATGTGCAGCCAAGGGCACAGCCAGGACTGAGCCACCAGCAGTGCTGGTGGCCTCAGCTTTGCACAGGAACATCTAAAAGACAGGCAGGAAAAGGGAGAGGTGCAATCCAAGCTGCTCTTTCTGTCTTTCCTTCCCTCACTTGCTGTTGTCACAGCTTCTGGGAGGGATAAAAAGGGGCTCACACCAGGAGGTGCTGCCTTTGGTCCTTCTCTCCTTGCCTCCCATTCCTCTGTGTGGTCTGTACTGCTGGGAAAACCTCTTTGCCAGGGTCTGGAAGCTTGATTTGAGACCAGCTGTGCTTGGCAGTGGAACAGAGGTTTCCAGGAGCATCTGCAGATTAATGCCCCACTTTCCTGAGCATCTGTTCCCACAACCAGCTCCTTGTGTAGTGAGAATTTTGGGAAAGGGCTTCAGTTAACTGCTCTGTGATCTCTGGAACAGATCATCCCCATGGAAAACTCTGTGTCCTTCTCTCTGCATCCCTGGACAGTTTTGTCCTGTTTTCTTCTATTTCTGTGGCCAGCACAGCCCTGCCTCAATTCTGAAGAGCAGGCTGAGTTACTGGGTCTCATCCATGCTCATTAATTTGTGGGATTTGAGCCCAAATCTGACTGATAAAACTGGAAAACCACCAGTGGCTTGATTGTCCTTTTCCTGCAACTCCCAAAAGCTTTTCCTGCCTTTCTCTCTCCATCTTGGTGTTTGTGCTGGAAGGGACAAGCCTGGAGCTCTCAGCTGCTCTTTTTTCTTGTTAAGTCCCAAAACAGGAGCAAAGCAGCAGCACAAAGCAGAAATCCTTATTTTCCTCTAAAACCATGATGGAATTCCTCATCCCAAGGGGTTCTGGAGCTCTCAGGGCTCTCAGGGGCTGCAGGACCCACCTCACCTTTCCAGTATCCCTGTGGACTATTGGGGTCTGTCAGGGGTTCAAAAGCTGTTCTGCTGAGAGTTCAAAAGCTTCTGTTTTCCACAGGTGATTTCCTTAGAGTTTGTCCTTGGATGGATGCAGGAATCCCTGAATTCCACCTCAGAATGCTGTGGAGAGAGCAGGGATCTCCTCCCAGGGGTTTGGAGTTGGGTCATTTCCCTCTGTGCAGGTGCTTTGTCAGGGCTGGAGTGGGCAGGAGACCTCAGCTAGGCTCAGTCCTGCTGAAAAAATTGCTTCCCCAGACTTTAATTTCCCAGGTCCAGCTGTTCTGCTGTGTCCCACCCTCCCTTCCTGCAGGGAGAGATAAGCCTGAAAAAGCAAAATGTGGTCCTGGCTCTGCTTTGCAGGAGTGGAGATTGGAGATTGTCAGGCTCTGGTTTAATCTCTTTTTTTCCTCTCCTTCACAGGCAGCTGAACTGGGGATGGCATCTGCCTATTACACCTATATCTTCACTAATCTGGTAAGGAGTTTTTCCCAGCTTTTCCTGCCTGAGTGTGGAGTCATTTTAATGGGAACAGATCCCCCTGACCTGTGGGATCCTTGGGCAGAGCCTCGTGTGTTGGGGAGGGAGGCAGGGGTGTCACCTGCTGCCTAGAATCAAAAGGCAAAAATCTTTCCAAACAACATCAAGAATAATAATTCCAAAAGCAGTTCTGTAACAAAAGCTTTCTGTGCACACATGGATTTGTACAGTTTTTATCAGGTTAATTAATTAGTTCATCTAACAGGTACATCCAACAAGAGACCAGTTGCCCCAGCAACCAACCCTTGGTTCTGCCCCTTGGAGTTGTTCTGTGTCTTGTTACATCTCTTAAATTCTGGTGCAAAACAAGATGTCCTCGTTAGAAACTCCTGTTGTTAAAATCAGACTAACCAGAATTTCAAGACTGTGTTAGGAAGGGTTGGCTTATTGCTCTAAAATGGGAGAAAGGGCAGGAAAATCACTAGAAACTCTACAACTACATACTAAAAAGCTACAAGCCTAAAAATAGATGAAAAAGACATAAAAAGCTAAAAAAAAAATCTTCAGGCATCATTCCTGCAAAGCTGGGAATGTCTTGGGGAGGTGGAAAACCATTGGGGCAGCATCCAAAGGCAGGGATTTTGGACATTGTGACAGGAGCTGGTGCAATGGGATGTGTAGGTCTTTGGGAAACTCCAGGAGATTGATGGATCCTGGTTTTCCTGATTGTCCTGATTTTTTTGATTGTCTAAATTGTCCTGATTGTCCTGATTTTCCTGATTTTTCTGATTTTCCTGATTTTTCTGACTTTCCTGATTTTCCTGATTTTTCTGATTGTCCCAATTTTCCTGATTTGTCCTGATTGCCCTGATTTTTCCAATTTTCCTGATTTTCCTGATCTGTGGGGGTTGTGCTGGTGTTGTCACCCCCCTGAGCCCATTCCCTGTGTTGGAAAAGGCCAGGGATGAGCACCTGGAAGGCATCACAGCCCTGTGCCAAAGGAAGGATGATCCCAAAAACGTTGAGAGCAGAGGATGCTTTGGCTTTATGGCCACGAATAACATTAATGGGATCATGGTGGGGTTAAACCCCACAGTACTGGGCTGAACAAGGAGTGATGGGCTGAGGCAGCAGAGAGAAATCCAAAATAAACATCAGAGGAGCTTCTCCTCCATGGGAGTGCCACCAGGAGAGCAGGAACCCGGCTGTTAGAGCTGCTGGGGGGTGAAGTGGAGGTGCCTCCCAGCCCAAGTGATTCTCCTATTCTCTAATTTCTATTAATGTTTCTGGCAGGGAAGCCAGGAGCTGAATCACACTTTGTGTTTGGGTGGGAGACAGACGGGAAGGGACGGAGCCAAACGTGTGGGCAGGGAGCTGGAGAGGAGAGGAGAGGGGAAGGAGGGAAGTGGAGGGGTGGGGAGCAACTGGGGCACAGAGTGGAGAAGGGATGAGGGAAGGGAGGTGTCAGAGGGAGAAATGCAAGGAGTAGGAAAGGCCACGAGGCTCCTGGCTGGGTTCCTGCTCAGTGTTCAATCCATAGGTCAGTCCAGCCAAACTCCACTGGTGCTGTTCATCCCCATGGAAGGGGCAGCACGGGCAGAGGAGGGGATGTTCCTGCAGGGATGTTCCTACAGGGATGTTCCTGCAGGATGTTCCTATAGGATGTTCCTACAGGATGTTCCTGCAGGATGTTCCTACAGGGGTGTTCCTATAGGATGTTCCTACGGGATGTTCCTGCAGGATGTTCCTACGGGATGTTCCTGCAGGGATGTTCCTACAGGGATGTTCCTACAGGGATGTTCCTGCAGGATGTTCCTATAGGATGTTCCTACAGGATGTTCCTGCAGGATGTTCCTGCAGGGGGTTCCCACAGGGGTGTTCCTACAGGGATGTTCCTA
>WBNO01021220.1:76137-108903 GCA_013400575.1 Peucedramus taeniatus | reverse complement strand
CTTATCTGGGTATTCTGTGGTCTTAATTAGCTCAGAGACAGAGGGGTTTCTTTATCTGGGCTTTTTGTATCTCTTGATCTGCTCTTGGTATTGTTTTCTATGCAAGAAACCTCAGAAATTTGCATTTTCCTATGCCCTTTGTACCGTGGCAGAGGTTTCTTAAGTAAAAAGGTTAAACTTCAACACAGTTCTACAGACTAAACTTTAAATGCTCAATTCATATTGCTATTTCAAGTGAACTCCAAAATCTCTATTTCACCCTCAGTGCTGGGGTCATTCCAGGGGGGTTTGGTGCTGCTGGGGAGTGAGGAGTGCAGGTCCAGAGCTGCAGAAAGCCAGGGAGTGACTTCATCCTCTAATAACTCCTCCAGCGCCGTCTCCCAGGGAACCCCGTGGAATTCAATTAGCTAATTGTGTGCCTAGCACTCGGGAAAATATAGAATGCCATGGAATTGCTAAGTGTTGTTATTTAACAGCACACATTTCGTGGTTGCAGCCCTGTAGTAGCAGTCAGAAAATCTACACTGTAATTGCCTGCTGGTGCCTGCTGCTGAATTTGCTGTGATCGGAGCAAGGCCTGGGGAATTTTGCTTTCTGTAAAAAAGTTCATTAATTTTGGCTGCAGATCCTCCGGGTCTAATTTTTTACCGAGCTCTCTTGAAACAGGATATTGACATGTGGTGGGTGTTTTAAAAAACAGAGTGGAAAGAGGGGGAGGAATTCAGGCAGGCAGGATTTGTGTCCCTGAAATTCACCTTGGCATGATTCCTGGTGGTCTTCTCTATGCCTCATGTTAGACTGAGATTGAGGGCCAAGTTTTGGGCAATTATTGCAATGCCTCCAATGTAGGGAGAGGGATAAAAAAAAACAGTGGAATGGGAGGAAATGAGGGAGCTGCTGTTTGCACCCATCATTTTGATGGCATTTTCTGGAAGCCAGTGGTTATAAAGCTGTGTTTGCACAGGTGGAGAAAGCTTGGAGTCCCCTCTTAAACAGGATGTCAGAGTTATTTTCCTAATGGCTTTTTGCTCTTATTGAATTGGGAATCTTCCATCCTGCAAAAGCTCCAGCCAGCACCGAGGATGAGGGAGAGTAACTCCAGGAGGAGGAAAAGGCAGCTGGGAAAGTGTTTTGTGTAGGAATCAACTTCACTACATCTTAGAAAGAAATCCTTGGCTCTCCACCTGAAAATATCCCTGAGATCAGGGGTTTTCCACCCCTTGTCCTGCCTGTGTTTGCCTCTTGCAGTGTGGGAGGAGGGCAGGACGGGTGGGAAATCAGCTGAGAGGTGCAGGTCTCGAATAGCAAATGAAGTTTTGTTTGCAAAACGTGGGTTTGGAAATGTCAAGCGTGGTGAATGAGTGTGTAAAAAGGGAAAAAAAACCAACCCAACAAATAGGGACAGAAGCTGAGCTGGCAGCTCCAGAGTATCAGGATGCTCTCACCCCTTTGCCCTCTGCAGCAAAGCCTGACCTTACCAAATCTCTCTTATCCCACTGCAAATGAAGTGTGTCCCCCTCGGGTGGTTTATCTCCATCTCATTGCTCAGGCAGCTCACGGCTCATTTCCTCCTGACCCAGCTCTGCTGCCTGCTCCTGCTCCTCTGATGGAAAGGCTTTAATGGCCAAAGATTGGAGCTGCAGCAGAGGGAAGGGACAGGGAGCAGAGTGGAAGGGGTTGGGTCCAGGCCATGCCACCCCTGTATGTCACAGAGGTGATGCTTTATGGACGTGACAGCCACAGGAACGGGGTTTTCTGCAGTTGGAGGCTTGACTGGAAAATGATGGATATGGAGGGGGTTGGCTGTGGGAAAAGACCAAAGCTTGCACGAAGCAGCCAGTGGTGATGGGAGCTGGGCAAAGCTGCTGGTAATGTTTGAACCAGAGCAAATTATTGGCTCTGGGGGAGCCTGTCAGGGTCTGGATGTGGTTGTTTTGCAGGCGCAGAGAGTCCTGGCAGCTGCCTCGGGGCAGGGGAAGGGAATTTACCCAGGGAAAGTGGGAAAAGATCCCTTCAGGGGGCTGGTTCTGACCACGCTCAGCCACTCAGGGCAGCAGGACCTGTGGGTTCAGCCCTGTGGCTGTGCCTGGCTGAGGTGAATCTCACCCCTGCCTCAGTTTCCCCAGGTGAAATGAGACTACTTCATCCCCCTACCCAGTAATTGGGAATTTAAAGATCAGAGCATAACAGAACCTTCAACTTCAAAAGCTTGGAAGTGTTTCCAGGGGACGAAAGGCACAATAAATAAATAAACAAACAAGCCCACCAATTTCAGCTGCCCTGAGGCTGGGACGGGCTGGCACGAGATGAAACCTTGGATTTTGTGACAAAGCATCTCATTTTCCTCCTGGCCATCCCAAAGCCAAGAGGGCAGTGGGGCAGCTGTTTGCCTGGTGCCCTGCACGATTTGCCTGGAGGCTCTGGCTGTGGGGAAGGAGGATTTTACAGGGGTTTCACATCCCTCCTGCTGCTCTGCCTGCTGCCAGCTTCTCCTCAGACCCAGCTCCTCATCAGCCACCTGCCCTCCTTGCTGGGGCTGACAGGATGCTGTGGGTGAATGGATCACCTGTCAGCAAGGTAGGGGGATAACAGCATTCAAATGAATCAATAGCTCACAGCCAATTTCACATTACCCATTGTGAACGTGTCCAAAATGTGCCTCATCCTGGGTTTGATCACATTCCCGTGGGTTTTGGCCAGGCTGGAATTGTCTTGTAAGTCCCACGTTTGGGAGATTTACAGGAATTGCTCCTGCGTGCCCAGCAAAGATAAAAAATGGCTCGACTTGCTGGAATTTCATCCCCCAGGGAGCCCAGGGACAGCTGGATCCGTGATGGGCATCCAGCAGTTGCTGGAAGTGTCACTCCCACCTTCTCACTCCACTTCAGCAATTAGCAGAAGAGAAATTAGTGGGGAAAGTGCCATTATTCCCTGCTAATAGGACAAGGAGGGCTGGACTTTTCCCCAGGCTTCCAGCAGTGTAGCTGCTTCCATGGATATGAGGAGCAAAACCAAGCCCTCCGTTTTTGCTTTAATTTTTAAAATGTGGTTGTTTTTATACTTCTTAGCACTTGCAGAAATGCAAGAGGAGGCTCCCAACTCCAAAACTCACAGTCAAGGCACTCTCCAACCCTCCCCAGGGCATTAGGGTGGCATCTCCTCCTTGTACCTGGCAGCAGAAAGGAGCAGTGCAGGGTTGGGGGTTTTTAGGGTTAGGCAGAATTTGGTTCCTCCTCCTGTGAGAAAGAACTGATTTAATTTAACAGTTGAAACTTGGTGTCACCAAGTTGGATGTGATGGAGCAGCTTCACTCAGCAGGTGAGTGACACTCTCTTTGGAGGGTTTTGGGGGTTTTTTTTTGTGGTGTTTGGCCAATGAAGTACTGGACTTTGCTGATATCTTCATTAAAAACCTGAGGTGAGCAGCACCCTGAGTCAAATCCTGCTTAATCCAGGCTCTCCCTTCCAACAGCTGGATGGGTTTCACATCCAGGACGGGTTTCACATCCAGGACCTCACAGCTCCAGTTCCCTTCAAGGGCACTGAGTGGCTTTGAAGCTTTCAGTGCCTGTTTTCCCCTCTAATCCCATTTTCTGGTTTGGGCTGCTGTAGGAGTTCTCCCTGCAGCGCCTGGACAGCCTGCTGGACGACCGAGTCAACATCCTGGGATTCTCCATTTTCAACCAGTCTCATGCCTTCTTCCAAGAGTTTGTCCAGAGCCTCAACCAGTCCTGGCAGGAGAATTGTGACCACGCTCCTTTTACTGGGCCAGCAGTAAGTAAAACCCATTCCCATCCCCCAGAACCCCCCTGAGCTGGGAACTGTGATAAACCATGGAAAAACCTTGTGGGAAGAGCTTCAGGATGGTCCTGAGCTACTCAGGGGTAGAAATTCTGGTCTCAAATACTTTTAAAAAAAGTTATTTAAATTATTAAATAATTTAATTATTTAATCCTATTTAATCTTGTGCTAAAGGGCTCAGGGATATCCCCAGGCTGCTGTTGTACCTCGGATTGAATTTTATGGAGTGATATTGGATTTTATGGGGAGATGCTGGTCCAGGAATGGGAAGGAAGAGCCAGAGCAGAGCATTTTTATTAAGTAGGTAGGAGAGGATTTGAGCTGTCAATCTGTGATTTACAAAGGAGTCTCCTGATGTGGAAAACAGCAAAGTGACCCTGAAAGAGCTGCCCGAAGTGCAGCCCTTGGGGTGCAGAGCTTCTCTCTGCTGGACTGGGAGCACAGCTTTAAATTCCAGCCTAATCTTGATTTGGATTGTGTTTCTCTGTGGGTGCAGGGGATGATGCAGCTCTGATTAATTTTTTCCCTCGTGAAGTTTATCCCTGTGTGTTCAGACTCCAGGAAAATGGCTCGTGGAGGGGGGACTGTGGCTGCAGATGGCACAGGAAGGGCTGGGTCAGGCAGATGCTGAGGTGCTGAGCTGTGCTCTGTGCTCCAGCAGCTCCCTGAGGAGCGTGAGGAGTGTGCACAGCAGCACTGGAGTATTCCCCAGGGATTCTCCACAACTGGGAGAGTTTGCAAAGCAGATTTGCCACATCAGAGCTGCAGCTGCAGGAGGAGAGAGAGAGAGAGAGGAAAATATCATCAGCTGAACCCTTTGCACGGATTTTAATGAACTCAGAGCCCCCTTGACGAGCTGAGCTGCTGAAAACCTCCTTATTGTCACCACAAAGGGATCCTTAAGAGGCAAAATAAGGAGATTTTTGCCCTTTGTGTGCACATCCTTTGGCTTGACTTGAGCTCCTGTGCCTGGGACCATCCTGCTCTCCCTCCCACCCAGAGGCAGCTGCAATCAGCTTGCCCTGCTCAGTCTCCATGGGATTCCTAGCAGGAAGATTCCTTTTTATATTGCAGGGGCTGTTGAGAGGCATTAAAAACAAATTTCCTCCTCCTAGTGCAAACAGGAGACAGCAGGAACCAGCAGCAGGTGCGACGGGGAAATGAAAATTCTCATTTTAGGTTCTTACCCCGTATTGTGTTGAGGATCCAGCAAAACCTGTAGGTGGGAGGATGCCTGGAGGGAGTGGAATTCTTCAAGATGCCACGGCCCAGGTGATGGGAAAAGGATTTGAGGGTAGGGAAGCTACAGAGCAGAGGTGAAATATTCCTAAGCAGAGTTTCTTTTGTCCATGAGGTGAGTCCAGGACCTTTCTGCCTCTGCTGTTGGAAATCTCTCTGTGTTAGAACTTCCCCTTGCAGCCCTGGGAAGGAATTATCCTGTGGGATAACTCATCCTAAAGAGAGAAAAGGAAGCTCAACAGCTGGAAGTGACAGGAGGGAGGTTTCCTGTGAGCTGCAAAAATCCCAGGGCATTCTTGCTGGAGCTGAGGAAGCATCTGACAAAGGAGGAGGGAGCTGCCTGCTCTAATGCCATTCTCATTAATCACATTGCAAAGAAAGGAAATCAGAGAAAATCATTCAAATTACAGATGGCTAGATTTGGTAATTAGAATTTAGGCTAAAACAGATGTTTGTAATTAAGTGTTTATGTCATTGAATAAAATCCAGATTGCAAAGTCTATTTCACAGGGTTTTAATGGCTTTAATTCCCCGTGTTGGGTTTGGGGGCAAAGATACAGCTGATAATGTTTTAGGGAGGGAAGAAAAACCCCACATGGCAAAACCCAAACCTGTTCAAGTTTCAGTTTCAAGAATTGTCAAGAATTTGGGGATTGAAGGAAGTCCCCCAAGCCCCATGGGTTTTCCGTGGAGCTCTGATATTGCAGAGGGGCACGAAACCAACAGGGCTCTGCACAAATCAGAGTGCAGGCAAGGGAGAGAATCAATTTGTTAGCAGAAAATCGGCTTTTTTGTGACACAGGGACAAAGCTGTGGTTGAAAATGAGAATTCAAAAGCAATGAGAGGTTTTTATAGGTGACATGGGGAAATTTGAGGAATGCACAGGAGGGCAGCGACAGATCCCTCTGGCTGGAGATCCATTCCAAAAGTCTCTTTTCACTCCTCTGCTGAAGGTTATGACCTCAAAACTTTGTGATTTACCTCTGTTCCATGCAGAGTCAGGGTGCAGGGAAGGGATTCCTATTCCATGCCATGAGGACTTGATCCTGTGTATCTCCACACCCTCCCCAGTACTTAAATTGCTTGAAATCATAAAGGGTGCTGGCAGAAATCCTAATGAATTTTCCAGAGTTCAGGAGTAAAACATTCCAATCAATAATGTCAAATGCTTCGCTGAGATCTACAAGTCTCTTGCTCACCATCTAATAAGGGATTAACTGCTCAGGGAAAATGGAAATGGAAACCCAGCAGGAGAAAATTAAAAATGCTAGGCCAATATTTAGATTTGGTAGGAAATGGGGGAAACTCTGGGGTTGCGGGGGTTGTGTTTGGTCTCATAACACTTTCATTTGTCCAGCTGATGTTAATATGTTTCCTGATTCAGGAAAGGAATTGCAAATTGGGTGTGAGATCCTGTAACCTGAACAGGATTAAATTCATAATTAAAATTAAGTGCATAGAAAGAGCTTCACGGAGCAGGGGCTGAGGACAGGACAGGGTAGAGGAGCCCTGTTAGGAAAAGAATTTGTATTAAAGGGATAAAAGAAGGAGAGAAGAATTTATCAGCTTCTTTAAGGATCTCTGGAAAGGCTTTCCAGCAGGGGAATGTTTAGGTCAGCCTCAGCAGGTTGGAGGAGTGAAAGGTCACTGGCATTGTCAGAGCTGGTGTTTAGGGTTTTGATGGCATCGGGCTGCAATCCTGCCTTTTAATTTAGGATGACTTGTAGGTTTTGAGGGTTTTGCTGCTTTTTAAGTGTCTAATCCCACACCAGTGTGGTCAGTGAGGTCTCACCACTGGTCTAAGTAAGAGCAAGCAGGGTTAAGTCGAAATTAGCAACAGAGTGGAAGGCCAAGGTTTGTTGGGATCATTGAGCTTGGTGAGATTGTCCCTGCAGGGCCACTGGCAGCAGTGAAAAAAACCTGGTCAGGCTCTGGGAGGAGGAGAGGATGCAGAAGCCACTGCAGGGCTGGAAGTCACAGCCAGGGTAAAGTGGGGAAAGCAGCCCCAGGCTGGAGACTGAACCCTCTGCCAGGAGTGGGATGGGAAGAGGATGCTCTTGGAAGTATCCATGAGGAAAATGCAGCCTTGATAGTAATGAGCTGCAACGGCTTAATTCCAGCAGTCAGGAGGTGACAGTAATTAAAAGTGAAATCTCAGTTGCAACAGTGAGCACGAGGGAGAAAATAGCTGATTGTTAACGAGCCCAAAGCCATGGAAACTGCTGTGCATGAGTGAGAAACAGGGTTTGTGAGGCTTGGTGGACAAAGAAACCTGGGCAAAGGCAGCCAAAGCCAAGGTGGGCAGGAGAGGGGATGAGCTCTGACACGCTGGACATTCCCTCAGCACTGCTGTTCCAGCAGGGAGCTGGAGGTTGTAGTGAGGGATGGATGATCTCTGTAGGGTCTGAAAGGCAGGATTTGGCTGCTGGACAAGCAGATTTAGCAAAAACTAATTTCCTGTGGGTCTGCCTGTCAAAGAAGTGGTCAGAGAAGGCCACCCATGATGGCTGAAGCAACACAGTCGAGTTCCCTTCTGTGGGAGCAGGCATCAGATCTCAGGAGCAATTCCCCATGGAAATTCCTGCTTCTCTCAGGAGCATTCCCCCAGCCAGCAGACTGATCAGAGCCACGCTGAAAAACCTCCCTTGATTAGAAAAGGAAAACTGCAGCAACTGAGATAGAAAGGGTTGGGAAGCAACAAGGACAAGCGGAGACAGAGAGACGACAGTGATGGATGAAACAAACCCGCACAGAGGGCACCCCAGCTGACCCCAGGCTGTGCACATACGCTCTCCAGCTCCGAGGTGCAGCAGGACAGGGGGGGGTTTTGTGCTCCAAGCTGACTTTCCCCTGGCTTTCCCCCCACAGCTGTCCTCGGCGCTGCTGTTCGACGCCGTGTACGCGGTGGTGACGGCGGTGCAGGAGCTGAACCGCAGCCAGGAGATCGGCGTCAAGCCGCTGTCCTGCGGCTCAGCACAGATCTGGCAGCACGGCACCAGCCTCATGAACTACCTGAGAATGGTGAGAGGGGGCTGAGGGCTGCTCCTGGCTGCCAGCAGCAGGGCTGGCTCTGCCCGGGCGCTTTGAAGGTAGTGAAAAGAGAGATCTGAGGGTTTGGGTTGTCGCCGGCCTTGGAACGACATGAAACTCTCCCTTTTTCAGGCTTTGCTGTGGAAAAGTTGGAATTCAATTGGTTTTTTTTAAAGTATGAATGTTTCTAAGTGATTTGAGCTCTGACTCGAGCTGATATGGGATCACACAGTACAATTGCTCAGAGCTCAAGGGCAAGATGTAAGTTCCCCTATGGGTTTGGTCTCCTTTGAACCCAAAGTTGTCATTTCTGGAACCAAACAAGCCTAAATCTGGCACGAGAACACTCTGAAATCCCATCCTTGTGAAATAGTTGGGAGTTTGTGGCTCCTCAGAGCCAAGGTGACCATGCAGCAGGAGCAGGTTTCTAAGTCTGTTTTGGTGTAAATGAGACAAAGAAATTTTATAAAGGTTTTTTATTTATGAGAGCTTTTTTTCCCCCTGAAGGAAAGCTCAGCTGAACCTGAGAATTGCACCACTTTGGCCCATTGTTTTAAATCTCACTTTCAGCCAGGGACAACAAAATCCTCCAGCTCCCCATAGCTCTGCTGCTCGAAGACCCAGTGGTCTTAGCCTTGGGATGGAGGGAGGCAGTGAGGGGATGTGGAGCTGGTTTTCCCAAAGCAAGGAAATTTGGGGAATCCTGCACTTTGTGCTACTGTTTCCCTCCTTCTTTTCCTTGTCTTTTCTCCTCAATCCAGACTCCAAAAATAATAAGGGCTGAGCTAAGAGGGTTGCATTGCTGTTCCTGCTGGGATTGTAGGGTGTGTGGGGCCATCCCTCCTGTCTCTGGACAGAGAACTCTCAGAACTTTGGGCTTGTAAGCCAAAGCTTAGAATTAAACACAGGATTTGATTCGAGACCTTGGAAAAGGCTTCCAAACTTAGGTGCTGGAAGTGAGAATGTGGATTTATAGTTTAAAGCAGAGACACGTTAAGCTAAGTAGAGAAAAGTTTAGAGTTTTAGAGCACAGTACTGTACTCTAAAACTGTCCAGTTCAGAGTTGTTAACATGTTTCTGTGCTCAATATGGCTTTGCATTCTTTGCTGGAATCCATTTTGGTCCTGAACCTGTGGAGACACAAGCATACCCTGTGCCCCAGGTTGTTCGTGAAAATGGACCTTCAGCTTGTCCCCTTTCTGGGTTTCTGATCAGGACTGATGGATTTTCTTTCAATTTGGCCTGTGTGCTATTAGGGAAATGCCTGTGGTGGGGTGGGGCAGCCTCGCTGGGCGCTGTAACTGAGTCTCTCTTGGACAGGTAGAATTGGAAGGTCTCACCGGCCACATCGAATTCAACAGCAAAGGCCAACGCTCCAACTACGCCCTGAAAATCCTGCAGCACACTCGTGGTGGCTTCCGGCAGGTGAGAGCATGTCCTTGGCTCAGGGGGACCAAAACAGGGTGTGAACCCCTCCTTGTTTGCACCATGAGGTGCTTGGGGTGTCAGCTTAGCTCTGGCTGAGCCCTGGCTGGCAAACTCAGCTTGTTTGACCTCATGAGGAACGCGCCGCGGGATGGTTTGGATTTGTCTTCATCCATCAGGGCCTGGAGGGGGTGATGGCAGAGCCAGTCTCTGGCCTGTCACTGGTGCTAATTTGGGGCAGGGAGTCTGTGCCAGGTGCAAGCTGACACTCACACTCCTCTAGTTCTCAAGTTTGTGGCTGCATTTGCTTAAAATTATTTGGATGGGGGGAAAGTGGGAGAATTTTCTATGAAATGGGGGAAAAAATGGGTACTGTGAATCTTTTCAAACTGTTTCTGGGAGGGAAAGCAAATGGGGCAACCTCGTGTGAGGAGCTCCCCTTCATATCCCCCCTGTGAGGGGAATTCAAGCTCATTTCACTCTCAGTTTAGGGTTCCTCTCTAACAGGTTTGCTCAGCTCACACTCATTTACTTTTTGTCTCGGTGCTCGTAGGTTCCTCACAGCTTTCCTCTGCCCACAGAACACCGAGCAGATTTCATTAAAATCATTAATTTGAGTGGTATTTCCTCATCTCACACTTTCTGCCTGAGCCATATTTTCTGGTTTGAGCTGAAGGTGAGGATATCAGACTGGTGAGATTACACGACACAAATCCAAGGAATTTTCTGGTAAATCCAAACCTTGTTCGGGGGGGGGAAACCAGAAGTCCCAGAAAGAAAAAAAGGGGTTTCATCTGTCTTGTTTCCCTGCTGACAGCTCCACTGCTGCCCTTTTCTCAGAGATTGCCACTTCTAGATGCTGGCAGAGAACAAAAGCCATTGTACCCTACCCTCACCAACAGAGCATTTTGGCACCAGGAACCCTCTCCTGGCCTGGCAGCAGTGAATTTCAGCCTTGGCAAGGATGTTACCTGCCAGTTCTTACCTGTCAAGTGACAGCTTGGCTTTGATGCTGCCTTTCTCTGAGCGAGCAGGGGGGATCGGGATGGCATTTTCCCCACAGAGATCTCTCACAGCATCAATGCCCTTTTAATCCTCTCCCAAACCCATCACCCTCTGAACAGAAGTGACAGATCCAAGCCCATCTGCATTAATAAGAGCACAAATTCAGCTGGATTCAGGAAGGAAATGCTGCAAAGCTGCCTGTGACAGCTTTGGTTTTGATGTGTTTGAATGTGGCAGGGACTGCACGTTAAACTCACAGGTCCTCTTGGAGCAGAGCTTCTCCCAGAGCTCCACAGGGAGCTGTGGCTGCAGCCTGATCTGCCCTGAGACTAAAGTCTTATCTCTTCCCCACAAACCTGGCGTGACAGGAGAAAACCTTTGCTGACCTGTTGTAACAGCTTGGTAAAAAAGGAACTTTGTGTCTGTGATGTGCCCAGGAAAGCTGCTCTGGGATCAAGCTTTCCAAATTCTCCATCAGGCTGCAGGGGGGATGAAGCACTTCCAGCCACAGGGAGAAAGTGCTGGAAGGACAGGACAGTCCCTTGGAGGCAGCTGCAAGCCCTGCCCTGTCACAAATCCACCAGGAAAGAGCTGATTTTCATAAAACTGCTCCTGTCACAGCTTTTCTGCCTTCTCTCCCTTTCTCAGGGAGCTTTCCTGATCCACAGCAGTGCCCAGAGGGGTGTCAGGGCCCCTCCCAGCCTAAAGGAGTTTGTTGAGCTGTGTTTAACTGGGAAGAGCATCCCCAGAGAGCTCTGAGACCTGTCAGGCTCCTGCCCAACCTGCCTCCCCTCCACGTTCCTGCAAAGGGAAGCCAAAGGCAGCTCTGCTGTGCCATAAATGGTTATCTTCTTATTGCCAGCCTGGCTTCTTTTAATGAAAAGGACTAAATAAATCATTAGAAATATTTTAATTAAAGGAACAGGGTAAAGAACAGGCATTCACATCCTGGAGTCAATCTTGCTCCCAAGGGTTGTATTAACTGATTTGTTTGAAACACTTCTATTCCCTGCTTAGTTTTAACCAAGCTCATTTTAACTCTGCCCATTCCTCTCTTCCTCTCTTTCCCTCTCCTCCTCTCTCTCCTTCCACCCAGTGAAGCCACAGGGACTTCCAGCTCATCAGCTTTGATGGAGAGCTCACCGAATTTTGAGGCTGATTCAGCCAGCAAGCAAATTAGAGACACTTAGATTCTCCAACTTGCTGCTGCTTTTGGGCAAGGAGAGGCAGGGCTTTTTGACATCCAATTTTTAATACATTTATGTAACGCACCAAACGCGTCTTTTCCTGATTTAGCTTAACCAGAGGAATTTTTTCCACAGCCATATGAGAGCTGCTCTCTCTGCTCACAGGATGCTCGATAAAGCACAGGCTCATTAATGTGCTGGTGATCTATAGATCTGACAAGGGCTGGCTTTGGTAAATGTCATCTTTTTATGTTTTTTTCCCCCCTTTCTTTGCCCCTCTAGAAAACACTGCAGAGTTCCAGCAGAGTGATTTGCTGTAAATCACGAGCTGAGGTTTGGGAGCTCCACGGGGGAAGGGAGTGAGGAGGGGCTGGGATTTAGGGAGGAGAAGGGGGAAGCTGCAGACCCTGAGCCCAGCTGTCCCCATCCCAAGTGAGGTTGATCAGTCTCAACCACAGGCCCTGCTGGTGTCCTGAGGCAGAGCAGGGCAAGGGCTGGGGCTGTTAATTGGGATGTTGATGAGATACAGATGAGTTCCCCACCAATAGCTCTGGGACCCTTCACAGTCCCTGCCCCATCAAACCCTTTTAATTTAGCAGCAGCTAATCAGCCTCGGTGGGACCAGTTCCTCTTCAGCTGCTGCCCCCAGGAACATCCCAGGGACAGATTCTGCCAAGAGCTCGATGGCTTCTGCCCCAGGACCTGACAAACTCAGTGTGTGCCCCTGCAGCCCTGCCTGGGCCGTGCCAAGTGTCAGTCATGTGGTCCAGAGGGGACATTTGGGGAGGAGGGGACATCTGGGGGATGCTGGTGGCCGCGGGGGTGAGGTGTGTGCGTGTGTCTCGTGGTTCTTTGCTTTAACAGTTGATGCTTTCAGTGCTAATTTCAATGCAGGAGCTTTTGCCTCCTTGCTGTGCTGGCATCAGCAGTGGCACTGAGGAATCCAACCCCATGGCAGTGTCCTCAGAGGCATTTCCTTCATTTGTCTGTTTGATTCCCTTTTCCCCCTCCCCAGCCATTCCCAGATTCCCTCTCCTTGGGGCACCTTGATTGCATTGTGCACTTCTCCCTTTTCCTGGGGACACAGAGGGGAGGAGGTGGTGGCTGCAAGCTGTAGGACAGCACTTGTAATCAGAGCCCACAAAGTGCCAGTTGCTGTCTGCTGTTCCAAGATCTGGATTCAGGACTGGCTTTGCCCTAATTTGAAGCTGGGAATGGGGATGGTAAATACCTGTGGTGCCACTGAAGCTCGTGGAGAAGTCTTGCCCTGTCATCTCTGTGCCTACAGAAAAATAAGCAGAAGATTTCATTAAAATCACTGCTTTGAGAGGTATTTCATCACCTCACACCATGAGGAGCCTCAAAGCCTCTGCACACAGGGTGGAAGGAGTGAGCCAGGAATGCTCCACGTGGGGATTTTCTACAGAGATGAGAAATCTTTCTGTGCCACCAACCCAAATTACACTTTTTTAGAGCAGCTAAATCGAGGCACCTCATCTGCCTGTGGGGATGGAGCAGTGGCACTTCCCTGCTCCTCCCAGGCTCGAGGCTTTCTGGGCTGCCTCACACTCTGAGTTTCACAGTTTGTGTTTGCCTCCAGCCGCCTGTGGGTGTTTGAGGCAGGGCTGGATCTCCTCGGGGCACAGGGAGATGCTGGGGAGTGCAGAGATGGGGGTCACACATCCCTGAGGACATGGAGGGAACTTTCTCCATCCAAGCCCTGGGCTGTCACCTGTCACCAGGTCACATAATCCCTCTCACAAAGGTGTTGAGCTCCAGCTTGCACCCATCTGGTTTTCCTTCTGGGACAGGTATCACTCCAGCTCCTCTGATCATTAGGAACCTCTCCCCTGCTTTCTCAGCCTGTTTATTTCTGCCTGGTTTGTATGTATTTATTTTTGTGCCAACAACATCGTTTCAGCTTCAAAAAGCTGTTCTACCTCTTTGCTACAGACCTCCTCCACCTGGAGTATTTATAAAGACCAATCACATCCTCTGCCTAAAAACCCTGAGTCCTAAAAACCCTCAAGTCCTTGTCCAGAGCCAGAACAACAGGATGGTCTCATCCCTGTCTGTGTGGAGCATTTGATTGTTTTCTAAAAAACTTAGCAGATGGATATGTTTTCTATTTTCCAGAGGCTCTTTATATGTAGATAGAGATGATTAAAATCACCTTGACATCCATCTTGCAGGAGAGGGATGTGAGGGGCCCAGACACCCTCTGCCACTGCAGAAACAGCAGCAGGAGGAGCTTTGCCAGCCCGTGAGGGGCACAGGGGGGAGCTGGGGCCAGCCAGGATGGGGGGAAGTGCCCCAGCACGGGGGATTCGTGGCCTTGGTGCCTTTAAAAGCAAGGTCAAACCCACAGCACTGTCAGGAGAAGAGGCAATCAGTCTCAGCACATGCCAGCAGGGGAGGGACAAATTGGAGAACAGCGAGGGCTGTTAAAATTAAAGTTAATCTGTCACTAATCTCTGGTTGAGAAATCCGGGAGGGAAGAAGAATTAGGCAATGTTTGTGAGTGATGGCTCGCTCTGAGAGGCGATTGCTGCAGAGGGGCTGCTGTTGAGCAATCAGAGCAGAGGTGGGGAATTCAGGGGGGTTCATCCTGCTTGGACTCAGACCCTGTGCAGAGCAGTGGAAGCTGTGCTCCAAGGGCTCCCTGCCCGTGAAATAAGTGGGAAATCTCCCAGTTTGTTGTTCCCAGGGTGAGCCCTGCATTAGGAATGGTCACGGCCTCAAGGCTGCCAGAGCTCTAGGAGGGTTTGGACAATGCTCTCAGGCACAGGTGGGATTGTTGGGGTGTCTGTGCAGGGCCAGGAGCTGGGCTTTGGTGATTCTGAGTGCCAAGCTGTCCTGCTTGCCCTTCCCACTGCTACTTGTGTCTTGGGATGAGGGGGCTGGATTTGGGACTCCTCATGGATTCCCACTGTGACTTGTGGGTCACTTGGGCTGGATTTGCACCAGCACCTGGGACAGGAAAGGACTTGGCCCTTCCCTCAGCACCCAGAGGGATTCAGTCTGTCAGGGTGTCTGTGCTGGGCTCAGATCCCTCGAGTCACCCTCGAGCCTTTGGTCACTCCAGAGGCCCAGAGCAGGCACAGAGTCAATCCCAGGGCTCCACACCACCTTCCCTCCCCCTCCCTGGACATAACAAGACTACAGATGTGACAGAAAGGCAAATCAATGAGTTCCTGACAGCAAGAGGAGAGCCTGCCTCAGTCCTAGTGCCACAGGGTGGAGCTGGGGTTGGATTTGCTCTGGAGGAGCTCTGAAGACCCTCTGCACCTTTGGGGTCACCCACTGCCTCTCACCCCACTAGAGAGGTGTCAGTGGACAGCAGCAGAGTGCTGGAACCTGATGGGACAGAGGAGGAAAAGGGGGTTCAGAGGGAGCTGGCCTCCCTCAGCCCCCCCCTGTATCCATGAGGAAAAGCAGAGGAGGAAAAGCAGAGGCTCTCTTAAGGACAATAAGAGAGCAGGAGTTTAATTTGCACGTTCTGAACGAGCTGCTGGAGGTGCTGATCTCCCTGCCCAGAGCTCTGAGGGAAGGAGATTAGGCTCTTGAAGTTAAAATTAGGTTTTGTGGAATATTCCTCCCCCCTGGCTGAAGGCAGTTGTGTCACAGCTGAATCACGATGTCCTCCTCAGCCAGGGGGGACTGGTTCCTCCCTTCCACGCTGGGAATTTGGGTTTGCTGCAGCCACACTGATGCTTGGATGGGTAAATTTGTGTGTGATGAGCCTGAATCAAAGGATTTTGAAGAGCTTAATTGTGGTAGTTATGAGCTGGAAGAGGAGTCGTGGAGCAGCACCACTGAGAAGGTGGCTTTGTCCCATCAAAGGTGCAGGGCAGAGGCTTCCAGCACCACACTGGGAAGGACAAACCCACAGATTAAGGATTTCTGGCTAAGAGGGACCCATTTGGTGGCATCTGGGGACAACACACCAGGCTGTGTGCCTCCCAGGGAGCTGCCCAGCTCACAGCTTTGTCCCCACGCAGGGCTCTGCAGGGAGGACACGTGGGATGGCAGCTCAGGGCCAGGCTGGTGGCACTGCAGAGCAGGTGGGGGTGTGCACAGAGGGTTAATCTCTCTGCTGACCCGTTCTGGGGTTGTGAAGGTAATGGAGCATCCCTAAACAGGCCAGCTCGAGAGTTGTCACTCACCAGAGCCATATGGGCAGTGACTCGCCCTATAAATCCCCTTATTGTGCTGTTTGTCTCTCCAGATTGGCCACTGGCACGTCTCTGAAGGGCTCAGCATGGACAACAGGATCTTCTCCTCCAACATATCCGACAGCCTGTTCAACACCACACTCATTGTCACCACCATCCTGGTAAGGGAGGGGGCACCTGCAGTTCCCATCGGGGCAGCCCAGCCCTCAGGGGTGGGGTCAGCTGGAATTCTGCTCCCTGCTCCTGCCCCTCAGCACTGCCCTGTGCTGGTTTCACACAGCAAGTCTCCAATTGCAGCCTGGGGGACAATTCCTGGCAGTGTAATTAAGCTCAGGTCGATGTTGCATATGGAAATGGCATTTGATGGGTTCAGAGGGTTCATATTTGATGGGTTCAGAGGGGGCTGGGATGGGGACATGCTGCCAGTTTGCATCCAGCTCAGAGTGGTGCTCTTGGTTTTGTGTACAGCTGCTGAGCTGGAAGGGACAGTTGCTCCTTCTACCCATAAAATTATAAAAATTGGTCAAGAGGGGCAGGATTTCTATGAAAACTTGGCATGTACAGGCACCACAACAGGTTCCCTTCCAGGTGCTTCCTGTCCAGTGTTTTTTTTGCTCCTTCTTTAAAGACACCCAAGCTCCTGCCTGTCTCCTCACATCCCACAAAGTTTGTTGAAAAGGGGACAGAGTGGAGAAGTGGCTCTGTGCCAGGAGAGATTGAAGTCTGGATGTCCCACCATGACTCAGAGAAGTCACTGGGCTGCTCTTGCACTTCCCAGCTGGAAACAGCCCCTAAATCATCACCCCTTAGCTCTGCTTTGTGTCCTAAACCAGGATAAATCTGCACCTCCACACAGCAGAGACCAGGGAACACCAGTGTGGAGACAGCTCTGAGAGCTCGGCACCACCTGAGCTCCCGAGCTTTCCTCATCAATTACATCCAGTTTGAGAGGATACATTGGTGATATTCACATACCCTTTGAAGAGAGAGAGACATAATTCTCTCTCCCAGGTTTTCTCCTGGGAAGCTGAAAGGCAGTGAGAAAGCTGAGAGAAAGAAAAGAAAACAATTCTTATCTCTCCTCGCTGCTCCTGTTGTTTGGCACATGGGGAATGTGTTATGGAGATTGTTCACCAAAAGTGATTTGTTAGCTGGACACTTGGTGAAGGTTGTTTTGAGAGAGTGATTGGCCAATTGGGTCAAAGTTGTGTCTGGACTGTCTGGAAGCAGTCATGGGTTTTTCTTTAGTATGGTATTTCTTTAGCATGACATAGTACAATGTTAGTGTAATATAGTATAGCTTAGTAAAGCATTTGTTCAGCCTTCTGAAATCATGCAGTGAGAGAACGTTACTCCCTGGCTGGAGAACACCTTTCTACAATACACATTGTGCTGGGATGTGCCTTTTGGGCTTGGAACTAGACATTTTCTAAGGTTTCTCCCAAACCCCCCCTACCCTGTGAACCTCTGGCACTGCCCTCCCTGCTCCGTGCTGGCGGGACACCTCGGCTAAGATGGGAATGACAGCTGCCCAGTTTCACTGCAGGAAAACCCTTACTTAATGCTGAAGTGGAACCACCAGGAGCTGGAAGGCAACGACCGCTACGAGGGTTTCTGCGTGGACATGCTGAAGGAGCTGGCAGAGATCCTGCGCTTCAACTACAAAATCCACCTGGTCGGGGACGGCGTCTACGGAGTCCCCGAGGCCAACGGCACCTGGACAGGGATGGTCGGGGAGCTGATAGCTCGGGTAAGTGGATTAGCTGCTCTTTTAAACTCTGCTCTGCTGGGCTTTGGAGCTGCAAAGCCCCGGTGTTTCGTGGTGATGAGGATGGATGGGGTTTTATTCCGTTTGGGAGGTTCGGAGCGGAGGATTTGCGCTTAGCGCGTTCTCCTGGTGGGAAATGTGTCTCTTGGGGTGGTGTGGCAGTGTGGGAAGAAGTCAGAGCAAGAGCAGGGCCGTGGGATGCTCTCAAGGGTGTTCACTTTGTTAGGAAGGAAGTTTGGACTCTGCAATCCCACGTAAAAACTCATTACAGAATAGATTATTTTTTCCTAGAGGTAAGATTAACAAAAATTTGCAATAGGAAAGCGCAGAGCCTGGTAGAAGCTGAAAAAATTTACAAAACCACACTGGGATGGAAGCAAGTAAGAATCCCATTTCTGCCTAGAGAAGTTTGGGCAGATTCAAGTCAGCTGCTTAACTCAGTGTCGCTTCTGGAGAAGCACATTTCCTATTTCCTTTAAATGCATTGCTCGAGATATTTTCACTACTCTGCTCTGTGGAGCTGCTGCCCAGCAGCAAAGCTGAAAACTGAATTATTTTGCTGGGTTTGACAATAATTCTGTGTACACCTGGGCTCAGCCAGCCTGGACCCTCCTCCCTGCTCTTTGTTTTCCTCTGTGGTATTTCCCAGGCTTCCTGAAGCTTAAATACAGCTCACAAAATGCTCTGAGATCCTTAGGAAAATAGGCTTAGCCACAGCTAACAGTGGGATTGATGCTATTTAAGCCAATACTTCCACACTGATTCCTGCATTGTCATTACTGACGTGCCCCTGAGAGCCCAGTGCCACTTTCCAAGCTGGTGACAAATCCATGGTGACGTGGATGGGTGATAATCCCCCCACTCTGGGAGAGGAGACCCTGAGTCATTTGCCTTCTACAGAGCAGAGGAGCAAGGGTCCAAATCCATCCCCTGTGGCTCCAAGCAGGGACCTGAGGCTCCTGCCAGATAATTCCTCCCTGGAAAATGAGCATCCCTTCACTCTGTGGTTTATTGGGCACGGGGGAATTTGGTTGGAAGTTGGGGAGGATTTTGGAGGTCTTTTCCATAATTCTGTGGTCTTTAATGGGTCCATGATCCCTAGAAATGCCCACTGGCACCTTCTGCATCTTCCCCACGTGGTGAAGAGTGATGCTCGTCCCACTTCAGGAGTTTCAACTGGGTGTTTGAGGTCAGCTGGGACAACTCTTTGTCTGAAAAAGGGAGGGATTTGGGGTTTTCTGAGTGTCACAGACAGGGCACTGAACAGACTGGAGACTCCCCTGAGCTCTCCCTGTCTCTGGGGTCACCCTTCCCCGAGCAGTTGCTCTCAATGCCAGCTGAGATCCCACCTCCATCTGCTCCTTTAAAAGAGCTTCTGTGAGGCTGTTTGCAAATGCTCCAGGCTATTGGCATCGTTTTTATCCATCTTTGTGTCTCTGTGTGTGTACACATACACACAATTACACTCCTGCAACATTCCTTTGGGGAGGCAGGAGGGAAGGAGCTGGGAGCAGCATCTGATCAAAGGAAGGAAGGAGCCATCAAACTTTTGGCCTACTAACCTTGGCAGTGCCTCTTCATTAAATGGGACCCTCTGGAAGGTTGTTTTTCTCCAGTGATGAGTATTTTAACTTCATCTTCACACAGAAACCATTTGTTTCTTCTGCAGCTCGAGCCTTATTTAGGAGTTGTTTGTTTTTTTTTCCCCTTCTGCTTCTGCAGAGCAGAGCTGTCAGAGCCTGTGAGGCTGGATCACAAATTGGGGAAGAGAAACAGCTTTGTCTCTTGTTGTCCCTATATCCCTGAGAGTTTTTGTAATGGTTTCAGCAAGTTTTTGATCAATCCCAGGCACTGGGCTCAGGTCAGTCAGGGCAGAGCTGGGTGTGCTTGGTGTTGTTTTTATTCAGGGCTGCCTAGGATGTTGTTTTTTGAGGGCATTTCATTGCCCAAGGGGCTTCTGTCCATCCTTGACAGTCAGTCCCCAAGGGAGTTTATCCTTGATTCCAGCCCCTTGTTTACCCCTGTCCCACGGGATCCAGCAGATCCTGTGTTGGGTGCACATATTCCTCTTTCAGTGGATTCATATATTTACATAAATTATATATATATTTATATTTTATGTAAATATAAATTTATATTTTAATATATTTATACGTCTATTTAAAATATATTTATAGTTTATATTTATTATATATACTTTGCCCCTTTATGACAAAAAGGAGATCAGTTGGGGCACAAACCTCTCACAAAAGTCCCCAGTCCTTCCCAAAATGAAAGCTCTGCCTCTGTCCAGCACAGCATCATTGTAGGAAAATAATTTCGCCTTGATCCTGATCAGCCATCAGAAAATAAGGTTTGACTCACACTCACTTAATGTGCAGGACCAAAAGGTCACAGAATTATCCAGCCTCCCCTGTAATCCCTCTGTGGCACGGAATCTCCTCAGAGCAACTCCAGGCTATTTGGGAGAAAATGTTTCATTTTATTGCTTCTAAATTAACCAGCTATTGATTTATTCTTAAGCTCTGGGAATTCCATTACAGCTAATTGTGCACCCTGATATGATTGAGCAGGATGCTGTACAAACATAAATCCATTGTTGAACCAAATTCACCAGTACATATCTTATTGACCTGCTCACAGAACAGGTTGGGAGGTGAGGAAGAGGGGGCCTGGGATGGCTTGGGAATCCTGTACAGTTTGTGATCAGCTCATGGAGGTTTGGCTTGGGAGTAGTCACCTGGAAGGACTCAGAATCACAGATTTAGTTTCAACCTCCTTTACACCTTCCACTGTCCCAGTTTGCTCCAAGCCTCATCCAGCCTGGCCTTGGACATTCCCAGGGATGGGGCAGCCTCAGCTTCTCTGGGAATTCCATCCCAGCCCCTCACCACCCCCATAGGGAAGAATTCCTTCCCAATATCTCTTTCAGTTGAAAGCCTCTCCCACTTGTTCTGTCACTCCAGTTCCTGATGAAGAGTTTCTCAAGCCCATCCTGCAATGAGAGATGTCACAAATGCAGAAAATGCAGAAAAGTCTGGGCTAATTTGTCCCTCTGAGCATGGAGGGCAGGGAGATTGAGCACCCTGCTCATTCCTGGAGTGAGCAGGGCACTAAAGCCACTCTCCCTGTCAGCCTTCCTGGCTCTGGCACAGACAAACAAACAAAGGAGAACAGCAAATCTTCTCATCTCCTCCTTTCTGGCATCAGAGACTTAAAGGGCATTTGGGCTGGAAGAATTACATCCTGCTCCTTGCTGCTGCAGTGCAGCTCTGCCTCAGAGTCCCTGATGGTGTCTGCCCTTCCCCTTCTCTCTCTCCCCAGCACATCCTCGAGCTGAAATGCATTCTCTGCCGTGACACAAACCAAGGGATGTATTTTCACAGCACCATGACAGCCTTAGCCTTGTCCCACCATGCCTGGCTCAAATCTGGCCAGGATCAGTGGTGATCAAAGCCCTTTTTGAAGTGAGGGACATGAAGTCCATCTTGCCCAGCCTCAGGAGCAGCAACAGCAAGAATAGGAAAGCCCTTAAAGCTGTGGGATGCTGGTTTTCCTTGCTGGTGGCCAGGAACTGCTTTCCTTTCAGCTGCTCCAAAGCTGGGGAAGGGCAGGAAGGGGAAAGGACTCTCCAGAGCTGGCAGAGTCCTGCTGTCCACTCGCAGTGGGTGTTGGTGTGTGCAGAGAAAAGCTGTGTGTGTGTGAAGGGAGGCAGGGGGAGGCTGTTTGCAGGCCGTGGTGGTGGCAGCTGTGACAAGGGGGGCTCCAGGAGAGGGGCTGTGGGTGGCCCTGTAAGCACAGCGAGGGGACGGGCAGAGGGGTCTGCAAAGAGCTGCTGGAAAATCAAACCCAGCACGGGGAGGGTGCTGTGAGCTGGGCTGGTCTCACTGCTGTCCCTGCGTGCTTTGGGGTCCCCACTGCTGGTGCTTCACCTCAGCTGGCTTTGCCACGGGCAGGGGGAACACCTGGCACGGGGTTTGTCCTCCTACCCACCCACAGAGAGAGGCCAGGTGGGGAAAGATGGGCCAGGGCAGACTCGAGGCTGGCACCTGCACTGAGTGCTGGCCACCTCACCCTGAGTGGGGCTTGCAGGGAGAGCTGCAGCCTCCAGGGTTTCCAGGCTGTCACTTCTGATATGGCAGAACTCACACTGTCCTTAAAAAAACCCCAAACACCTGTTTGGAGTGACCCTCCTGCCTTTGGATGCAAGAACAGGCATGTGGGCATCAGGGAGTGGGAAGGGACAGCAGAGAACCTCTGGAGATCCTCCTGCAGGAGCAGGGCCACCTCCAGCTGGATGGGCTTCACTGGGGCACCCCCCCAGTGCTGCTGCTGGGTCTGCAGTGCTGGGTCCTGAAGCTTGAGCAGCTATTTCACCTTCCTGAGAGGCTTTTTGAACACAGGGACTGTGGTCCTCCCATTTTACTGAATATAATTCCTTCGCTCAGGATTTTATCCTGGGAAGCTGAANAGGGCATGTGGCATCCAAGGAGCTGCTCAATCCAGGGACTCCTGCTCCTTGAAAAGATCCCAGCCCTGAGCTCCCAGAGCTGTCCTGGCTGGTTCTCCAGGTGTTTGACACGGCCTCGCTCCCCGCGCTGTGTCCCCGCAGCCTGGCGGAGGGTGCGGGTCTCCGTGGGGCTGCAGCTGGGCTCTGCTCCCGGCTGCTTTCTGCCATCCCATGCCGTGGGAGGCTTCTCTGGGATCCTCTCCGGGCTGGGGCTGACGTCAGGGCCCATTCATCACCATTAGCACCGAGCTGAGCCCTGTCAGAGCCCGCGGCGAGGGGGCGGATGCCGCCTCTGGACTGGCAGTCCCTGCAATTTGCTCCTGAAGGATGCTTAATTGTTGTTCCTCCTCGGGAGCCCGGCTCAGCCCCCGTGTTTAATGTCCTTTCCAGAGCCCTGATGCAGGCAGAGCCCACGGGAATGCCAGGTAGGGCGGTGGTGGTGGCAGCTTTTGTCTGGCACGCCAGCCCACCTGGGCTTCCTCTCACCTAGCGAGGGTCTGGCCTTGCTTGGGTGGTGTTTTGTCAAGAGAAGTGGCTGTCTCCACTCCCTAAAAGCCCTGGGTCTTTTTCTAAGCCTATTTCATGCCAACATTTATAGCTGCAACTGTGCTGGCAGGATGAAAACCAACCCTTCTTCCCCTCCATCCTTTGCCTCCTGTTTTTCCCCTCCCCAGAGCCCAGATGTGGACACAGTGCAGGGGCACAAAGCAAAATCCATTTTTCCTCCCCCAGGGCATCCCTTAGCCCATGAAACCCCAACACCTGCCTGTACTCAGGGAGAGAACTCAGGCTTGCAGAGCTCCTCTGTAGCTCCACTGAGCTCAGTGAATCACAAGAAGTTTTGTCAGGAAGCAGAGTTGAAAGCATGAAATGGGTGAAATTCAGGCAGAGAATTCTTTGCATGCCATTCCCAGATCAAAGTTTCCTGCTATCAGAGATCAGCTCTTAACTTGCATGACTGAGCCTGCAGAGAGAAGAGAGAGGGAGTGATGAGGAGCTGGAGCTCTGCTGCAGAAAGTTCTGCACCTCTGATGTGGCAGAAGTCCTGAAAAGTTAGCAGGGAATGAGCAGAAGGAGATAACTCTGATGGAATGGCAGAACCCTCTGAAGATGAGAGAAAGGAGCTGGGCACAAAATCTGAGTGCCTGGGGAGGGCTGTGCTGTGTCTCTGCTCTGGGGACAGAGGGAGTGGGATGGATTTTGTGTAGGGAAGAGCATTTTTGGTATATTTTGTGAAGGGAAGAGCATTTCGAGATGTTGCTGATCATTCAGCAACACCAAGATGTTGTTTCTCCCCAGAGAGTGGTCAGGACCCCAAAGCTGGGCAAACCTGGGGATGTTGCTGCTCCTTTAACAGCACCTTTACATTTGCCCCTGGATAGGAATGAACATTTCCTGAAAGCTTTGGCATGAAACCCTTTTGCCACGGCATTTTTACCCTCTTTTTTAAGCTGTGACTTTGCTGGTGGAACTGTGTTTAGTTTGGAGAACTGGGAGGAGAATTCCATTGTCAGACTAAGCTGTGTCTTCAGCAGGGGCTTTGCTTGGGAGGGCTCTGCCCAGGACAATGACACCTACAAACCTTTTAAATAGAGACAAAAGGGGTTTAGGAAATGGGACAATGGCATCTACAAACCTTTTACATAGAGACAAGAGGAGTTTAGGAAATGGGACAATGGCACCTACAAACCTTTTACATAGAGACAAGAGGGGTTTAGGAAATGGGACAATGGCACCTACAAACCTTTCAAGTAGAGACAAGAGGGGTTTAGGAAATGGGACAGTGGCACTTACAAACCTTTTAAGTAGAGACAAGAGGAGTTTAGGAAGTGGGACAATGGCACCTACAAACCTTTCAAGTAGAGACAAGAGGGGTTTAGGAAGCTTTGGGCTTTCCTCGTAGATAAAATTCTCCACATGCCACGTTCCAGAGATGAACTGATCCCCTTTTAGTAATCTGCTGGTGTTTGCACAAGGCTCAGCTGCTCGCACACCACGTTGGGATTATTGGTGCCTTTTAAAAAGCCTGTGGGTAAATGTCTGGCTGTGCAGAAATTCTCCTCAGCTCCTCATTCATTGCGGCCTGAACCTCTCAGGAACCTATAGGAGCTGTTTGGAAACAATTCCAAAAACCTGCACTGAGCATGTCCAAGCAGCCCTGCGTGGCCTGGGAGGTGTCACCTTCTCTGTGACCCCTTCCTGGGCTCGTGGGTCACCTCCCCTCTCTTGTCCCTCTCCTGGTTCCAGCTGAGCTGCTCTTCCCTCTTGCAGCCTTTCCCAGCACCTCCGTCAGGCCTGGTGGTGCCTTGGAATCTGCACAGACCTTGTCAAATTTAGGGACAAAAAGTGCAAACAGCTTTTCTTTCTCCCCCATCATCTCTTTTTCCACATGCATAATCATCTTCCTGCAAAGCAGAGAAACAAATGGATAAGGGAGTGGAGGTTTCATTTTTACGGAAAGCAATTACAGACATTAAAAGAGCTAAAGTAATAAAAATAATATTTAAAATTCAAATCCCTTATCTATATTACAAGGGTATTAACATGAGAAGAAGTTATTTTTATTTTTTTCTTCCCCCTAATCTCATTTGCTTTGCAGGTCAATCTGCAAACTTTAATGCCAGTCCTCCGAATTTTATTTTATTTTTTTATTTGGAGATTGATCTGCAGTTCTGGAGGTCTGGGTTTGGCAGGTTTGTGAACTCCATGGCTCAGGGGTGAGGATGCTGCTTTGTCACCCACCTGTGGTCCTTGTTTGTACCAGAAGGAACAGCTGTGTTCAGCAGGGAAAGGGGGGGAGGTTGTATTTTCTGTGGATTAATATAATATTTATTGGTTTATGGCTTCAGGTTTTAATGTATTAAATGAATAAAAATGGCAAATGGGCTGTGAGCACTTGGGGGAAGGAGCTGCTCCAGCCTGAAAGCGAGGGGAAAAAGGGGAAAGGGAGGAGAAAATGGGGAAAGGGAGGAAAAATGGGGAAAGGGAGGGAAAAATGGGGAAATGGAGGGGAAAATGGGGAAATGGAGGGAAAAATGGGGAAGGGGGAGCAAAAATGGGGAAATGGAGGGGAAAATGGGGAAATGGAGGGAAAAATGGGGAAGGGGGAGCAAAAATGGGGAAATGGAGGGAAAAATGGGGAAAGGGAGAGAATAATGGGGGAAAGGAAAGAAAAATGGGGAAAGGGAAGGCAAAATAGAGAAAGAGAGGAAAAAATGGGGAAAGGGAAGGAAAAATGGAGAAGGGGAACAAAAAGTGGAGAAAGGGAAGGAAAAATGGAGAAAGGGAAGGCAAAATGGGGAGAATGCTCCAGAGCACAGGGTGGGCTGAACTTTGGGGTGAGTTTGAGCAGGGCTGTTGTGAAACCCAGCCAGGCAGAGGGATGTGGGGAGCAGTGGGTGCAGAACTGCTGCTGTTCCACAGCCGTGTCCCAGAAAGGTGGGACATCCACCCCCCTGTGGGATCAGGGCTCCTGTGTGGCCCCAGGTTTGCTGCTTTCCCAGGATTGTGACCTTTTCCTTGTCCCTTCTCCCTAGAAAGCTGATCTGGCCGTGGCGGGGCTGACGATCACGGCGGAGCGGGAGAAGGTGATTGATTTCTCCAAGCCCTTCATGACTCTGGGAATCAGCATTCTCTACAGAGTTCACATGGTAAGAGCCTGATTTTAAGAGCCATTTATGTCCCTCCATTATTTGCATGCAAACCTGCCTGGTTAGAGGAGAATAATGAACGACTCATAAAAATATTTTGGTTTCTTATTTAAACGCAAATGTGCTCGACCTTTATTTCCTGCTTTTCTCTGTCTCTCTGCTGCGTGTGAGGATTGGTGAATTCCATTCCTATTCAACCCCTCAGCCCTTTGGCTTCTCTCCCCCGTCCTCCCAGTGTACATTATGGATTTTTTTTTGGCATGGTGGGGGCTACAGGATGGTTTTAGAGTGGCTTTAAGGCCACTGAGTGAGGTGTGCTGAGGGCAGGCTTGGCTGGAGGGGTGCAGCAGCATGGATGGAATCTCAGAAACTTGGCTTGGAGTCACCATCCAGTTGGATTTAGTGGTAAAACAGGCTGGGAGGCTGAGCCAGGGTATCTGTGGGTGCTCCTCACTGGTGTTGGGGCCATTCCTGATCTCAGCTTTGCTCTCTTGCTTCTCCCACCTGAGAATCACATCAGGAAGGAATCCTGGGTTGCTTTCTTTGCTGTCACCTCCTGGAAATGCTCTACAGGCAGATCAGCCTCTGCAGATTCCCCTCTGCAGGGGAAACTGTCCCTCCTGGGGCAGGCAGGGTGCCAGGCTGAGCTCACAGCCCTGGGCTCTGCCTCTCCTCATTTGCTCACCCTAAAGAGCAGCAGCTCCTGCAGCCCAAGGAAAGCTCCTTAACCTCAGGGGATGCTCCCAGCACAGTTGTAGCACCACAGGATCCTGGAATGGTTTGTGCTGAAAGGACCTCAAAGTTCATCCCATGCCATGGGCAGGGACACCTTCCCTATCCCAGGCTGCTCCAAGCCCTGTCCAGCCTGGCCTTGGACATTTCCAGGAGTGGGACAAAGTTTTTTTTTTTGCTGTTTCAAAACAGCTGGGAATATTCCCAAGGGATTCATGTGTGCAAGCATGTACATGGTGTTGTGTCTTTGCTTAGCCAAACTCATCTTAAACTCCCATAAATCCTCTTTTATTTGCATCCTCCAATGTTTTACCTTCTCCCTGAAGCTCAGGAGATGCCAGATCTCCCCCAGTCACTCCCAAATTCCAGCAGGCAAGCTCCCTTTGCAGCCCCAATCTGCATTTGTGATGGGAGTGACAGTGCCTTGGTTTCTGTCAGCCCAACAATAGCAGCCAAAAGGGAAAAAAAAAAACCATTCAAGCTGCCTCTCCCAGCCCCCTCTCCACCCGGGAGGCTGTTAAGGATGCAGTGTTGGGGATGAACAGAAACAAATTCATGCATCTATCTCTGTGCTGAGTGGCTCCTGCCAAGAGCAAACAAGTAATTAAAATCTAGTTAAAATTCTGCTTCCTCTGGTACGTGCAGAATTTAAGATTGATGATTTAACTGATCACAAAAAAAAAAACCAAAAAAAAAAAAGGGGGTTGACTCTTCCAGTTCCTGGAAGTCAAATGGAATTGTCCCATCCCCACCATGGTTGGGTTTTCCTTGTGGAGCCAGGACCTTTTCCTGCCAGTGTCTCCTAGGATTAAAATCGGATTTGGTGATTAAATACTGTGTTATATGAGGAAGGATTCTTCCCTGTGAGGGTGGGGAGGCCCTGGAATAGATTTCCCAGAGAAGCTGTGGCTGCCCCATCCCTGGAAGTATCCAGGCCCAGGCTGGATGGATCTCTGAGCAAGCTGAGATAGTGAAAATTGTTCCTACCCATCGAAAAGGGTTGGAAAAGATGATCTTTAGGATCCCTTCCAACCCAAACCATTCTGTGCATGTCCTGCACCAGAATCTTCAGCCATTCCCTGAGCAGCTCTCTTCTCTCCAGAGGAAAGGCAGGAATGCTGCTGCAGCCTTTCCACAGGGTCTGTTCATCAGAACCATTTGCTGCTGCCTCGGGGAGCTCTGCAGGATTTCTGACACTTCTGTTTAGGGTGGAGGTTCCTCAGGGCAGGGAGCATCTGCTGCCACCAGAGGAGCCCAGCCCAGCACAGCCCTGTTCCTTGAAGCATTCACCAAACAGAGCAGGATTCATAATTCCAGATTCCAGAGGGGTTTGGGAATTCTCCCCCTGCTGTCAGCAGAGCTTCAGCTGCTCCATGAAGGATCTGCTTTGGATCTGAGCTGCCTGGGGACCCAGGCAGGGTTGCAAAGACCTCTCCCAGGTGGGGTCACCCCACTGGGGACATGAGAAGTGCTGGAGAGCAGCCAGGCTCATGCTCTCCCAAGGACAGGGAAGCTCAGAGCCCTCCCTTCCCTCTCCAAGCCTTGGCACCTCTTCCTCCAGACTTTTCCTGCTCAGCTTGAGGAGGGTGCCTGAGAGCTGTGTGGTGGTTTAACTTCTCAAGCTGGTAAATATTTGTTAAACCAGACACTTCTGGTTTTCCTTTAAGGATGTGGCTTGCAGAGCAGCCCCACAGCCTTCTTCTCCCCACCCCAAAAACCACCTCTGCAATGTCAAAAATTGCAGCTGACGTCTGCTAATCACGGCTCAGATGAGATGGAGCCTAATAAATAACCACAAATGAGCCTCTTCCTCGCTGAGGAGTTCTCTCCACACCCTGGGCTCCTTCAAATGTGATGACATTTTATTTTAATTTCCATGTAGCTCCAGTGGCAAGTGATTTCTCACCCCTTTCTCCTCCCCACGCCGCCAACCCAGCCACCACTGAGCCTGTGCCTCTTATCACACATAACCAAATATGGCAGCTTTAACCAGGGCTGTCATTTTTCTCAATTTCACTGCTTGTGATACAATCAAGGCTGGATTTCTGACACAGGAGCTCTAACAGGCTTCCTGACTCGCAGGCTGCTGAGAGAAAAGGCTTGGTTGGTTTTATTAGGTGCCCATTCTGCCCAGCCAGGGGGATGTGGGGATGGCAGGAGGTGGGTGGGGAGCCCTGAGCAGTCCCTGGGTTTGGCAGGGGGCTGGAATCAGATATTCAGAGTCGTTTCTGCATGGAGGGATAAAGCAGGATTATTTGTGTCTTACCCATCTTTGCTCACATCTTGCCTCTGTGGCAGGGAATGAGGGGCTAGAGATGATTCTGGCTCCTCAGGCCTGAAAGTCCTTGCCTTCAAAATGAGGAAATGGAGGCTGGGAGAGTGCACAGCAAGAGCTGAGTTTGGGCCAAGTGAGCTGAGGCTTAAAGTGTTTCGACTTGATTGCGGCAGAGGACACAAAATGGGAAGGATGGATGGAAAAACTCCTTCATTCCAGCCAGAGGAGGCTTGAGAGGGGCTGAGAGGAGCTGAGCCCCACTCCTGACAGCTCAGCAGCAAGAATCCCTCCCCAGCAGAGCAGGGTGGGAGCAGCTGCTGGCCCCAGGAGCATTTGCTGGTTAGGAACCATGTGGTGACTCCAAATGAGATTCAAGATTCAGAGCAGCCTGTGCAGGGCTTTTATTGACCCCAGAGGAGAAGGAGGGATGTGGATCTGCCCCAGATCAGGCGTGGTTATCCTGGGATGTGCCCTGCTTCGGTGCCCTGCGGTTGGACCGAGCACACTCCAACATTTCTGCCTCTCCAGGCTGAGTTTTGTTTCTTTCCCTCTGACTTCCAGAGGCAGGAGAGAGTTCTCTGCCCTCGTTTTTTAAGGGAAACACTTGTGAGAAATGACATGGATGGGGCTGACCGGGCTCCCTCCACACTCTTTGTGTGCAGGGCAGGGAGTGCTGAAAGCAACAAACCCAGGGCTGTCCTCCCCTTCCCAAATGTCCCCCTTGTCCAAGCTCTTCAGTCACCAGTATCTTCCCAGAAAACTGCTGCTCACTGGCTGAAAAAATGAAGATTTCCAAGAACAACTTAGGAGGAGGGTAAATTAATCTCTCCCACATCCATCTGAGGATTTGCAGGAGGCCTTCATCAATTATTGGACATTTTGAACATATCTATTCCAGGAAAAATAGCTCTTCCAATTAACAAAACTCTATTGGGACTGCCTAAAAATATCTGACAGACTCCAGATATTGTCATTCCCATCTTCAAAACAGACAGATAAGAGAGAGTTTGTGCCCTCCGTGGGAACAGAATATCTTTATTCTTACCCACAACTGTGAATGAAAAGAATATGTCCCAGCAGCCTGGAAATGACTGGAGCTGAAAAGAACCAGAACTACTACAACTGTAAAGTCACAGGAGAGATTCACTGCCAAGCTGGAGATTTAAAGCTTCCAACGCAATTTCCTTAATGAGAGTAATTTATTGACAAACTGCCCCAGAAATATAAAGAAGACATCAAGGCCTTAATTGCAGAAAGGAACTTTGTCACAGGAGCATCTCGCAGGGGGAGGCTCAGCCAAGGCTCTGCCAGGGCCTGTGAGCTCCCTGGCAGCTCTGGGATGCCAGGGAGGATCATTCCCTGCCCTGCCTGGGATGATGTGCTCCAGGAGCTCCAGCTTGCTCAGCAGCCTCTGCCCTTCACACCTTGCTGCTTCCCCACGGCCTCGTTTCATCCTTGAGGAGGAATAAAGAGTTACTGAGCTGGTTTAGCTGCTGAGGAAGAGGGGAACCAGGGTTTGAGGGGCATCCAGGAGAGTTATGAAGGGCTGGCAGTGCCACCCTTTGGCAGTGCCACCCTTTGGGGTGGATCCTCTGGATGGGATCAGTGGGAAGGGCAGAGGGAACAGCCCGTGGTGTGCAGGGCTGGGAGATGCTCTGGCCCCTCTGGATTAGGGAGAGGAGCTCCAGCATGGTGAGCAAAGGCTTCTCCTGGGAATGGGGGTCCCTAGGGATGCTGGGGGTGCAGCTTCCTGCAGTTTCTGTGGCTCTGAAAAGCAGAACACGGCAGCAGATGACCAAAAAATTGGGGAAGGACACAAAGAATGGGGTGTGTTCCACTGTTTGTACCTCACCTGTTGATAGGAGATAACCTGGAACAGAAGAGAGACATTGCCTTGAAGAGAGGCTGGAATTAAACCCGGGAGAACCTGAATATTTCCTTGGGAATTGACTCAAAATCAATCTGAGAATCTGAACTTTTCCTTGGGAATTGACTCAAAATTAATCTGAGAACTTGCACTTTTCCTTGGGAATTGACTTAATCTGAGAATGGATGCTGAACCATTGGTCCTCAACTCATCCACCTGCTAAAAGCCTTACCAAGCCAGATTCTCTAAAAATGCTCATCCCAGAATGGTTTGGTTTGGAAGGGACATCAAAGACCCTTTAGTTCCAACCTGCAGATCCCAAAATCTCATCCTGAAGGACACAGGGACAGGTTGTTGTGGTGTGCTGGGTTTTTCCTGCATGCAGGGTTTGCTGGGGAAGGTTCCTGACACGTTACAGGTTCCCAGATGGTGACTGGGGCTGAGGATTTCACAGGCTCCTGCATATTTTTAGCAGAGGAAGATTTTTGTGCAACAACTGTTGCCTTTTCTAGCAACAGCTCAAGTCTTCAGGAGAACTGCTGAGACCTTGTGAAATTCAGGTTTTGCATAACATTCAGTAGTAAAACAGCGAGGTTTGGATGGAAGTGGAATTTTAAATGCAGGTCTAAGTCTGGGGAAGGAGAGAAAAAAAAGCCTTTGCAAAGCTCTGACTCGTGGGAAGCTTCCCAGTTACAGGTGCTTGGGGAAGCTGTGGAGCTGTTTTAGGGATGCCAGGACTGAATTTGTGGTTTGGGACAGAAAATGCAGGGTTCTGTGAGCTGTGGGTTCATGTCCCTTGTCCCTGTGGTAACTTGGATGTGTTTGAGCTGCTCTTTCCTTTCAGAGGAGCTGCATCCACAGAGCTGGTGCTGACAGGAGAAATCCACTTCAGATGGGAGGTGTTGGGCTTTTGAGAAACTTCTCCAAAAAATTAATCTCCTGTTTGGCACAAATTTGGTGATGTTTGACAATTTTCTGGTGGTGGCAACATCCTTGTGGAAGTTTAAAATGCTCTGGGAGAAGATCAACCTGCTTTTTCTAGCAGTGAAGCCTTATTTTTTTTTTCAAGGAAAGGTGGTTTGATGAGGAAAAAAACAGGAAATTCTGACGCATCCTGGAGATAAAAATATCCTGTTCCCTGAGATAAAAGTAATAATTTTATTGGGGTTTTTGTAAAAGAAGAAACTTTGCAAGGCCAGAGAGAGAAAAGTTTTGAAAACCTTTTTTCTTTCCTTTTGCTTCACAAGTATATTTCCCACCCTTTCTGCCTATTAAATGTGGGGTGGACAAGGATGGGGGGACCCCCCTCAGGGCTGAGGGTGCAGCAAACCCTGCCAGGAAGGGATAAAATGCTGTGATTGCCTCATTTTTCTCTCAATCCACCTCTTTCTTTGCCTGGAGGAACAAAAATGGGGAGAAAAACAGATTTAGGGGATGAATCCAGTGGGGAGGGCTCGGTCATTTGTGGAGTTGCTGTCACTTGTTTGCCCTGCAAGCCTGTTCCAAATCCTGGTTTATCCCCCTTATCCCATTTATTTCTTTTTCCCCTTCTATCCTCCTTTCTCTCATTTATTCTCCTTCTCTTTTTTCCCCCCTTTCTCCCGTTTATACCCCTTCTCCTTTTTATTTCTCTTTCTCCCATTTATCTCACTTCTCCTTTTTATTCCCCTTTCTCCCATTTATTTCCCTTCTCCTGTTTATTCTCTTTGCCCCATTTCCCCCTTTCTCCCATTTATCCCCTTTCTCCTGTTTATCCCCCTTCCCCTTTTTATTCCACTTTCTCCCATTTATTCCCTCCCTCCCATTTATCCCCTTTCTACTGTTTACCCTCTTTCTCCCATTTATCCCCCTTCTCCTATTTATTTCCCTTCCCCCTTTTATCCCCCTTCTCCCATTTATCCCCTTTCCCCCATTTCTCCCATTTCCCCCTTCTCCCATTTCTCTTTCTCCCATTTATTTCCCTTCTCCCATTTTTCCTCTTTGCCCCATTTATCCCCTTTCTTCCATTCATCTCTCTTTTTCTCATTTATTCCCTCTCTCCCATTTATCCCCTTTCTACTGTTTATCCCCTTTCTCCCATATATCTCCTTTGCCCCTTTTAT